>JAOTQQ010000001.1:20898132-20926079 GCA_026546715.1 Gallinago undulata
CTACAGGAAGGCTGGGGAGAGCCTGTTTACAAAGGCCTGCAGTGACAGGACGAGGGGCAATGGGTTTAAGTTGGAGAAGGGCAGATTTAGATTGGATATTAGGAATAAGTTCTTTCCAATGAGGGTGGTGAAGCACTGGAACAGGTTACCCGGGGAGGTAGTTGAGGCCTCTCCCCTGGAGATATTCGAGGTGAGGCTCAATGAGGCCTTGGAGAACCTGGTCTAGTTGGGGGTGTGCCTGCTGACTGTGGGGAGGTCAGACAAGATGACCTTTGGAGGTCCCTGCTGGCCTGGATCACTCTATGATTCTTTTTTAATGTTTGATTTTCTGTATAATTGTTTCATTTTGAAGAGCAAAGGAGAACTTAAAACTATAGAGACTGTGCTGAGCAAGCACTGCCATTCAATGGATTCAGCAGCATACAGAAGCATTAGTGGTAATAGTCTTTACACATTTCTTTTGTAATTTTATGATGGAATGATATGCATTGATAAAGTTTTAAAAATGAAAATGTTTTGATTAATGTTATAAAAGAAGTCTTTCCATTGAATTCCAATAAAAAAATGTATATGCATTTTGTCCACATCAAGGGGAAATCCAAAGCATCGTAAAAGGGGGCTAATTAAGAAAGATAAATGAAAGGGAAAGGGAGATTCATGTAAAAAGCAGAGATCTAGGGACCTATGCAACATTTATGTGAAGTAGATGTAGCTTTTTAATTAAACTTAAATTTACTCTCAGAGTAAAATTCTCACCTATCATAATTTTTTCAAATATTTTCCTCAGACTACAGGCCCATTGGAAAGAGGAGCAGAAGAGCCATGAAAGAACATGGAAGAACCGCTGGCCAGTCAATGGCTGGAGCGCAACCTGAAGCTGCTGTTTTCTGTATGTAGTACCCTCAGTATAAATACATACCTGAATAAGTATTAAACTCTTTCCTGGAAGACTTGGATGAACTTCTCACAGACAGCAATTGCTAGCATTCAAAGGTTGAGAAAGGATCATAGATTCTTCCTTATTTCTTTGGGTTTTGGTTTTTTTCCTCTGTTACACAGTTCTTAAGCAACAGGTGATAGACAGAACTGAAATTCAACACCTAAGCTTCGGATCGCAAGTCAAGTTTTCTCTTTCCAAAACTATAGCCAAAAAGTCACAGTGGTGGCCTCACAACACTTGCAAATGGTATTAAGACCTGCAGAAGTGTATGTATCCTAAGGCCAAAGGAGTCCCTTGGGAAGCAATCGCCTGGTTTATATCTGCAATAAGGTTGATTATAGATATCTTTTTATTTATGTTTTCTCTAGGTCTGAATGCTGTTGTTTGCTTGCTGTCCTGGACAGAATGCATCTATGTTTGGTGCAGTCCACATTGTCCCCAGTACAAACACACTGTCTGTGGTGCTACTGTTCACATTCTCTGTGGTCTGCAAACACTGTGTCAGGACATAACCAGCTGCCAGGTATAATATGGGTCCAAAAATGATTACCTGAGCAACCTGCTGCTTTTGTTGGAGTGCTTCATTGATGCAGGGCAATCAGCTATCCTCCAGCTGGGGACCAAAGTCTGAGTGCTGAAACCAGAGGTTCTAGCACAGACAATTAATCATGTGAATGTCAACAAGATAGAGTTTCAATTTTCCAAACTCTATAAAATTACATACCTATGCATTTCATCAGAAGGGAATGATATTCTAATTGTAAAAGCAAGTGTTTAAAAGTTAGAAAAGTCCAGAAATAGTAGCCTCAATAAACAATTCAGCCCCTTCTCTACATGTGTCCTGTTATCCTGCATCCAATTAACTTGTAGAATGAATAGGAATATATATTTGTTTTCATAAAACTTCCATTTTATATTTGATTTCCTACATTTTTGTCTGTTGACCCTCAACAGAAAAAAGACTTTCAAGCTTCTGGTTGATAAATGAGTGCTTATTCTGTGATCCCAGTGAAGAACAATTATTTCTTTTCTCAACAAGCTAAGTTGCTGAGCAGTAATTGAGTGAATTTCTTTTCATGCTTTTAAATAGATCTTGCTGCTGATGCAATTTATGTTTATTTTCAATGTTTAATCATCCAGAACTATCATACATATCACAGTGATGCATTTAAGAATGGCACAGCAATGTAAACCAGTGTGATCTATCACTGGGAACTTCAGTTCCTTGCAGCTGTGATTTCATTTCATACTGATAAATGGCATCTTCATAATCTAATATTGGAACTGTAGTTATAGCTGTGACATTATCTGTTCTCTAGCATTCAGAGTAAGATGAACCATGGTGCAAGATAGGAAAACAAGTTTTATATTCAATTTTACATTATGTAATCTCTGTATTATCAGCATTTTTATTGAAAATTCATCCATAATGATCTTCTAAATATTTTAATGTAAATTCAAATAGTGTAAATTTCAAACAAGCAAATTCTCACCTTTCTTACTTACACACTTTTCCACAACCAAATTGCAGCCCCTTGAGATATAGCTTGGTTCTCTGTCCACCAAAGTCACTGGCAACTTTAAAGCCTTTAGTAGGACTCCTGCTTAGAACTAGTCATTTGGTTAAGACTATTACTTAGCTGTGGGAAGCAAACAATCCACTTTGTATTGTCTTTTCCTGTAAATAAAAAATTATGACTCAAAGAACTGGCATTTCAGTTAGTAGGCTTTTATTAGTAGTGAAACTTTGTAATTTAATATCATCTGCACGAAAGAACATCGCAAGTCCAATACAGGCATGAAGCCAGTTAATTGAATACTTATATATTAAATCTTTCATGGAGGAATTAAGACCCCTTTATGAATGAAGACACCATACAAGAGGGACAACAACACTACCTATCAGATTTTTATGCCCAATAACACAGCATTTAAGTGATAGAAAAATAATAGGGTATTGGCCAATTCTGATGCTAGGAATCATCATATCCATGTATATCACCACAAATTCAGTTATAATTCTATTTGTGGAGAAAGAGATTTACTATTCTATTTTATACCTTTATTATAGTAAGCATCCAGTGCTCTCCTCTGCCAGAGAAGGAGAAATTTATTTAGTGTGATCACTTCAATAGATTTGATCCAACCAGCTAAGAAATAAAGCTATTTTCCAAAAAAATACCTGGTGTAGAACATTTTTGCTGAAACAATGATAGAACATATCTGGATAGCAAGACCAATTACAGGGTGAAACTCTCATCTGGCTTCTGTCCTTTGAAGATACAATTACTTAGAGTGTGGTAGGATAAGATGCTGACTTCAGTCTCTTCCACTGATGTTTCACCCAAGTTTATATGGTCACTGTAGGAGATACTGGAATCCAACTACACTATAGTGCAAAGTCAGAATCCAAATTCATCTCATACTCCTTATATCAAAGCAGTGAAACTGATTTAAAAATAATATGGAACAATCTAAACAATGTTTTTCAGTACATTTTATTTTCATTAAATGTTATATCAGATGCAATATCCTTGATGAAACTTACTTGAATGATCATTTTAACGTACTTTTTCCCATAGACCAAATAATATAACTTCTAAGAGCATTATTGCTGGAAGAATTATGCTGGACTTCTTCATGTATTGTGAAGCACAGAGTGTAGAGTTCTTCTACAGGTTACATTTCATGTGAGGTTCACTTTATTGAAATTACTATGGTAATACCTCATCCTGTTTTCAGAGGAAACAGTAGAGACTCTATTTTCTGCTACAGTTTTTCATATTCGGTGGCCAAGATACTTGTATAAATGAGTTCCAGCAATTTAACACTGGAATGTTTAATAGTCATGGGATTTTTTACACTCAGTTAAAGTGTTTACTTTAAATACAGTTTTTTAACATTTTAAATTGTGAATAGATTTCACATTAACTAGCATGATGGCCTATTAAGAATAGCCTCTGCCAGATTTAGTCTTGATTTGTACAGCTCAAACTTTTCCACACAGGTTTGTAAATGCATTTAATTACTGAATGGCATGATTCTGGCTATTTCTGTTCTTCTAAATTGAGTGGTTGTTTAGTGCTTTGCATCAATAGAGAATAGAGACCATCAAAATAATCTCAAATTTGAACTCTGTTTCCCAGAGATGAAACTTAAAAGGATGATCTGCAATGTCACCTCCAGTAATCTGCAATGCTTACCCTTTCAGTAAGCATTAAACTTATTAAATTATATTTTACTATATATAATATTTTAAATACTTTCATTTTTCAGCCTGTGGGTCTATGTAATGAATGGCTCCCTAAGCAATGAATGAAAATGTACTGCTTCTGCTGCATTCACTGAAGCTGAAGGAATTAACTCCATTTGTCTGCTCATCCCTAATTAAGTAATGTGCTAAAATACTACACTCCCATTAAAGAAAACGTATTATACTGTACTTATGGCAAAAGCACTTTCAACATGGTTCTACTTAATGAATGCACATGCATTGTCTTGATGAAGATCCCTGGATTTGAACCCAAAAGATTGGCTTGGAATTCATTATGTTCTGCATTGATTAGAAGGGAGAAACAATTATGAAACTAACTAGATTGTTTGTGGGTGGAAAATTCCATCCTGAACGGCCCCAGGCAGAAAATGGTTGTATTTATCACAGAGAACAATGGTGCAAGTTCTAGGTAACAACTGCGGCCTGGATGATGATGCAATACATTTAGAGATTATTTCTCCCAGAAACCATGAGGGTGAGGGATAAAATCACATGCAATTCAGCATGAACCTCTGGGCAATTTTTGAAAGAGATTACATCTAAATAAATTGCCCCAACCACTTGGGATTAATTGGGATGAATGAAAGGGGTTTTTTTTCCTATTTTTTATTTCAATTTTACTACCTTAGCCTTTCACGTAAGTCTTACACACATTTCCAGTACCTTTTTCTCAGCAGGGCCAAGAGCAATACAGTAAAAACTTCAGGAACATTTCTCACATGTATTTTATTCATTTGCGTTTTTCTTCTCACAGAGATGTGAGAAGCTCAGTTTCAACTAATTTTTAATAGTTAAAAGAGGGGTTGGGGAAGTAGAACTGACAGTAAGGGGAAAAGTTGAGGAGAAGGAAGCGAAGAAAGAAAAGAGTAGGAGAAATATATGTATAATGTCTTTTACAGAGAGAAAGAAAGAAAAAGGTACAGTCTGGTCTGTGAAAGGGTCTAGTATGACATTACAACAGAATAAGAAAAACATGTTTTACTTAGGTGAATGTATCATTACTGCAATTTTTTTCTGAGTTTAATGAGTGTCATGAAAGTCATACTTTACAAGAAGGAAATTGTCTAAATCATGCATTCATATTGAAGGTGTTATTTTAGATAGAGGACTATGAATTTTGCAGAATGTGAATGCATATGGGTTCTTATTCTATAAAAGTTTTATACTTGTGCTTATGTGTGGCTGTCTACATATGCACTCTTGAGGTTCATTGAAATAAAGGCTTTATTCACAGTATCTAAAATTTAGAACACATGTAAATCTTTCCTACATGAAAGGTTTTAAATATGCAGCAAAGCAGCTGTAACTTGCCGCCTGCTTGACTAAAATGTAGCAATCCAAATCAAAAGTTGTAAAAAAAAAAACCAAAAAGACACAAGAAAACAAAGCAAAACCATCCAGCTTCACTAGCAAAGCTATTGATCTTCCCTCCTTATTGCATGTTTAAACAATTGTGGCCAAGTTTTGCATAATATCAGTAAGCTCCTCTAGAGATAATGTAATTCAGACTATCAATGGTAGCAATTAGCACATACTGGATGGCTAAAAATTAAGTCAAGCTGCATCTTTTTCTCATGCTGAAGGAATGCATAGTAAAGGCTTGATAACATTACACAAGGGTACTATTTAAGTCCTTCCAAGAAAAACCTTATCCTGCAGTGCCCATAATTGACACTGATGTCTACATCACATATGATGATGTAGAATAAAAAATATGACTGTGCCACCTGAAAAATCAGATGTGGTTATTCTCATTGTTTGCCACTCTATTAGTTTATGAGTGCTATATTAAAAGCAGCTATTTTTCATCAGGTAGAATGTCCAAACACTTAAAAAAAAAAAATGTCATCCATTCCCTGGTTCTAAAGACGACGATATGTTTCTGATCTTAAAAATTTATTTTTATATATATATAATTAATGTTTCAAAATTTGTAACATTTTACCAAGCACCATAAAAATTAATACAGTTTGTCCTTATTTGCATTTTTCATTTACACCAGTTTCTTGGACAAACATATGTTCACTGAAGTTTATTGAAGAATTTATTACGTGATATGACTTTGTTAAAGCTATGTGGTATTTCTCAACAATCAATGATATTTCCAAAATTAATTCAAAAAAACTCTCAAGCAGTTTAAATGCATATATGCCTGATTTCATCTCATGTAATTAAAAAACATGCTCTGACATCTTCAGCTATCTTTCTGAAGGAAATAAGCAACATATGTTCCACTTATTCTAATGGATATTGTACCTGAAATGTTCAAGTGGCTTTGAAAATATAAGCTTTTGTAGCTGATGTTTTATTTTATGGAAAGTGTTTATTCCTGAAGTGTTCTTGTGAATAACTGATGTACATTAAAAGATGTTTGAGAAATAAGAGAATATATACAGCATTTTGGCTTTTGAGAGATGAAATCTAAAATATTTGAATAAACTTCAAGAGCCATTATCATTGCTTGTCATACACTGCATTTGAAGTGACAGCTAATTCCATTCTTGACAGAGTAGAATAAGATGTATAACTGAAGTGTACTATGCCTTCAGATACGAAGGATAAATTGTTGATCTCAAACTTACATTTTAATATGCAAAGTGCTGTGTAAATAACGTTCTGTTGGGATCTCTGGGGCTGATGCTATGCTGTCACTCCCAGTGGATACCTAGTTTTACCATCAGCAAAAGCAAATTCCTATCGTGTATTAAGCATTTTTCCATTCAATGGGCTTCTTGAAGAAATATATTCTACAAATTGATTATGTCCCAAAAACACGTGGATTTATGAAGGAACTCCATCAACACAGATAGGAAAAGCTGGCTGTATCATGGTGTAAACCACCTTATTGCAGTATCAGACTGGGATACTTTAATTAGATTATTAACACAATAATTATCTATATATTTAGTCCTCTACATAAGAGAACTGTAAAATGTATAAGCCAAAGATATTAACGTTTCCTAAAATTAAAACACTGGACATATTAAAACATTAGTATTTGCACATACCAAAGTATTAGTATTACTGAACATGATGGTAGTTTTTCAAAGTGCCATTCAGTTCTTTGAAAGAAAATGAGTTAGGTAATGGCAAAATGCCTTTACCCGATGGAGAGAGTAATAGACCATAGTATTATTACTGCAGCCAAATCTCTGAGGCTCAAAATTTCAGGTCTCTGCAAAGAATTGTAACATTTATTGTACTTCAGGGTTTCCTGCAAAATTCTTATTTAAAATAAGGAAAGACACTTTTACACTGATTTGACTGAAAGGAAACTTTATTCTAATTGACTTTTAATAATAATTTGAAAATATCTTTAGGCTATCTTCACTCTTTAATTGGGCAGTTCATTTTGCAAATAAATGAAATACATGTTTACACCCATATCTTACACCGGACACTATTTAAAGCATGATTCTTGGTACTTACTGTAAAAAGATTGATTCTCTGTTTGCTCAGTCCCATTCAATATAGCATTTTTAATGTTATAAAACTTGTAGCTCTTTTAAAGAAATCTGTCTTAAGAATTTTTCTGGTGTCTTTCAAAATAAGAGTTCTGCCAAGCAAATCCTAAACATACTTCAGAAAACAAATGCAATTTTATTAAAATTTCTCATTAAATTTCAACACCCTGGGAAAAGAAGCAGAGACGCTCCTGCCATTTCAGAGGCCAATTCAGTCTTTACCTGTCCTGAGTCATGACCACAGAATCACAGAATTACATGGGGTTGGAAGGGACCTCTGGAGATCATCTGGTCCAACCCCCCTTCCAAAGCAGATCCACCTACAGCAGGTTGCACAGGAATGTTTCCAGGGAGGTTTTGAATGTCTCCAGAGATGGAGACTCCACCACCTCTCTGGGCATCCCGTTCCAGTGTTCTGCCCCCCTCAAAGTGAAGAAGTTTCTCCTCATGTTTAGATGAAACTTCTTACATTCAAGTTTATGCACATTTCCTCTTGTCCTATCCCTGGGCACCACTGAAAAAAGACTGGCCCCATCCTCTTGGCACCCTTCCTTTAAGTATTTATAAGCATTGATCCACACTCAGTCATCTTTTCTCCAGACTAAAAAGACCCAAGTTCCTCAGCCCTTCCTCATAAGAGAGATGCTTCAGGCCCCTAATCATCTCTGTAGCTCTCTGCTGCACCCTCTCCAGCAGTTCCCTGTCCTTGTTTAATTGTGGAGCCCAGAACTGGACACAGTGCTCCCAATGGGGACTCATCAGGGCAGAGTAGATAGCCTCTCTTGACCTGCTGGTCACACTCTTTCTGATGCACCCCAGGATGCCATTGACCTTATTGGCCACAAGGGCACATTGCTGGCTCATGGTCATCTTATTGTCCACCAGGACTCCCAGGTCTTTCTCCTCAGAGCTGCTCTCCAGCAGGTCAATCCCCAACCTGTAATGGTGCATGGGGTTATTCCTCCCCAGGTGCAGCACCCTACACTTGCCATTGTTGAATTTCATCAGGTCCTTCTCTGCCCAGCTCTCCAGCCTGTCCAGATCTCACTGTATGGTTACACAGCCTTCTGGTGTGTCAGCCACCCCTCCCAGTTTTGTGTCATCAGCAAACTTGCTGAGGGTACATTCCACCCCTTCCTCCAGGTCATTGATGAATATATTGAAGAGGACTGGACCCACTACTGACCCCTGGGGAACACCACTTGTTATGGACCTCCAACTAGATTCTGTGCCCCCAGGTTTGTCAGCTAAGACCGCTTGACACAAACTCATCACTAAAGGGTCAACCACTGTTAAGGAGCGGAGATTTCTCCTCAGGGTGGCTCAGAAGATAAAATCAACCCCTAGCAATTTGTTATTTAATCTATTTACCAAAGAGGAAACTTGAAAAGTCTGGCTACTGCAAATGCCCTTGTTTTCTTGAATGAGGTTATTCCTGCAAGGCAGGGGTGACATCTACGTATCAAGCATCAGGCTCAAAGACGGAGAAAACAAATTCTTTGAAGGGAAGAGACAAAGATTTTGCAAAAAACCCAAACCTCTGCAAACACATGTCTGTGCACACACATTAGTAGCACTTATATGATTTGGCACACTGACTGAAGTCAATTGAGATGTTTAGTCTGCAGCAGTTAAGAATATAAGCAGGATCATGCATGATTGCGAAAGCATTTTGACTTACATCCCTTAAGGATGGAATAAATTACAGGCAACCACAAGCACACAGCAGGATTTCAGGTGTCTAAAAACTCCCTCTTGCTTCATCAGAGCAGCACCTACTATGAAGTGTTACTGTCTAAAAGGCATTAGCTGTAGGATTAAAATTGCACCTTATGTGAATTGGTCTTTGAAAAAATGTCTCTCATCATTCAGAACACAAATAAAGTGGTTATAGAAATTTATGTGATGAGTATTATTAGGTTTTATTCATTTTAATTTCCCATGTTAAACTTTTCTTTTGCAAATGTTCTAGAGAAAGCCTAGAGGTTTGCGGTTCATTTGGTCAAATATGGAATATAAAGGAGAAAGGAAATTTAGGAGATTATTTTTTGCTGGAGCAGAATATCATGAGTTTGGGTGAGATGAGATGGTATTATAAAATGAACTATAAAGGTCTGTATTTCATATTTTGTATTTTTTGGAAAATAATTTGTTAAAACTTCTGTTCCCTTATGCAGTGCTACCTGTCTCGGTGATTTTTTAATGAATAATTAAATGGAGGAACAAATTATTGGTTTTCCATCCAAAACAACTGTGTCATTGAGTTTCTAATGGAACAAAATGATTTTATTAGTATATTTAATTAGAATTTAGTCAGGCTATGTTAGAGTAATTGTTATAATAATTCTCCTTCTTCAATGGCTCAGCTTTTTCATTAAAACTGTATGGCCTTGAAGCTAGAAAAAGGAGAAAAGGGCTTTGCTTGGATTCAATGTTCAGTTTATTCATTCTTTTTACTAATACAGGACCAATTCACTTTGACAGCTGATCACATACAAATTGAGACTTGTAGTACTAAGTAATGATGTGAGGAGCCATTAAATATGCATTGACTTAGACACTGTCTGAGTGAAGACCTTTCCAAAACAGAATACAAACATCTCACAGAAATCCAATTCAAATTATCTTAAAAAATATAATAAACCGCAACTTTAAATTGCTATGGATAGGCAGGAGCACATATTTATATGCAGAGAAGAACCTAGAAGCTTTGAGAAAAATCATGTATGACTAAGACTAGTGCTGTTATAATTAAAATCTTTTCCAAAGGGATTATTACAGTTTACTTAAAGATATGTAAACACATCATAGGCTTTTTTCCCCTCAAAGAAAAAAAAAAAAAAAGAGGAGTCTATGTAAAGAGTGGAACATAAGGAATGCCTCTGTGTCTTGCTTGCTAAGCCATAGAGAATCCAAAAAAGTTGCATGTTAAAAGAGGCACTTACCAGGCTCAAAGAGGTTCTATTTCCCTGGGCATGCCAGTCATTTAGACTATAATTTCTCCCTTAAGCCTCAGAGAACTTCTTTAAATGGTTTCTCTATCCATTTTCTGGCCAGTCTGAATACTTAAAAATCATCAAACCGCATAGATTTAATTACTATTTAAACTTTTTTTTTTTCTTCATAACAACCCAAAACATTACTTACTCAAATCTTGCAGAACAATTGCATTACTAGAGTGGAAAAGAAGGTGGCATGAAACCAAGGCTCTTGCTTCTCAAAATGATTTCAAGATTTAATTCAGTTTAACTACAACATTTTTTGTTGTTTATACAGACACATGCTGCCTGAAACTGGTTTGTAATACATGGGATATTGCCTATGGTTTAGCTGTGTCACAGGCCAGCCAAGACTCATTTACGAGGTTTACAGATACTAAACTGAAGAGAGTATTGCAGAAAAAGAAAATAGATCTGGTTTTCACTACCAGGTGTAAGAATTAATTTTTTTTAATGTATCTTAAACTAATATAGCAAGATAACCTGAAATTAAAATTAAATTCCAAATAAATCTTTATGTAAGAAGACTTAATACTCCAAAGTAGCTTTGGACAGACTTTTATTTGCAAAGACTTAATTACAAATAATACAGACTTATTAACATGTGCGTGCATTTTTAAATTCAGTTGGAGCAACTGGTGGTGCTGGTACAAAACAATCCAGGCATCCTTTCGGTACTGTGCATTTCTTGGCTACCATGTTGCTGGATAAATGCAATTTAGCTCCTACATGGAGCCAACCTCCTGCTTCAGTGCAGCATGTGGGTTGTATCAAGGCATGTGTTTTATTAATTTTCTTTGAAAAAAAAAACAATTATGTTATTCAGTGTTTTAAAGAAATACTAACAGTGCAAAATGAACACTGAAAGGGCTAGAAAACTAAGACCTCTCTTCTCCTACCAGATCTATCAGTTATACCACAGCCTTTCCTCCACAGTACTGTATTCTTTGCTCTGCATGAACAAATGCATGCAGGCATGAGGCAGGCACCTTGTGGGGAAACAAAACATAACCATGTTG
Source organism: Gallinago undulata (assembly GCA_026546715.1). Taxonomy (NCBI): domain Eukaryota; kingdom Metazoa; phylum Chordata; class Aves; order Charadriiformes; family Scolopacidae; genus Gallinago; species Gallinago undulata. The sequence goes on from JAOTQQ010000001.1 coordinate 20,909,829, forward strand.
ACACTGACAACACATACTGAACATAGATATGCTCCGGGTAACCTGGAACTCACTCACGTGGGTACAAGATTTCCAGGTGGATGCTTGGTTCAATGCTGATTACTTTGCTGTGCTGAAAAACCCAAACTGAGATCCTTTTTAACCTTAACAGGATACCTGTTATCTAGGTAGTTCCCTGAGCACTTCTACATTGCACTGAAGTGTAGAAATGCCTGCACTAGACATTCAAGAGACAAGTTCAAAAAATCATTTGTGCCACTCCCTGATTCATTAATGTTTTATGTTGAACTGTGACTGTGTTGTACAGACATACAGCTATTCACCTTTCAAAAGCATGACTGTATGTTGCCTGGGCTTATATAATCAAGCTTTGAACCATTGTGATTGGATATGGCATGCCAGGTAGTCATGGAAGAATGTATTCCAGCAAAGGCTGGCTTCTGAACTTGTTTTTGACTTCGGGGCCAAGTTTTCCAGGCCACCCAGTTCTATGTTTCCACAGATTGTTTGTTACTGACACTAGAGAAAGTTGGTTTAAAGAAAAGCATTCTCAGCTTGAACTTTCAAGGTATAGTCTCAATTTTGTGAATGAAAAAAGAAATAATACAGTGGTTTCATATCATATCCTTAAAAATGAAATCAATGAGGTGAGAAATTTTATCAGATGGTCCTTGAGCTGCAGTATCAGAACATCATAACAGTTATTTCCTATCATCTGAAGAATCCTAAATACAATACAAAGGCAAGAAGAAAGCGATTTTGCACAGTGTTAGGAAAATGTTCAAAGGTATATCTGGTTACATTCCACTTTTAGTCTTTATCAGAGACAAGTACTACATGTTAATAGTGACACTTATTACTAGACTTACATCTGTTGGTTGGCTCTTTCTTCTTTAAAAGGTTTGGTGGCTGTTTTAATATAGTTGTATATGGAGTTTGTTTGTAGGAAGTCTTCCCTGTAGTATGGTCTTTACCCATATTCTACAGATATATACCCAGACAATACAAATACGAGAGCTGAGTTTGTTGTTTTCGGAATCAATGGCAAAGAAAACCGGTGAAAAACAAAAGAAATTGGCAGCCTCTCCGCGAATGGTGATAATCTCTGAAATATGGAAACATTTAGTAGTTTCATAATGAAAGAAATAAGCATTTTATGCTTCTGCCTTTGGTTAGCAGAACCACTCATTTCATGTCTGTAATGTGACCTAGTAATTACCCTAAAAGTTTCCAGTTGTGATCTAAAACATTTGTGGGTAGCAAGTTTTAAAAATTAAATCTACAGCAAATGCCACACATTGGAAAGACAAAAACAGCTAAATTTGAACCACATTTATTCAGATGTTTCTGCTGATCTGTGGTGTGTAATGAACCCCATAAATCTGTGTGGTGATAGTGTTACATTAAAGAATATTGGTTTTTATATGCAGTAAGTAACATGAGCCTATATCCAGACTTCTAATCTCAGTTGGTTAATCACATTAAACTGCATTTAAAAAGCTATTTTTTCCTCCCCCTTAGGAAGCAAACCCTGTGTCCTGATAATTCAGGCAAATCATCTACTCGTCTCAGTGGGAATTTTTCCTGTGTCCAGAATTCAGGACATGGATCTCAGAGGAAGACCCCGGTCACACTTGCTGTGTGACCTTAAGCAAGTTATTCAGTCTGTCTGCAATCAGTGTGATTATCCCTACTTTATAAACATATTCAGTTCCTCATCCATAAATAAGGATAAGACCACTCTTCTTTTCCCCTTGTTGTTACAATACCTACTCTGAAAATTGTGAGGTCTGTGGTAATGGAGTAAACACTTAAATCTGTAGAAGCACTTCTTTAAGGTTCATTGATTTTATGCTGCATAAGAATATGATTAAAACTGGAGAAAATGATAACTTTTTAAGATTGAGATCTTACACATGTTATCTATAGTAACAGAAGCTATGTCTCAGCATACATGTAAAGTTACATAAATGTGTAAACAACATTATTACCTATGTTCTGTAGAAAATTAAAAGCTACACCGGATGCAGTGATTTGTGAAATAAACTGAAGGAGTTTCAGTGTTGCATCCAGTTTCTCCAATTTAGGTACTAAAACCATCTACATCCTGAGCTAGCCGTTCTAGACTCCTTGTTACCAGTGAAAGAGAAAGATGTGAGTCTAAAGAACAAGCATCCCAGTTTTAATGTAGGTGTTTAAGATAAAATAGGTCAGATGAATTTACCAGTAGCGGGGTGATTCATTTCAACTTAGATGTTTAATTTTTAGACACAGAAAATCAAGTAAGCTTAACTCACTTTTGAAGTGACACTTCCATGGGAGTGTAACAGACTTACTTTCAAAGGCCGCAGTCAGAATATATACCCATGAGAATGTGAAAAACTCACTGAAGTTTTAAAAAGTATCTTTTTTTCTCTTTTTTTTCAGCCTCAGTTGCAAATTAGGTTGACAAATGCACAATGAGCCAGATGAATTGCACAAGGACCAAAGTCCTTTTCTTTCAACTGCATGATCAGTGTAGAGATATCCTGGCTCTTTAGAAATAACACAGTAGAAGTAGTTTCATAAAACAATAGGTGTGTCAATTTTCTGGCTTTGCCACTGCTTTGTACATAGTTTGGCACATCTCTAATCTAGAAATCTTTCTAAAGCATCTATTCAACTTTCCTTCTCTACTGATGCATGTAATGGAAAAAGAAATGGAAGGCAAGCAAAAACATTCACTCACCTATTTAGTACAAGGATGTCAATGAATTAAAGAAATTCTTTAATGACACTACCTAGTTTATTATTAATTGATATGTGTCTGGAAATTCAGTGACCTCTGAATACCTCTGAAGTAATAGCCCCACCTTGAGCATCTGTCAGTGAGTCACGGTAGAAATCTGAGTAGTCGAACAAACCTCTTCCTCAGAAGATCACCTGGGTTAGCACTCATCAGGTTCCAATAGCAGCAAAATTGTACCTTCTCTCATCTATCAGATAGTTTTTCCTATGGGGAACAATCTATGTCAAGTTATCTGTAGACATTAAAACATGAGATAAGAAAGGTATGGGATTCATTTAATCTCAGAAGTCTTTTGTCTATTTTTTTTTTAATTACATAACTTGGTTTAAGAAATAGAATTATGCTGATTTACAGCAGGTGATTTGCAATGTTTGCCCAAAACTCTTGCTTAGTCTACTGAGGTATGGTGTTTATGATGACATTTTCAACCATTTGTTTCACTGACATGGGTGGAACATTTGTTGTCTTGATATTATCATGGCTGCATTTCATTGGCCTAATGAGACTTGTAGCCATTTGCAGTGGCCTGAAAATTTAATTTATATGTAGTACTATGAGCAAGAAGGTGAAAAGAAGAAAGAAAGGAAAAAGAGAAGGTAAGATTCAGTATCTTTCAAGTAAAAAAAGATTGTTAAATTAACTTAGAAATTAAGGGGTAATGATGAAGGATTCTGGAATAGATTTACACTTAATTTCTTACCGTGCTACAGCTTAGCTATCTTGCACCTTCAACTAAATAAAACAAAGACATAAGTATATCCATTCACAATTATGTTTATTATTACTACCTTGGTGGACTGAGGTTATTCATACTTGGAATTTGCATAATGATTCAAGAGTATCTGCTAACAAAAAAAATACTGAATTAACCAGAGAAAATGCCAACACACATGTTTACTGGATTTTCTGTGTACTGATTAACAAGAGACAATTTGTAACCAATTTCACATATTATTTTTAGAAACATTCTTCCACTTATTTACCATCTGTGTGATTTTTAAAAAAAAAAAAAATTCCCTTTAGTAAACATTTCTGAGAAATAATTAGAGTGGTAAGAGCTTAAGAAACTCTGTGGCAAGCAAACTCATCCCTCACTCCTTCCAAGGCAGACAAGATATCTAACTCAAGGCAAACCTAATTAATATGTATGTGGATTTTAGCAATAAGAGGAGAAAGGGAAAGCTGCTGAATTAATTGAAACAAACAAATCTTTGTGAGACCTGTCTCAGGAAAAGCCTGAGTCAGCATCTAATTTTTTGTGTAGGGCCCAAACAAGGGCATTATGCAAGATGGGAAGAAGGGGGTTTGGTGTTTTCTGGGTTGTTGTTTTTGGTTTTTTTTTAATATATAAAGGAATATACATGCATATATATGAAGTTCATTGGATTCATTTTGTCCTCTGACACAAGACTTTCCTAATATTTGAAGTCTTCATCCTGTAAGGTGTTCTACTAGAATACTTGAAGCAAATAAGACTCCAGACAGTTGCTTATGGTTTACGTGCACAAACAGATGCTGAATGTAGTGTTTTACCTTTGTGGCTCAGGTTTCTTTGCAACAGTTCTTTTGTGTCCACACAGGTAGTGGTAGCATCCCTAAAAACAGAGATTGTTTTATCCTGTGCATGCATTCAGAAACTCTCTTGGCATGGCCTCCATTTTTATGCACAATTTTGAGAGAAATTTCCATAAAGTGAAGTATATTCTAATAGCTCCCAAATTTGAAAACTTTTGGATTCCATCCCATATTTGGAGATGTAAACTGAAATACCTCAAACTTCCCCAGAGATGCAGACTTTTTTATATCAAATTTGAACTTCCAAACAATTTTTTTGGGGGGGTTATTTGTTTGTTTGCTTATTTGTGGTTTTTTTCCCTATGAGTTCTCCTTCATGGACTTATTTTCAAGATTGCCATATAAAGTTTCAGGAATACAGAACAGAAAGCAATGTTTAACTGTATTTATAGTTGGATTAAAACATGGTTCTGCTATGTTTCTTTTCAAGACAGGCAGCTACCACCTGAAAGAAGTTTTCCATAAAATAGCAGTAATTTTAAGAGACTATATTAGTAACAATGTATTTGAGAATATAGCCAAAATATATAAATTTAGCAAGATTCTCTAAGCTTGCTTCTGATCTGTAACAAGCAAGGATATAAATAAAAATACTATAATCCCTTAAGAAAATAAATAAATTTCCTAGCGGACACTGATGCTTAAGTGCATTTAACTTTTCATCTGATTTGAGGGGGGCTCATGATGTTCAAATATGAACACTCTGATGATGGCATGTGTAAATAACAAATAAAATTGTGTAACAGCATCCAGATGTTGGAAAAAGTAACACAAATTACCGAAATTCTTATGATGTACTTCAATAGAGGTTTGTCAGAATATGATAAATAGGCATGTAAAGGATGCTCAACTACACTTGATTCTGCCTTTGAGCAGGGTCAAGGTGACATGTCTTCTTTCCTTTTCTGTTTTCTCTCTTTGCATGTTTTTTACTAAAATTTGTCTTTCTGTGGAGGCCCAGTGGAAAAATTCACATGGATTGTGTTGAACACATAAATAGTTGTTTGCAGGTGAATAGGAAAAGTAGACATAGAAGTATTTAAATACAGAGAGAGAGCCTGAAGTGAATTAAGATATTATTCCTCTGCTTCTCCTCTATGACTTTTAAAAAAAGGAATTCTCTTTAAAATGTCAATAAGAGGTCTTTGGGCTGAAAATAAACTTTATTTTTTTTAGCCTAAACAGTAACATTCCTGAGTGTTAGAAGGAACTGAAAGAAAGGCCCACTGAGATGATCTCAGCATTTGTATTTCTTGGTGCCTTCTATAATTATGATGGCTCCTTTGCCTGTCTCTTTCTTGAATAAAAAGTTCTCTCATGAGCCATTTGAATGATACTGAAAACCACAGCCAACCAGTTCTGGGAACTGCTTTAAACATAAGCTCTATTTTTTTTTTTTCTAGAAATGTTGTAAATATTTTTTTCTATGTATAGAGGACATCTTAATTGCATAGCTACATGAAAGATGGGACTTGCTAAGAGCTATTCCTGTACATAATAAGGGAGTTTAAATACAGACACATATACAAAAATTATATAACTACTACATTACACATAGCTTGTTGTAAAAGACTTATTTCGGAGTTCTTGGGCAGATGCAGTTACTTTAGGCTTGGGGTTTTTTTATGCATGTCCACACACATGGAAGAGAAAGTTGATTTAGACAGTGTGAAAAGTTTGTTAGCAGCTGTGATCTGGATTCTGGAAAATATTAATTAATGTTTATTGCAATATCAGGACATAAAAAGCTTTCATAAACTGAATGCACCTACTTTACCAGGACAACCCTGCCTCACAAATAAAATAAAGGTTTTGAAACATAGAATCATAGAATCAAAGAATTACAGAGTGGTTTCAGTTAGAAGGAACATATAAAGGTCATCTAGTCCAAGCCCTTCACCATGGGCACAGGTGTCTTTCACTTGATCAAGTTGCTCAAAGCCCTGTCAAATCTGAAGACTTTGAGGGATGAGCTATCCACAACTTCTCTGGGTAACCTCTTCTAGTGTCTAACCCCCCTCATCATAAAAAATTTCTGCCTTATATCCCATCTGTATCTACCCTCTTTCAGATTAAAACCATTGACCCTCACCCTGTCACTATGGGCCTTGGTAAAAAGTCTCTCTCCATCTTTCTTATAAATCTCCTTTATGTATTGAAAGGTTGCAATAAGGTCTCTTGGGAGCCATTTTCTCTTCTCCAGACGGAACAATCCCAACCTCTTGACTTTTCTTCATAGGAGAGGTGTTCCAATAGAATAGAATACCCTTGACTGGATTTAACCTATGTGTTTGCAAAGGTCAACATCGTCCTTATAATTCTAGCCTGACTTCCACATGGGGAAAGATTTGGATTTTATTTTCTATATAGGATCTACTAACTGACAACCCTCTCCTAACTGAAATATAGAGCTAGATCTGGTGTTTCTAGTGGTAGTGCAACTATGAAGAACTTTGCGAATTTTCAATTCATGCATGTGATCAGACCTTTACCTAAAACCTTTTGAGGAATCTGCTATTAAATCATAAATTATAGAGTGAATAAGTCTAGTTCCTTTATTTATATACGAACTAAGTGGAAAGATGTGATGAGTGGTGTGACTCTGGCAGATGTGTCCTTACTTCTATCAGTAATATCTGCACTTTTTAAAAAAATGAAACTACTCATAAATTTGCACTTAAGCAGGTTTTTTAAATGTTCCCTCATTTTGTTCATTTTTTTGTTGTTGTTGTTGTTGTTGCAGAACTCATTCCAAAAGAAAAAAAAAATCAGTGTGAAAAATATTTTTTTTGGATACCAACTGAAAATAGTTAATGAAACTTCAAGTGGATGACAGCATGCAGACCTTACCTAATTCTGTCCTACATTTTCCTAATTCCACGCAGGCTCAGGCAGGCAGATGCAAAACCCTCAGACAATACCATTAAACATCCCACAAAAATGAGGAATAACTTGCTCAGACTAGTATTGGCAGATTTCAGAGCCTAAAGCTATTGGAACAAGAAGTGAAACAAAAAAGGCCCCTGTAACCTGTAGTATCTGGGACATTTGAAGAATGCTGAACAGTGAATGCTGAATGTTGAAGAACATAGTGGAAATATGATAGTTTACTATTCCTTCTTTTAAGTACTTTGAAGGAATTTTCTTGTAAAATATTCTTCCAAATACTAATGGAGACAAACTCTTCAAGGAAACACTAAAAAAAGAGCAATAACAAATTAAGTTGTTTATTCAGAGTTTGAAATCATTCTCCAACTACATGATTTTTCAGTAGCACCTGTTATTTTAGTGTCTCTCATATATCTGAGTTTTAAAAGTTTTGCCATGAAATTCAGGAGATGAGTTATCTCCAAATGAGCTCCTCTTTGATGCAACCTGAATGTTTGTACTCTTGGTTCGATTGCCTTGGGTTTTAGTTATTTGGTTTATTTATGCTCCTTGTTGCAAAGCACATACTGCCCGGTGAGCACAGGAAATACTTTGAGCAGAATGCATAGTTCACATATCTCTACAGTGACTATTTCTTTTTTTCTGTTCGTGTGTCCCTTTGCACATTTCAAAAGCCATCCCTGGCAAGAAAAATTCCTACAAAGAAATTCTCTAGGGACCTTTCAAAGTGAAAGCACAAGATGTCTTTGTATGTGCACTCAGGGTCAAGTTGGCCTCGCAATTGCCCAGGAGATAAGCTGTCAGATCACTACCTATCATTACAGTAGGATGTACTTTTAGCCAATGCAGTGTGTCCTACACACTGGACTTAAGATTTTCTGACCCTGTGACAAAAGCATGCCTTTGTCATTCTACACAACCAACCATCTTGCAGCTAGCTGAGGAGAAAAGGGAGGAAAAGAGTCAGGTAACTGTCAACTGGCAGCTGTGAAGCTGGGTAGACTCAAAGCTGCTGCTATTTCAAACATTATTCTCTGACAGAAGATTTGGGTTATATTTGAAGAGAGCCTGAAGCTTGACCTCCATTTGCATGCACATTTGCACTGACAAAAATGAGTAAATGATACAAGCATGAGTGCATACATCTTTGATTAACTAAAATTAAGATGCAGGAATAAAGGTCCAAGGGCAAATATTTTATGTATAGTAAAAGAAGTGGTAAAAAGAGATAAGGCATCTGAAAGTACCATTTTCTTTCCAAATTCAAAATAGACAGAAAACTAATACAGTGAAGAAGGTACTTTTCCACTGATGCCAGCATCCAGTTTTCCTCAAAATGGAAAGGGTTTCATTACAACATTTTAAAAACAGGACCCTTGTTACATCAAGGGTCAACATATTAGTTAGACAACACAGTTGTTCTTACTGCATGTGGTTGTGTCTGCCGCTACAAATCTTGGCTATCCTAACTTAGGTGGTGATGTGCAGGTTCATGTGCTGAATTCCAAAAATTTATCTAAAGTTTTTTCAAGCTTTTATTTTTCAGTAGTACATATTAGTACATAAATTGTTGTTTAAGTTCACAATTTCTCCAGGGCATTACTTCTACTTGCAAGCCAAACTTCAGAAAAACTAGATTTAGGAAAGCCTCCATATGAGAGGCTTAGTATTTGCCCATCTTTGCAGACTTCAGAGATATTCATTAAAATAGGTTAGCCCATATGTGGCTTAATTTTCACCTTTTAAAAGATATCTATTTTCACAACTGAAAAAAATAAACAGTTTTCTCAGTATTATTTCTTTCATTTTTCCAGTTTCTTTGGTATAATTTTGACAGATCTTCTGACTAGCAATTTGAATGTATTAACACCACTGAATGAAAATATTGTAAAGGCTGGGAAATTTTTTATTTGATTCCTATCAATAAAGATGTTTTAGGGAACATACAGTTACCCTGTAGTACCTGAGCCTGAGGCATGGGATGTAAATAGCTGAGTTTGTGTGTATTATGCCGAAAGAACCACTTGTTAAAAGAAGGAGAAGAGATTGCTTTGAGCATGGGCAGAAATAGGATGTGAGGGAAAACCCATAAAAAAGGCAAGTATGAGAAAAGCATATGAAAGGAAAATTTCAGCTGGGAATCATAAGCGGAAGAAAGAGTCAAGAAAAAAAAAGGTGAGAACAATACTTTAGTGGAAGGCTAGGCTGAACTTGAAAGGTAAAGTGAAGAAGTCCAAATTCATTATAGAGGTGAAGCTAGTGAAGTATTCTGAGCACTGTTAGATGTTATTACTGTTCCTCTTTCTAGAATATAGTGGAATAATAATAATAAAAAAAACCCTATCCCCCACATCAGAAAGTGTAAATAGTTTAAACAACTCTCTCAAAAACAGCTGATGGCAGAGAAAGAAGTAGCATTCTTCTGGCTCTATTAAAATATATGTCCCCACTGCCTACACTAAACTACAATTTTCAAGAAATTTGGTGACACCAGCAATTTTGAGATTAAGAAGTTGCAGTTGGCTTATTTGAATTTATTTTAAAAACATGCTACTCTTCCTGTCATACTATTCATGCTAAATAAGTTATTCCTAGTACAAGCAAATGCTCTTTATCATCAAGGCGACAGGTGTTCGAAATATAAACAGAAACCAATGCTGGAGCAAAAAGAAAGGAGATTACATTACTTGCCCATAAAGCAACCAGGAATTGTGGCAGATTTAGGCCCTATTCAAAGAATTCATTCCACACAAACAAATCTCTGCAGATGCAGGCAATGCCACCAATTTCAAAGAGGTTTTACATACAGACCTGCCTACAAAAACATGCCACAGAATATGGGACTTGATTTAACAACCGGTCTTGTGTGTTGAAACAATCCTAGTCATTTGCCAACCAAAATTGCACTTAAAGGTCTGAAAAACACAACTTCCACATACCTGGTTCTGTCTTTACCACTGAATAATAGAAAGACTTTCTTTTCCTATTGTATGCTCTCTATAATGAATCAACAGGATTTGTGGATGGGAGGAGAGCTATTCTTTAGAAGGGCTTTTGACGCTGTGTCTCACAATATTCTTGTATCCCACTTAGAAGGTTACGGATGGGGTGGGTGAACAACCGGGTTGGTAAAAAAACAGTTGGATAATCGGGCTCAAAAAGCAATTGTTAATGGATCATGTAATCTAGCTGGAGGCCAGTAACAAGCGGAGTATCTCAAGGGTCTGTCACTGGAACTGTCCTGTTTGGCATGCTCACCCATGACCTGGAGGAGGCACTGGAATACACTCTTGCAAGTTTGCCGATGACACCAATCTAGTAGGAAGAACTGATACATGCAAGGCAGAGTTGGCATCCAGACGGACCTAGACCTGCTGGAGGAATGGGCCAAGAGGAGCCTTATGAAATTCAGCAAGGCCAAAGCAAATCTCTGCACACAGAGGAAAGAGTTCTTGCAAATTACAAGATGAGGATTGACTGACTGGGGAGCAGATTTACAGAAGAGACCCTATGGCCCCTATTGGGCAGTGAGATGAACATGAGCCAGCAGTTCTTAGCAGCAGAGATGGACAACAGCCGCTGGGCTGAATTAACAGGAGTAGAGCCAGCACACTGAGGGAAGGGTTTACCCCCCTTACTCAGAATTTCTTAGACTGCAGCTAGAGCATTGTGCCTAGTTTTGGGTCCCCCAGAAGAAAACAGACATTGATAAATTGTAAGAAGTTCAGCTCAGGGCCACCATGATGGCGGGAGACTGGAGCGCTCACGCTGTGAGGAGACACTGAAGGAGAATGGCTTGTTCAACTTGGAGCAAGAGTGGCTTTGGGAAGACCAAGCAGCCTTCCCCTGGCATCAAGAAGGGGTCATCAAGAAGACAGAGCCAAGCTCTTCACAAACATGCATTGTGGATGAACAAGAAGCAACAAGCATAGACTGTACAGAGAGGTTCTGATTGTTTATAAGAAAAAGTCTGTATAAATAAAAAGAACATTGTTCAAAGTTAGGAAATTGACAGTAAAGCGTGTGAAGAACTTCTGTGACTACTTATTCTTTAGACTCTCCCCAAAAAATTAGCCCCTGGGCTCTTAGAAATGAAAAAGGCTTATAGAAACCAAAGCTATAAACTCAACTTCAAATGAATTTTCCAAGAATAACAGTACCAAGTACAATAACCTCAATTAATAAACCAGTAAGCAAAGTAATGTAGTCAAATATGTAATAGTCACTCAGGAATCTATTAGAAGGCATGGTGGAGAAAAGACTGTTAGTTATTGTATATCATCTCAGAACATAACTAGTTAATATTAACAGCATCACATATATATCAATAAAATGCAAACAGGGTTAATCCATCAGCAGCTAAGTCACATGCTGCATTTATATAGATGGCTGATGACCTTATAGATTTTTTTATGGTTGGGATCATCTGTTTCTCTTTCAAAGCACTACCACAGCAATCTGTTTAAAGCCCCTACACAAACATTGTTCATTATCACACAATAAATTGCTTTAGTGGATCAGATACAAAAAGCAGTGAGAGACAGATTTAATGAAGTGAAGGAAGGGGATTGATAATGGGAAAGAAATATTCATTCCCAGCATATAAGTGGATATTTAATGACCCTCTTTTTAGATGTATTTTGTATCATTGTACCAAAAACTGTACAATTGAGACATGCTGAGTGCAATTCCTTGCTAACGTAGTGCCCATTTGTATTTTTTTGATTGCTTGTGTATCACGCATACAGTTCCAAAACATGCAGATGCATCATTAACTATTTCGAATAATGTAAAAGTACTCAATTTTTCCAGGTATTTTCCAAATACCTGACATGGCAGATTCCCAGAAGCCGAAAGCTCCAAATGGACAAAATGGATTACATAAGGAAATAGGATGGAAGATAGTCACTGAGGTATAATGTGGAAAAGTAGGCAGGCATCCTGTTTGTTCCAATTATTTCATCTACCCTGCAGTTTATTTTATGAACCCAAATTGGCTCCTTTCTAAAAAGAAAAATAATAAAAGAAGATCCCTTCCATAAAAGGCTTCCAACAAATTTGCATTTTAACAGGATAAGATACTCAGCAAAGAAAAAGTACACAGCTTCCCAGTCAAAAGATTTGTGGCCATTTTTGTTTGGATTGTTGTGGAGTTATTTCCTCTGTTTTATGCATAACTTTCTGCAGAGAGGATATGTACAAGATATGATTCTGCATTTCTAGAAATGAAAGAAGTTTAAAAAAAGGAGGCAAAACATGATATTTGAATATGGGTTTCAATAAAGGAGGTGTGGAGAGGATGCAGGGATGCTAGGAGATACAGTGTAACCAGATACTCTTAAATGTTTTATGTAGCCCATCACAAGCTGTGTAGTATTTCAAATACACAGTAAGAGTGGAAAGTATGTTGAAAGTGTCACAGACCAAAACAACCTGGCCAAGAAGTTACCAGTCAAGAAACCAAACAATCTGACTTGGAACAAAGGCTGCATTACTTGCAAAGGATGCATTGGTAATTTACTCAGTGCCAAGAAACAAAACTGAGATAGTCTTGAGACTTAAGAGGCTTTAACAAATAGATGAAAATACAAAGTGGGGATCAGCTGTCCGTGGCAGATGGATAAGTCCCTGACTGGATGGAAGAAATTAGTTATGAGTGGGAAACAACCAACAGAAACAAAGTCCTGGACAAAGTGCAAGATTGTGTTAAGGCACTGCCCTTGGGGGCCTGTGAAATAACCAAATTTCAAGCTCCTCTACAGTGTAACTTAAGGTCTGGAAAAATCTCACATAGCACTAGTTTTTCCCATTTTTAGTATATGTTCAGTTAATTTAATTCATTCTCCAACTGAGGAAATAATATGTCTTCATATTTTTGCTTTGAAGCATCAGTCTAAACCTAATTGGTGGGTGACCTCACTGAAGAGCAGCAGCTTCTTTTGGTCAATGCCACTGGACTTTAAGAAGAGTAAAAAAGAAGACTCTGGAAGCTACCAACCAGTCAGCCTCATCTCTATGCCTTAAAAGATCACGGAACATAATTTCCTCTAAGATATGTCAAAACACATGGAGGACAGGGAGCTGATCAGAGACAGCCGACATGACTTCACCAAGGACAAACCATGCCTGACTACTCTAGTGGCCTTCTACAAGGGAGTGACTGCATCAGTGGACAAAGGAAGACCTATGGATCTCATCTAACTAGACTTGGTAAGGCTTTTGATATGGTTCCCCACAAACCAAGTATGGGTTTGATGGATGGACTGTTAGACGGGTAAGGAAATGGCTGGATCACATGTCCAAAGAACTACAGTCAATGTCTCAATGTCCAAATGAAAACCAATAAAGAGTAGTGTTCCTCAAGACGACGAATACTATGTAATATCTTCCTCAATGACATAGACAGTGGGATTGAGTACACCTTCACAGTGAGTTTGCAGATGACACTGAGTGGTGTACTAAATTCACTTAAGGGAAGGGATGCCTTCCAGAGGGACCTTAACAGGCTTGAGGCATAGGCCCATGTGAGCTTCATGAAGTTCACCAAGGTCAAGTGCAAGGTTCTGCACCTGGATTTGGGCAATCCCCAATATCAATGCAGTTGGGGGATGAATAGATTGAGAGCAAGCCTGAGAAGAAGGACCTGGAGATACTGATAAATGAACAATTGAACATGAGCCAGCAATATGGGCTTACAGCCCAGAAAGACAACCATATCTTGGGCTCCATAAAAAGAAGCATGGCCAGCCAGTTAAGGGAGGTGATTCTGCTTGTCTACTCTGCTCTCATGTGAACCCACTTAGAGTAATGAGTTCAGTTCTGGAGTCCCCAGTACAAGAAAAGCATGGACCTGTAAGAGCGGCTCTAGAGGAGGGACAATGAAAATTTCTCTTCTGTGAAAAAAGGTCAAGATAGTTGGGGTTCTAGAATCTGGAGAAAAGAAGGTGGCTCCTAGGAAACCTTATTTTGATCTTTCAAAATATGAAGGAGGCTTACAAGAAAGATGGAGAGATTTTTTACTAAGGCCCATAGTGACAGGGTGAGGGTCAATGGTTTTAAACCAAAAGAGGTGGACATAAGGCAGAATTTTTTTACGATGAGGGGAGTGAGACACTGGAAGAGGTTATCCAGAGAAATTGTGGATGGCTCATCCCTGGAAGTGTTCAAAGTCATATTTTGGGGCTTTGAGCAAACTGATCAAGTGACAGATGCCTTTGCCAGTGGCAGGGGTGTTAGACTAGGTGATTTTTAAAGGTCCCTTCTGTTACAAACCATTCTATGATTCTGTTTCTGTGCACCATTACCTGTGTAGAACAAAAAGGCTGTAGTGGGGTTTTTTTGGTCAGCTTGACCCCTGGAAGCTCAGAGACTTGTTCAATAAGAATAGTAATCACCCTGCAAGTCAGATATCATAATCTTCATATAGCCTCTGGCAGTAAAGGTCAGAAGGAGCAATAAGAGTAATTCAGAGGTAGAAGATAACAAGGGTGACCTGAGCATGCAGATGCCCCTAGGAAGGGGTGGTGAGCTGACCTTAGCTGGTCCAGCTGTGTCTTCACAGCCAAGGTGAGTGACTGCCCAGCAGTCGCCCATGACAGCATAGCACCAAAATCAAATGTGATGCCACCCCATGAAACTGTCACTCCCAGCAACAATCCTTCCAAGTATGAGCTTTAGTTGTCTGGGATGGGTTTTCTGGTCTGGAATGGTTCCCTAGGGAGAGCTGGCCAAAGACATCTTATGACAAAGGAGTGGTGGCTAAGCTAGTTCTATATTAGTCTTCTTTAAAACAACAATAAAAATAGATATTGGGAAGCTTCTAAAGAACAGGAAGATAAACTCAGCCAACACCATTCCCAGTAGATATGTCTGAAGTTTTCCTGAAACATAGGAAATATTTTCATATTTGCTACTTGGTTAGAAAGGAGATAGCATTCAACCATGCTGCAAGATCATGCCAGCATTGTTAAGCTCATTAACAGATCTCAAGATGTTTTCTAACTATTGGTGGAAATTTTTGGGGGTGGGGGGTGGGGGAGGTGGTGGTGTATTTGGGTCTATCGGGTTTTGGGTTTGGTTTGGTTTGGTTTGGTTTTAATTCAAATCCTTCTCCCCACTAGAACTTGTGTTTGCTATTCTGTTCTTCCTGGGTCAGTTGTCCAAAAAACATATAATTCCTGAGAACTTGCTTTTTGCTTTGGCATTGACTTGTGCTGACTCACCTCAGCAGAGAAAGACAGTCTGGCAGGACTGGTAGAAGGACCTGGAAATTACTTGGCAGCTTAAATGAAAGTCCTCTGTAAGTCACACTTGGCTATCAGCTCTGTGTCTGACACTGGTGAAACAGGTCTAGACAAACTTATTATGTGTTGGCATTCCAAATCTGAGGTCATAACATCTGTCCGCCTTCTACTGGACATGATGCTCAATAAGACAAGTCTAAAACTGATTCTTAAACAAACTTCTGTGTTTATATCAAGAAATCATGCTTTGAGACCCACTAAAATGTATCTCTGAGACCATGTCATGGAAAATACACTTTCTCAATGTCATTTGTATTTTTATAAAGTGAGACAGGCTAATCACTTTATTGCTTTTAAAACTGTGGATTACTGTACAGATTTCCAAGGCAAACCACAATGCACTCAGTGAGCCACTGAAAGAGTGGAATTAGTGTTCACTATGGAAAAGGATGAGCTGAATCCCTCCTGCTGGAAAAAAAATCTGTTTGGGAAATTGTATGTAATACCCTTTATGTGACTTATGGTGCAAGAGAATAAATCTTGAGTATCTCCTTTAACGTCACTGGAGATGTACCTAAAATCTAGGCTATCAGTGACCAACATATCCATGCTTCAGTAGTTGCCAGAAAAAAACTTTGAGCATGTTCACATTGAATGTTTCGGCAGGACTTGAACCATAGTTATTTACCTAGACTTTAGCAAGGCCTTTGATACAGTGTCCCACAGGATTCTTCTGGAGAAACTCGGTGCTCATGG
>JAOTQQ010000001.1:20940246-21027223 GCA_026546715.1 Gallinago undulata
CCCAGAGAGGTGGTGGAGTCTCCTTCTCTGGAGATATTCAAAACCCATCTGGACAAATTTCTCTGCAACATGCTCTAGGTAGACCCGCTTCAGCAGGGGGGGTTGGACTAGATGATCTCCAGAGGTCCCTTCCAACCCCATATGACTCTATGATTCTATGATTCTATGAGAGAGTGGCTGGGTGGGTACCTGGTCACGGTCTACCCACCACAGCATGTGTCGAACCATGAACATTCAAGTTAAAGTCCTACAACTTGCAACTGTCTTCCCAATATTTCTAGCATAATTCAGATTCTTAATTAGAAAGTAAACATTGTTTAGTTACAGCAGCAAAATGTTAAGGGTAGATTCCATCAAACAGCATATGGATGACAGACATTGACAATCATTATGCTCAGTGATAGTCTGTCTAATCCTGACAGGTAAAGAGATGATGAGGACAAATCTTAAAAGCTGAGGTAAGTCTGCCTGTTTAACTTGCAAGAGCTGTATTCTACTCTGTTACTTTCTACTTGTTGAGACTCACTCTTTGTTTTAGAAAAGAAGAGAAAATGCAAAGAAATTTAAAAGGAAAATTATTCTGTCAGGCTAGCAATGTCATATCACAGGAACATGTATTTTAATGACACTCTACCAGTCAGTAAATCCCTCATTTCATTACATCTGGTTACAAATGCTCACAAACTCTCAGCATTTCAAAAATGTAAATTTAAAGACTGTAGTTCGTATTTATGTCTAGCAACAACCAAAGAAAACTATACGAGTGAATAGAAAAAATGTCACTCCCCTCTCCAATAAGTAAGCTAGTTTACTACATGTCTTCTAACAGCCCATATCTACAATACTTAGGAAGAGTGATAGTAGCATACTCACAAAATGGTAGTACTATACTATAAAAATGTGCTTTTTATGAGGCAAAAGCCTGCGTTGCCCTTAGCTGGCAATTATTCAGAGAATAAAAGCTTTGATAGAAATATACTAAATGTAGAGCAGCTGCATTGATTCATTTGTCTATCAAACACTTCACTAATCTTGTATATTTTACAACCTTCTTGAAATTTCTTCCCTCATTTTTAAACAACATATATATATTTCTATATATGTATAACATACATGCTGGACCACAGTACAATGAGCTAAACTAAACTACTGGTCCTGAAGAGTGCCTATTCCACTATTGATTGGTATCTTCAAGCAGCCTCATAAATTGCTGAATACAGACAAGAAAGCAAATTGCACTTTAGCTTGCACAAACACAGCTTAATGATTCTAAATCAGTGTTGAAATAATTTGCCTTGCTCATGATGTATGTGTTTTGAGAATGTCTCTTAGTGTCACTGGTTTGAAAGAGAATGTATGAAAATAGTGTTATGAATACATCAGTTCATTTTATCAAACAGAAATAACCTCAATTTATTGACTACTGTACCTGGTTTTATGCAAAAAAAAAAAAAATCTAGAGAAAAATCTATGCACAACCCAGGCTGCAGCACTTGGAAACAGAGTTGATTACAATTTGTAGTATTGATACGGGGTTTTTTGCTGGATGTAGGAGTCCTGCATGCCAGACTACATTGTGTCTCAATAGCTAGGGTAGGTACCTGCTGAGGGTGTAGGAGCTAAGGGTGCAAATTGTCTCAGGGCAAACTTGGCTAAGAACTTTGCTGTATCCAGCAGACACTGTGACACAGGATTTAGGAAAAGTCCTTGTCCTTCTCAGGTAGTGGGTAGAGGCCAGGTAGCACACCCTGTGGCACAGTAAATAGCACTAGATGCCCATCTTTAAGAAATTAGGGAAGTATTCATTTGTTTAAACATATGATTCTAGGACCATGTTAGATAATGTGAGGTCTCCTCGCTGGCTTCCATCTGCTGCTACAGAGAATGCAAATTACCTACAAAATCTGAACCAGATCTAGTGTCTACACATTATTCTACATAGAAGTGACAGAGCCAGGAACTAAATGGTGACTTTAAAATTATGTCAGGATGAATCCAGTCTATCCTTTCCACCAAGGCTCAGGTATGAACTAGTACTGCAAGACTTAGGCTCTTCTGTGCCTCTGTGAAAATGC
Organism: Gallinago undulata; assembly: GCA_026546715.1. Taxonomy (NCBI): domain Eukaryota; kingdom Metazoa; phylum Chordata; class Aves; order Charadriiformes; family Scolopacidae; genus Gallinago; species Gallinago undulata. The sequence continues at coordinate 20,942,322 of JAOTQQ010000001.1, forward strand.
AATAGTAACTGCTGAAGAAATTAAAGAATGAGGATCATCACAGCAGAAGGAGAATGGAGCAAGAACTTTTAGAATCATGATTTTGTTTTTAGCAACCTATGCATATTTTCTGCATCACTGTAGGCCTCTACTGGCCTTCAATGCACCTTACCATTAGTACTGACTAAACTATATTTAAGCCTTTGTTTAAATTTAAAATAGTCTTAAAGTACAGCATTTGGGGAAAAAACCTCAAGGCATACAGAAAAATCACTCCATTTCTTAAAAGATATGTTAATATTCATTCCTGAAAAAATTAATAAGGTGATTTCCTAATTTTCCACTTTTGCATATAAATAAGAATATAGGTAATGTTGAAATTTTCAAATTATGTGTCAAAGTACATGCAAGTTCTTGTTATTTTTAGTGTCACTCTAGTTTCTTTTTTTGCCTTATTCAAACCTGATTCTATTTTATCTTAATAAAATATAAAATTGTGCAATCAATCTAAACTTTACATATACAAAACATACCTGAGTGCTGTGGGATTGTAATGATTACCGTTTCCTTTTGTATCCTATGTTGCTGGACATACCAATACACATCTAGATATGCTGACATGCTTGAATACTGCAAGCTATTACTTTTTCCAGAATGGCTTTTAAATGCCTCAATTTTGAGAATTTTTAAATCCAACACAAATACTAAAGGGGATAACCAATTAATTCATTTATGCAGTTAACTGGATAAGGCTGTTGCCATTATAGCAAACCCGCATTGCAAATCCCAGTTTTCACCAGGTCAGCAAATTGATCTCAGCTTGGATCTTTTAATTCCTTTTGATGGGATGCTTTAATGTTATTCAGCTAAATACCAGGGCCATCCTGATCTCAAATTATGTGGTTATTTCCAAAGTACAAGTTGTTTCCAGAGAAGCCTTGCCTGTTTATTTAGTGATGCGTGTCCAGATGTGCTTTTCAGACTTTAAAGAACTGAATCAGAAGCAATTCAGATAAGTTGTACATGAATAATTTATCTTGTTCTTACACATTTTTAAGATGAGAAGGGACTCTATGTTAGAGTTTTGCCAATGCAATAAAAAGCATTGCTAACTGGGACTTGTGTCAGAAGTGCATTGGTCACTGAGCTTGTCATGCTTTCACAATAGGTGTTTCACTATTCAAAGGTATGCCAGATTGTCAAAACTTACTGAGGAGGTCAGAAAATCTGGATGCCTGCTGATTTGTGAGTGCCATCAGTAATTTTCTTTCCCAGCTACTGCTGGCTTTGGAGAGAGCCTGACATTTCCAGTACAGATGAAAACGCTCCAAATATCAACTCTTCTTCTGTTGCGAGATGACATATTTAGAAGATGGTTTATTTCTTTTGTGAGCTCATACGCAGAACACATAAATATTGGTGCATCCAAATTCAGATGCGAGACAGGCCCTAAGGCCCTACATACAGATCCAAGCACTTCCTTGTTAATGCAGCACACAAGGCTAATTGATGAGGGAAGGCTGGGGAGCCAAAGTCTGATTAGTTTCACCTAGTATTGTGCAACATCTGTATGAAACTGAAAGACACTGTTCGAGCAGGATGAGACTGGCTGTCTGAGAAGGCAGTATGTGTCATCTTGTACCGCTGAAAGCTTCTCGGGAACACACAGAGCCGCGTCCAGACCTGGCCACTTATTCAGGAAGAATGAATGGGGCAGGTACTGAAATAAGCAGCTCTATAAAGAAGGGAATGAAGAACATTTCTTCTTAGAAGAGTGTGTAAGAGCTGGTTTTCTCTAGCCTAACAAAATGAAAGATGAAAGTTACACAACTGCTGCCTGTAAATACACTAAGCAGGTAAATACTAGGAAGGGACAGATCCATTTAAGCTAAAACATTAAGTTGGCACAAAACCAGAGCACAAAACCCATAATAAATTTTGACTGCAAACTAGAAAGAGATTTCTAACTATTAAAGCAGGGATGTTCTGGAACAGCCTTTTAATAGGAGCATTAGCTCACTTTCCGGTATAACCTGATAAGCTTATAGAGCTTGATAAATTCATGGTGTGCATGAATAGTAATAAAGTAGCCAAAAATTTGAGCACTAGCTATAGCTCTTTTTCTGACCATATATATTCAGTAAAGGATACTGCTTCTAGATTGAGGGCTGGAATAGCTCTCCTATGACGACAGGCTGAGAGAGTTGGGCTTGTTCAGCCTGGAGAGGAGGAGGCTCTGGGGAGACCTTGTAACAGCCTTCCAGTACCTGAAGGGGGTCTGCAGGAGAGATGGGGAGGGACTCTATAAGGCAGTGGAGCGATAGGATGAGGGGTAATGGTTTTAAACTGCAAGAGGGAAGATTTATATTAGATCTTAGGAAGAAATTCTCTCTCTGGGCATGGTGAGATGCTGGAACAGGTTGCCCAGAGAGAAGCTGTGGATGCCCCATCCCTGGAAGTGTTCAAGGCCAGGCTGGATGGGGCTTTGAGCAACCTGGTCTAGTGGAGGTGTCCCTACCAATGGCAGGGGCATTTGAACTCAATTATCTTTAGGTTTCCTTCCAACCCAAACCATTCTATGATTTATTCAGCTTATAAAGAACCTCAGGAAGTCCAACCTGTAGTTGGGTCTTGAAGGATGAAAAGAGACATCATCACCTCTCTGAGTAACTTCTTCCAGTGTTTGGCTGTCCTCATGGGAAAAAAAGTTTCTCCTTACATCCATCTGGATCTCTCTGGTTCAATTTATGCTCTTCTTGTGTCATTCTCTCACTATACACTGCTAGAAAAGCCTGGCTCCACCTTCTTAATAGCCTTCCCATAAGTACTGAGTGCTGCAGTTCAGTTCCCCCAAAGTCATCTGTTCTCCAGGCTGTACAACCCCCTCCACCACTCTAGCCCTGAGCCATCATGGTGGCTGCTGAACTCACTCCAAATACTGATGCCTGTCTTGTACCAGGGGCACTAAAATTTGATACAGTACTCTAGATGTGGTCTGACGAGAGCCAAGTAGAGGGGATAATCCCTTCCTTCAGTGTACAGGTTTTTATCTTGTTAATGCAGCACAAGAGGCTTTTGTGTCTCTTTGTTGCTAGGACACTGCTGGCTCATGCTCAGATTGCTGTCCAGTATACATCAGGGTCCCTTTCCACAGAGCTTGTCAGCTCTCAGTCCCCAGCCTTTATCATTTCAAGGGTTTCTTCCTCCCTAGGTACAGGGATATGCATGCATCCTCTATGAATTTCCTGTTATTCCATTTCTCCAGCCTATCTAGGTCCTTCTGGATGGTGTCTCTGACCCTGAGCAACTCGACTGGTCCTCCACCTACAGACCTGATGAGACTGCACGCTGATGCCTCCTCCAGGTCACTGATAAATACTATAAAAAGAAAGGTCACAAGACAGATTTGTGTGATACTCCCCTCAAGACTAATCTTCAGGTAGACAAAGACCCATTAACCACTGTCCTCCGAGCCCAACATCCTAACTTGATACAACATCCTGACTTTATTTTTGGTTCTGTCTTCCAAGGTCTCATTCGAGTCCTTTTGTTCAACACTGGCTATTTGTAATTTCTTGAGATTTGTAGAGAAACATTCTAAGGAATGAGGGGTCTAAGGATTAGAGCTGGTTCCAATTTCAGAGTTGAAATTTAGTTTCGATAGTGAGCAGAAGTGAAAAGACAACCTTACTGATAAGGTAATTTGTTTGAGTAAGGGAGGGTCCCAAGGTATGAGTTTCCCTTACCTCATGCTGGTCTTTAAGAAACAGCCAGTCATCCTGGACTCCCAGGATAGTCAATGGACCAAAATAGGTTTCACTAGAGGGTAATATGTTTGATCAGTTTTAGCCTTAGCAAGAAATAAATCATTCACTGGATACCCTTATTTTTCTCCATGGTCCATAGATGTAGTTCTTTAAATGCCTGAATTAGGACAGATTAATCTACTTCCCCATCATCTATATCACTCAGAAGTTCCTGATAGATGACCCCAACATTCTATCCCTCACTTATGATCTATATGAGCACATAATGTGTATAAAGGGCCCAAGCGATGGTAGAGAACCATCATTTAATCATGACAAATAGAATATAAAATGTTTGAAATGCCATATAGAGTAGTTGTAGCAGTAAAGATGTATTTTCACCTTTTGAAGAAAAAAATCTGGTCTGAAGGAGTGAGAATATAAATAAAGTGAACCTAATTCATAATTGTTCTTTACTCAGCTGCATGTTAGAGTGATAAGTTGCCACACACTCTTTTTTCCCTCACTGCATATGGTATAATTTGTTTGTGTATGTTCAGCTAAAGTTTCCGCAGAATAATTCATTAAGCTACTCTGGTTTTTTATTACTTTTATAAATATTGCTGTTAGCAATTTTTTGATCAAAATTAATGGTTGCCCTTCCTGAGGGCTCCTAGACGATGCTGTTTTAGATGATTTTTTTATTTTTTTGAAGAGGATTTACCAATTAAGAAATGCAGTAGAAAACAAGTTGCTGACTTCATGAAAATATTCTGCAATGCTTATGTACCAGGGACAATGTTATCAATACTACTGTCATCTAAAGATCAGTGTAATCTATACATTGATTTCTGAACTCACAATCTTTTTGGACTGTTCCAAAGTGCTAAGTTTTGTATTTAAATCTTTGGCTTTGCTTAAAGCCTTATTCAGAGTTCCCTATTGACTGTTTATCTCAGGAGATTCTTTTCACAGAATTTCTTCAGTGTGTTTCATTTATGTCTTGTTTTGATTTGGGGTTCAGCCAGACATAAAGCTATTGTTACCTTACAGAATTAAGTCCATTACCTTCTCATGAAGAAAAGATAAGATGCATAAATACAACTTCTGTACCAGCAGCTCAGTTCTTTCAGTCTGCAGAGGTATACTAGCAGAAGATGAGTAGACCAGGCATAATTTCTATATGCATAACCTTGTGTTGGATTTTAATATGTTATATTGTATAGTGCTTGAGTAGAAACATGCTGCACAACTGACTACAGGGTGGAAACTGGGAATGTAAAACCTGCCAACTCAAAGAAATTCCCAGACACTGGTGGTAACTACAGGGAGCACATCGGAGGCATGTCTTGTAAAGAGAAAGTTGTTAATCTCTATCACTGGTACCCCAGAATAAACAACAGAAGAAATGTTCACACTCTGATTCTTTCCCTTGTATGAGAAGCTCAATATAGAACAGAAAAAAATGACATAACTCTCATTTTTAATATTTACTGGGTTGTTTCTTGCTACTGGGCTGGCACAGCCTAAACTTGACATTCATCTCTTCCTGGCTATGAGCCCAAAATGCTTTAGCTGTGACACCAAACATACAGTGGGGTAGAGATTCTGTTACCATTACAGATTATACCACAGAAAACCTTGAGGGAGCCGTATGTACTCCATACCAACCCTTTTTAGTATCTCACAGTATTGTCATCTGAGTGACCATTCCTTTAATGACAAAGTTTGTTCATGCAGTGAAATTATACTCTAAAAGTAGTTTTAGAAGCCATAACTACCTATTGAAGTGTCATGCATACTAGTTTGCTGAAACAGTCAAAATAAAACAACATAAACCTCCAGCATTTTTATTTTTTAAAATGTATATAAATATAGAAAAATGTTTGCTACCGTGTGGCTAAACTTAATTATCTCATTGCTTAATCACTGGCGAGGATTTCATTTTGCAGACTGGCACTGAAGATCATAAGCAGAATAAAAATTTACATTCAGATCTTTTTCTAGTCCTCATGCCTTCATTGTGGCTAAATATTGGAGGCTCTTTCCTATCCTTTCATGGAACTAAACATGTAAAACTCTCTTTCATGTTTTGTAGCTTGATTACTCTGTCACTGATATGTGCAATGCTACCATGCACACAGCCATCCATAAAGCAGCTATCAAAACCATTCTTCAAGCCCTCAGCTCTATTATTCTATAGAAGAGGATCTTATAAATGCTTATATCTAAAGAGTGGGTGTCAAGAGGGTGGGGCGAGTCTCTTTTCACTGGTGTCTGCCGACAGGACAAGAGACAATGGACACAAACTGGAACATAGGAAATTCCATCTCAATATGAGGAAAAATTTCTTTACTTCAAGGGTTCCAGAACACTGGAACAGGCAGCTCAGAGACGTTGTGAAATCTCCTTCTCTGGAGATATTAAAAACCCACCTGGATATGTTCCTGTCCAACCTGCTCTAGGTGAACCTGCTTTGTCAGAGGGGTTGGACTAGATGATACCCGAAGGTCTCTTCCAACCCCTACCATACTGTGTTTCTGTCAGTCTATTGCCAATTCTCCACATCTCTGCTGGATTGAAGATGGGATACTTTTTTTGCTCTTAAAGCTCTTTGAGATGACTCCTGTCCTTGCTGCCATTCATTTATTTTGCGGAAGCCTGCAATCATGTAATGTCTCTTATTTGTAAACTTTTGATCTTTTTCCCATGCTCCCTGTAAGCCTCCACGAATATTCTACTTTTTTTTCCTCTTAAATCTCTCTATAACTGTAATACATATAAAATAGTTCTTCTAATATGCCAAGGGCAATACTGGATCACTGTTCAGTCCACTTCTCTGTTAACCTGTGTTGGACTTTCTTTTTCTGTTTTAAGCAATAGGCTGTAAAGGTAGGGACACTGAAAGAACTGCAGAGACCATCTATCTGTTCTGTTTATGCACTGACAGGGTCATAAAGTACTTGGGGCTCTGAACATTGTAATGATCACAAAAATTACAGCCAGCAACAGTGTCAGGAATTAAATGCAAACCAATCTCTGTTTAAGTAACATTAAACCTAAAGACAAACAAATCATGGTAAGTGACAGGAAAATAGCCCCTACTCTATCCCTTCTGATTTTGCTTGCCTACATATTGAGGGAATTTTGCCTATCTGGAAAAATTTTGCTTTTCAGGCAAAATAACTATACAGTATAATATCTCCATATAATAGAAATGATTGTGAGAGTTATTTGTTTTGCTGTTTGCAAACCTGAATTTCTATATGTTCTTGAAAGAATAAAGGGGAAAACTCCAGAGTTTTATCAGTGTACAAAGCAATAAGAATTAGCAGAGAAATCAATGGAGTATAAGAACAATTTCTTATAGTGAGTGCATTGAGGAGGTGTGTCTAATTGCCCAGACAGTAGGATGAAAGTGTTTCCCTTCTATACATATTAGAGATTAAACATTGTAATATTTATAGCAGCCTTCTTTTACATGCCAGGCTGCAGGCTTCCAGAAATAGTCTTTCAACAAGGAAGATTATTAAACCTTTAATTTTTTTCACTGCAACTATAATATTCTTCCCACAGAGGGAAATCTCTTTCTTCTCTGATACAGTGCAGCTAATCATTAGTTACTTTCCTTTTCAAAGCTGCAGACTCATTATAAAAATGTGAGTAGCTAGCACTTAGACTTCTAACTGAAAGCCACTTAAAGCCATTAGATATATGAACCCTGAACTCCTGTGCACTTTTACCATTGTTAAGGTATAAAGAAACTGTCTTCTGGTGTTGGTAAGTATATCCACATAGCTTCTTTGTGTCACACAGCACCTATTATATATATAATTACATGTTATGAGAGACTGAGAGCATGAAATACTTGTAGAGAACAGAGCATTCAAGATTTTCAGATCTTAAAAAAAAGGTGATAAAATTTTGCCTAGCAAATTGTAATGACTTAAATGCCAATAATAATAAGTGCTTCTCTTCTGTAGTCAATATTGACAGTAATTATAAAATAAACCAATATAAAAGTGAAAGAAAGCAAAATTATCAACATGAATTATATTGGTGAAGTTGAGAGTAAATATTTCATTGTCTAGGTGCTTAGGCAAAAAAAAATAAAAATAAAAAAAATTCTCCACGTGGAACTGGAAGGCAAGAATTTTATAGTCCATTGTGCCAGGATACCGGTTAATTCTGCAGAGTTAACAGCATTTTGGCAGAATGGAAGATATTAAGTGGGAAGTGTAGAGAACCAGGTTTTTAGCAACTAAACCCAATTAACACCATGATAAGATTTTGCATTAAGATTCCTGTTTCATTTAGAAGAAATAAATAAAATCTTTCTTGTATTCAAGTGTAACAGATACAATCGCTGCGTTTTACAAGTGTTTCATTCTGTCAAGTGCATGGTTTCTATTACAGTTACTTCCCTCTCAGATACTCTGGATAAAACACTCATAATCACTCCCTAGAATATTTAGATTTCAAATCATCTACGGATTACATGAAACTAAGTCCAGTTTAAGTCAGACCAGTGCATTTGGATAGAAATTGTTACAAAGCAATGCAATGGTTCTGATCACTCAAAGGATTCTTCCTGGGTAGAAATCTAACCCTGTTACAAAATTGTTCTCTTCTCTTGAAGGCCAGATGCAGCGAGGTTCACATCTCTGGGCACAGGCAAAGAGCATGAATTCCATCCCACTTCCACATGCCATTGTGGTGGATGAAATGTCATTGCCTTGTATGTCTCACCATCCCACACTGCTACTGGGCATTATCACACCTTCTCAGCAGTTTTTATGTGGCATTTACATGCTATAGTGGTCAAAAGGAAGTCTTCTGTGTTTTTTAGTGCTGCAACAGGTGTGTCCTTTTTATGGTGAGTTTCTGCTTAGATTTTGAGAGCCAATGTAATGTTAAGGCTTAAAAACCATTCTTTCATGTTAATCCAATGAATAGCAATTCCTCTAGAGAGTAGGAAGTTAGCAATTGTGAATATATGAAGACCAAATAATGAATGCTGCATATGATATTCCACGCAAAAAGCACAGTGTAGGAAGAGAATTGCATCAGATCTTCACATTGCAGAAGTGAGATCTAAGAGGAATTAGAGAATGTATGTACATTAATTCCTTCCATTGACCTAGAAAAAATATTTTTTGCTTCACAAGAAACAAGGCTCAGTAAAAACATGGTAAAATATGTGATGGATCCCAGCACAAAAAGGACTTTATTCACTGGACCCAGCAAAAATTTCTCATAATTTTCCCCATTTCTGATAAATTTATTCTATAATATGTGAAATGGATTCCATTTCCACAGGCTGTTATTAGTGATCCAGCCTTATTTAGCTCTTTCTGTCAAAGATCTTACAAGCAGTGGAAGTAGGAATCAACGCAATTGCCAACGGTGTTCTGCTGAGTTATAAAACTTCTTTTTGGACACACCCTAAATGCAGAATTCTATTTCAAAGAGAGAGTTCCTCATATTGTTCATTGCTTCTTATCTCCAATGTTATTTCATACTGTAGTTCTTTCTTTGTAAATGTCCCATTTGTAGCTTATATTTCAATTTATTTATGTTTTATAAATCCTGCTATTGCTTTGATGTGCTCATTTCCTTTGTTTCCTGTCATTGACCTTATATTTATTCTGATTATAATTCCAGGGACTATGAAAAACCTCCATATTTAATTTTCTAAGTGTGTGGATTCCCATTTTTTCCTTTGTGACCCACATGCAGATATAAGCACCATTTCATGCAATTTAATTTCTATATCAGGCACATGACTGTATTTGAAGACCTTTGATTTACAGAGAGCTGATTTAAACCTGTCACTTGTTGATTAAAATGGATGTTTCTGCTAGACAAACTTTGGATATAGAAAGTGTAGTTTCTCGGAAGTGTTTAGGTTACTTCCAGAAACACTTCCTATCAGAGGGTGTAGGGGGTTGTCCTTTTTGTCATCTTGATGCTTGTAACAACTTTCCTTGTTGGTTGCTTTATTTCTGGCTTCATATGGTATCACATATTGGTGTCATTTTCAAGAAAAAAAGAGAAAAGCAAAGCAATGTCATCTTATCCTTTATGAATTCATTAATGTGGCATTCAATAATTAATAAGGCCCCCCCAAAAAAATCCATTCTATCATTCCTGGTTATTCAGACAAACAAATCAATTAAATACTTCATGGAAATAGGTGAGAGGGTATAATCCTTCACTGTAAAGAGGAATCTCTCTATTGCACCTCTACAAGATACTTCTGGTCTTTTTCATCGTTAACATAACATACAGCTCAATCTTTTCCTGACTGGTGCAATGGTGAGTGCAAATGTAGTGGCCAGCGCTGCTGAAGTCTGTCGATTAGAATTTATCTGAGCAGCCCAAAGGAATGCAGTGCACAGAACATTTTTCTGCTGAGCTACACAGGAACACTTTGTAGCTCCGCTTAGTTCTGCCTGCTGATTGCTGCGTAAATGCTAACCAGCTGGAGAGCAAACCACTCTTCAAGGACAGACTGCAGCGACTTGCACCTGTGGTGTGTGGATGCCTGCAATAACCTATCACCCTTCCAAGCGCTCTTTTGAACATGGTAATCTGCTGCTTAAGGAAAGGAGTTTGCTCTCTTCTGATTTTTCCTCATTAAAGAAACAATTCAGCACAGGAATTGTGGTTTTTTGGTCCAAAGAGTTCCAGATAATGATTCTCTATTCATAGCTTATTCACATGGTCTCTTCTGGTTCCCAGACTGGCTCTGGTCACAATGAGGGAGTATCTATCAATAATGAGAAAGACAAATTTTTACTGCTTGCATTTTTCAGAGGAAGGGCCATCATTAGGTTTTTTGAACCCTCTCATTAAGATAAGTCTGTCTCCTTCCGAACCACCACCTCAAAAGCTGACTTGTGCATGCATACTTGTTGTAGAACAAGTGGTTATTACTTTTTCAGATGGTTCTGAACTCAGAAAAGTAGTAAACACAAAAGAAAGTCAAACCAAACTGATGGTGACCTGAGACATGAGAGCAATTGGTTAATCAGGAAATGAGCATGGTATGAAGCCAGATAAGTAAATTAGATGGAGCAATAGCTGGATCAGACAGCACAGAGAAAATAAAGAACATAAATTAGGAAGCTTTTCTATTGGACTGAATAATCCAAAACTCTTGTGCCTATAGTAGTGAATGGTCATGTAATTTCAAGGCTTCTTTGTAAATACATAAGTGCTCAGGGATACAATTAAATTAGTGACATTCTTCTATTTCTAGAATTACATTTTTTTAAATTTTCATGGTTTTTTAATGTGGCAGGATTTTTTTTGAGATTTTATATATAGTTTATATGAACCTCAGTAATTTATAAATTTATAATATTGGTGCAGAGAGATCAGAATAATAAACTGCAAATTATTTCCAAACTAGTGCTACTGGCATTCATCCATTTTTCCTCCAAATCCCTCCTCAGATATTATTTGACCTATAGAAATCGTAAATGCTAACTTATTCAATGATTTCTTTGAAAGAATAACTTCTGGACCACTAATAGGATGAATGTTTTATGACCATACTATTCCTTGTCTTGAAAAATGCTGATATGTGTTCAATAAATGCATTAAAATTCGGTATACAAATATATCTGCAATTTTTATTCACTCAGGTGAAATTTTAACAGGGTATGAATCTGTTGGCTGGGTCTTGGAAAGCTGAGTTTAACAGTTCTTTGTTTTCTGATCCATTCATGCTAAGCCTACACTACAAAATAATCTGTTATTAGATACCTTACTAATTTTATAGTGATAGTCCTTATCAGCCTGCAAAATTCATCTAGAAATATTACCAAAGAAAACAATGCAGTATATCCTGGGATCTTCCTGGTACATTTTATTCTATACAGGCCTGCAGATGTCAATATATTTTACAGGAACAACATTTTCATTCCAAGATACAGGGTCATATAATAAAGTCCCCAAGTGGTAAGGAATTAAAAATAAAGCAACCAGCAACCTAACTGCTATAAACATAAAATGGATGACTTTAAGCTTCAGTGAGTGATTTCTTGATTTTGTTCCACCAGTTTACCTGTTTCTACTTGGAAAATTCATTTAAGAGTGCAAAACATCAGTTACCTATGAGCAAACAATAACTCTTAAAAAGGAAAATGTAGGCATAACATCACTTGCACGCTGGACTTCAAGATTCAGAAAAATTCCCCTTCTCCCATAAGACTGCATCCTTGTAGTAAGCCATTGAGTGTAGAGAAGAAACTTTGACTCTCAGCAACATTTTTCCAGATCAAGAGGTATTCAGCATTCAGTCAGAACAGTGTCTATTTTAGATTAAGAGCAAGAATAAAAGTTAGCTTTTGTTGCCTCTCTTTCTCCTGCTATGTCCTGACAATAAAATTGTCTTTAAAATCATTCAGACATTATGGAGATCTTATTATTAAATGGATGTTTCTTTAGGGACTTCTGAATTCTTTACCAACAAAACACTAAAAAGTAGATCCAGAATACTGTCTAATAGAGGTGACTCCAGAATCTAGTCCAATTTCCTCTCCTTTCTTGTGGGGAGCCTCAGAAATTAAAAAAAAAAAAAAAAAAAAAAAAGAAAAGCAACTGACTAATGCTCTTAAGATACACAATACCAATTAGTGGAAGGACTATAATCGAGGGGGTTTACAGCAGTACCTTTGAGTTGTTACTATAATAGAGTAACATGAGAGACATTTTAGAATACTTAAAACATACCAAATTAATATGTTAATCCTACCATTTTATTAAAGTTTTTGTTTGCAGTAATATATCTTGCAGAAACACTGTCATGTGGCTGATTTCTTTTATTTCTTGTATCTGTGTTGTAACACTGCTTTTATTCATAGTTAAAGGCACCATACAATCTGAAGAGTCGTCAACCCACATATTGAAACACAAAGATCTGTTCAGAAGCAATCTCACTGATTCACTGACCACTTGAGACTGAACTAACTAGCCAATTGAAATATATTTTATAATTTTATTGAGAGGAGATATTTTTTCCATATCAGCGTTTGCTGGGCTGTTCTTACAAAGATGAGAACTAGTTGGAGACAACCAAATTGAGGGAACCAAAAAGATCAGAGTTCAATGAACCCATGATCCACAATGGAAGACTGAATGAACAAGAGTTATTTAGCATAAACTTAAAAAAAAAGAGAGCGAGAGAAAGGAAATCACAAGGTACCTTTGTACTTTTCTGGCTTTTTATTCTCTTAGCTGTTATGCTGATTGCTGAGGTTACCCAAATTCCCTCTCTGGTAAGGGTCTAATTTATAGTTCCAGCATGCTTTTAACAAAACTCATTACTGGATTTCTCAAATGGAGGTATACCTGCACCTATATAAACAATAATTTATTCATTTTTGAGTACTTAAAATACTTTCTCAAGATTTTAGCAATATAGCAATAATCTCCACTATCCACCAGACAAAATTAAAATTCTTAACACTTCTACAGCATAGAAAATCTATGGATTTTGAAACTCTTAAAACATAATTAAGCAGTATAGCATCCCACAAGTAAAGAAACATTATTCCCTCTATTTTACAAACGAGAAAGATTAGATGGGTTGAGTAAGAAGAAATCCTGCAAGAAAATATTGGGTTGATTTCTATTACCTTTGTCAATTGCTAGACAAGTGAGGGAAAGTTGTTAAAGAGATATTTCAAGTTAAAAAGATATTTCATATATGCAGGTCATATATGAAATTCATAGCAAAATTAGACAAAGAGTAATAATATAAGGGCATTTGAGGTTTTGTTTTTTTTTTCCAAGGTTGGAGGTAATATGTAAGCTTTTTGGTCAGCAACATACTTTGGAAAAGGCTTCACTTCAAGCACATAAAATATTTGTGTGGTGAAAACAAACTAAGCAGGTGGGTAAGTGTGTTACTTAAACTGCAACATTTTAAAAAGTAGAACTCCACATCTAAATGCTGAATCTGGTGATGTAAAGAGACACTCACAAAAGTCACAGAAAAAAAAGAAGCAAAAGATCTTTTCAAATTTCAAGACTTTTTCACACCTGCAAAAAAAGCAAAGTCATTAGTCCTCCAAATATATGTTTGTATATATACCTATAAGTTTATGTATGTTCCTCCAAATATATTCTTTATCTCCACAGCAGTAAAACCACTGCCTAAGACATGACACATCATAGCCCACTGGTAAGGCTTTGGGGTGCGATAAAAGACTGTAGCAAGCTTTACACAGTGTGCAGTAAACTATGCTGATGTCCACTGTGGGTAAAACCAAATTCACCTGCTACCTTACAGATATGCACTGGAGTAAGTAAGTCAGTGCGCATAAAATGGAGAGCAATGCCAAAGAGAAGGGGGCACAGTTTGCTTTTCCCTCACATCCTACTCCCCCTGCCCTTTAACGCTGGCTGAGATTCACCTCTTTCCTGTTAGCTTTGCACCACCATGGTGCTGTACTGATCTTTGTAAATTCTGTTGCAATTTGAGGCCTTGGATAAACAGGTGAAACAGCCCTTGGCATACATTTGTATTTATTTAGTAAGTCTTTTTGTTTGTTTGTTTGTTTGTTATTTCTTGCTAATAATCTCAATATCCTTCTTTCAATTATCATGTAGAATCAGTGAAGCACAACCAGTGTTTAATTTATAATCAGTGGGAAAATAGGTGGCTAACGTGTGAATAAAGAAGGAAAAAAAATCTTTGCATAAAGTTCCTGATGATCTTATTATGACAAAAAGAAAAAAAAATAATGAACTCAACCAAGGATAATGTGAGGAGTGAAAGCAGCATTACAGTGATGTGGGTGTCTCTGTTACACATTAGTGCTTGTATAGAAGTATTTCTAGCCAGTCACCCACTATTTTAGGAATCTTCTACATTAACACTATCATTTCCTTTCGCTTCAGTTTTTAGAATTTTCATAAATTACTTCTGTTTCTTTTCCTTTTGACTCCAGTGTTTTATCATGAATTTGACAAAAGATCTTTAGTCAGAAATAATAATTATTTTAACATGTATTTACTTAGATATCATAGTTGATTCTTTAATAGCAGCAGTCAAAAGTACCTACATGCTGCAAATTGTATGAGTATTCTGTTTCTACTACTGGCTTTTATAAGATCTGTTCCACATAAATGCATGCCAGTGATTTTTTTCCCCCCAGCTCAAAGAGTTAACATATTTTCTCTCATCTTCTTTCTCTGTTTCTGAGACAAAACTCTGAGGCGGTTCATTCCACAGATAACTTGGTCAAATCCACTACCAGCAAGACTGGGCATAACTTCCTACTCTTTAGTACAGATACAACAAATCATGAATTGTACCATTGAACTTGGAGCAAAAATACAGTTATTTCCGAAAACAATAACGAATTTCATGGGTTCATATTACCGAGAGAGCATAGTCAGTTCCAAAACATGGTCGTAACTTACTTAAGAGAGAGCTTTTATGATTAATGACCTAATGAGATTGGCATTTTGTGTGTCCTTCCATTCATATGGTGTGTGGTCATGAATATAAGGCATTGCCATCATATCAGTGTAGGTTTTTTCACATTCCTACAGAGGAATGTGAATGTTTGCCCATCTTTCTGTCTGGTGAACTGTATTTTTTTTTTTTTTTCATACCTGCCAAGTTATACATTCTTAGGCATCACCACAGAACTAGTAAGAACTTTGTAATATGAACATGTCATTTGAAAACATTTGGTTCCAGACTAGGCAGATATTGACTGAACCACATTAGTTCAAAATTAAGAAAAACTAAAAAAATCATACAACAAAAAGCAAGTGACCTTCTCAAACATGCCTGTAACTGCAGTCACTTCTGAAATTCAGGAGGAAACTCAGGACTGAGGGACAAACAAAGCCTAGTTTTTAGTCAGACAACTACTACCTTCCCACTAAAAGATATTGAAGTAAAATCTTCACAGAGTTGTATTTTTACTTGGGCCTCTTTCCTGGGACCTGCACACTGAATAAGCTCTCAAAGCTTACATTTTATTTTTATTCACATCCTCCTAGTTGCTGTTACTAACACAGATTGGAGCAAAATTTTCATGTCTATAGTGATTTCATAATAAACGCTTTTTAGGAGACATGGGCTTGTTTCAACATACAGAAGGTTTACACCATATCTTTTTATCCTTTTTTTAACTATCCTTTCTCAGTTCCATCAGAACTCCCCCTCTTTCTTCCTATTTTTCTCTCCCCATATATTGCTGTGTGGCAACTGTTTAACGTACAGAATAGCTGAACACTGAACATACAGATAGCTGAACAGCGAAGATGAAGCAACAGTGGATAAAGTTCTGTGCAGCATGTATTTTCTGTTAACAGTTTGGGAACTAAATATAAAGTTCTCTAAATTCAGCAGCTCTTCATAGCATGTAGAGTTAAAGGCTCTGTGCATATGCAACATGAGGGATGAACAGGGATCCATGAATGCTTTCTTTGTGCTAGCCATAAATCTGCTATATAAGTTGCTGTGAAGTGTAGTTAAGACAAAATATTCTTTTAAGAGCTGAAACTTGTCTGTCCTTCCCCTCCCCCAATTTTGATCAGAGAAGAAAATTTGTAAGGCTTATGATGTACATCTGAGATCACTGAGTGATTACTGCCACCTAGTTCATTCTCCGTGCAATGAGTTATATACAATCAGTAGAAATGAAGGGCCAAGTCCTCAGTTGATGTATCTGACAGGAGATAATAAAAAATGATTAGGACATCCAGTCCACATTCCCTTAGGGAAAATTTGCTTCCTGCCATACATTTTTTTGGCACTTATCTAGTCTTCCTTTAAACACCTCAGAAGGCATATTGCCGATGATGGTTACCACTCCCATCAACATGCCCTCTTGCCTAATTTGTACTCAAGTATGCTGAGATTTCCTTCTGTATTGCGAGCAAGGGGTACACCACTTTTCAGGGTATGTTTCCTCCGTGTTACAAGTCTCTGAATTCATAAGCAAAAGAAAGGATGCTAAGGATAGGGATGGATTGTACCTGCACTGCTCATGTGCCAAAGGAAATAATTAGCCATTCCTAAAGATATCCCATGATAACAGTGTGAGCCTCTCTGTAACTTTATACTCTCAATTGGAGCAAAAGTAAAATATTTCTTCATTAGCATCAACATTCCACCATGGAAATCTTGCTTTTCAATACTCACATACTTCTTTCTACGCCAATTTTTTACCATCTCCACTGCAGATCTCCTTCTGAGAAGCCACAGCAGTAAAACAGAGAGCAAGCCTGGGGCGCATCTGTCCCCTCTTTTTGCCTCTCTTGACTTTGTGATGTTTCTTATGACAGTAAACCAAATTTCCATGGAAAAGAGACCAGCCTGTAAACTCTGCTTCTCTCTGTCACAGGCATATAGCCACAGCACCTGTAAGGGACCAAGTATTATTTGTCCAAGACCCTAAAATTCTGAAGGCTCAATTATTTTACAGTTAGATTGCTTTGAGTAGAGAGTGTAATTGGGGAGGAATACCCTCGTGCTCACCAGGATCCAGCTCCTTTGGATAGTGCCTGTTTTATCACATTAAAAATAAATAAATTATGCAGATTATCTGCCTTGCCCCCAGATCTTTTAATCAGGCCAAAACCTGCTTGTGTACAAGCAGTTTTACCTTGTCAATCCAGGAAAGGAGAGAAAGCTCTCAGTAGGACTGATGAGAACTCTGTATGCTAATTGCCTTTCTGACTGGAGAAAAATGTAGCGAAAAACTGATTATAAAGGAGGACAATGAAAAATTAGTTGCTTTGTCTAAATGCTTCCAGTTGTTGATAAATGCTCACTGTTTAGTCTCACCAATTTTTTTCAGCCTGCAGCTGCGGAGCCAGTGTTCCTCGTGCCTCGCCATGACTGACGATCTGACTGTGTGCCAGATAATCACCAATTCCTGTTCTGCTGTCTGTTTCAGTTATTTTTTTAAGAGCATTTTTTTCTCCTTTTCTTGAACCTGATGATCTCACACCGGAAATTCAGCTTTTCTCCCAAAGAAGAGGGTCTTTTGTGATGGTAACAGAGCACTCTTACAATCAGCTGGGAGTTTTCCTTACTTAGGCAAGAAAAAAAATAAGGTCAAGAATTGACAGAGTTCCAACAGTGCTTAAACTCTAGCAGCACAAAAAAGCTATTTAAGGAGCAACAAAAACCTAAAGACACATTTACTCTGAGGTAATGGTGACATAATTTTTTGGAGAATAATTCCCAGTTATTTTAACCTATTTTTTCTTGCTGCATTCAGGACCAAAATGTGAATAGGATATAGATGTAAACTTTACATGGAGACAGTGTGTCTCACAAATCAGTGTAGAAATGTCTAGCACAGAAATGGCTCTTTACCTTGACAATAAAGGCCACTTTGATAGTTTATTTTCTTTATTTCTACAATGAGTCCATTGAAGAACTTTCATCATTTTTATTCTGCTTCAATGCCTTACAGTTTTCTATCCCTTGTAAAGGAAATAAAGTTACTGAAGGCAATTTGGAGACTCTGAATGAGATCTTGTTTTGAAGTTTCATAATGATTTCATGAATTTATTTTGTACTGCAAATTACAGTCTCTTGATTGCTAACATGAGACTGTAAGGTTTTTATTGGCATGTCTGTGGCCAAGAGACTGGTCAAATTTACTTTATCCTTGATTCAGGCTTCAGCAGTGCCCTTACTTTATAAGTAAAAGATCCCTTTGTGATCAGAATATCTTTACCCTGCTAATCTAATTTATGTACTCCTGTTTTTCATTTCCCAGTTGACTTCTCCATGTCCTCCTGCACAGACATTTCTGGAGAGGAGCTAGTACTTCTTTTCTTTTCCACATAATATTCTGGGAAAACATATCTGGTTTTTACCACCATTTCTCCCATTAGAGAGTCTTTTCAATGCAGTTCCTAGAAACTGAGTGTTGCATGAAGCAGTACAAATGGTCCAGTTTCTCTGGGATGCCACTCCCTGTACTATTATATGCCCAGAAAACCTTTTTGAACCATCCTTTTTGTAGATGGCACAGAGAATGGGTAAACCAAAGCTTCCAAACTGCTGTACCAGGATTTCAGAATTCCTATTTTGTCCCATCTTCTATTATAAGGATGTCAAATTATCTTACATGGAAGGCAGGATATGGGAATGAGGATTTGATTTATTTCAGTTAGTTTTAACTTTCCAAAATGTGTTTGTATCATCTAGAGATGAGATAGAGACAGACGGAGATGGAGATGGAGGTAAGACAGAGAGATACAGATATTTCTTCTACAGAGCAGAAGTGGAGCAGAGATGTTTACATCCTGAGGCCAGTTCACTCCATTTAAACACTTACTTTCAAATAGGATGAGTTGTCCCCCACTGGTGCCTGTGTCAACCAGAATGACTCACACTAGATGTCTGACACATGGACAGAACAAGTTAGGTGACAGGTACCTCATCACAAGATCCTGCACATGGGAAGTTATCACAGAGGAAGGAAACTGGGGTCAATCTGCTATTGTGTGAGAAAACAGCTTCTGTGAACCTATCATGCTGTGCAACCTATGCAGCCCCTTGCCAGGATCTGCTCCACCAGTGAGAACATAAGGACAGGAGCCTTAGGGAGCTGAGGGCCAGGGGATGCTAACAGGTTTGTTGCAGTGCAGTATGAGGGTAAAGAAAAGCCAGTTGCACAGGGCTTTAGATGGGATTGAGCTCTTCGATCACTATTTAAAACTTACCTCTGAAGAGCCTGGCCATCTCAGTTCTTCAATGGTGAAAACATTTAAATGATAAAGAAAGTTTTGTAAATAATGAGCCTCCCCTAAGCAGGTTCGGGTTCAACTACTGATCTTACATTATAGATTCCACCCCTTATTTCTGACTTTGTTCTCCTGGATCTTCCTGGCCTGTCCACGTCTTTGAGAGATATGGTGAACATGAACAGAAATGTCCGTCTTCCCCACTGCTTCCTTCCTTTCACCTGAAAAATAAAAAGTCTTGCATGGAGAAACTTGTATTAGTCTTCAAAAGTATCAAAGAAGTACTACAGTTTTTCAGTGAACATAGTACTTTAAGAGGATAATTGGCATAATTGGCAGTATCTCTGTCTTGTTTAAAGTCACACAATGACTCAAGACATTCTCAGTTACAGCAGATTCTGATTTGAATTGTAACAATTAGAAATGTCTGTTGGGTAGATCCTGTCCTTTCTGCTAATACAGTATTGTTTCCTCTGATACGTTCCTTGGTGCTTCATTCAGTCTGATTTTGCCACTCTTCTTGACGGAATATTTCTTCGACAAATAGGTCTATTGCAAGTAAATATGACACTGTACTCAGTCCCCATTTTCCTGTGTTCTGTAGAATCCCATGTTTTTCAAAAGCAGTTATATTTCACAATGCCACCTCCACTAAATATGCCCCCTCCCTTGTCAGGAAACCAACAGCATTTTTTATATTTTTTATAACTTGAGACCAGTAAGTGTTGCTTTGGCAAAGTTGAGCTGAAACTATCATGTAATGTTCTTGTAAATGCTGAGGCTTGAATACCAGTCAAATATCATCCCCTCATTATTTTTGCACATTTGGTCCTGAGATAAATTCCAAACATTCAAAAAAAGAATGAAAATGAAAGAACTGAAGAAAATATTTGATCCATATTTTGGGCAAAGATTCACATTTATTTTTAAATAATGAGCAGAAAACTGAGCTGAAAAACTGTTCTTTTCATCCTTGGTTACTTAACTGTTCATGATACATTGTCTCTACAGAACAAAATTATTTAGTTCTTTCACAATTTTTTTAGTAATCATCAGTTAATTAGACTTCAGTGTTTTGTATAACAGCTGGATTTGAATCACCCCGGATATTAGTTTGCAAACCCAAAACCACGTTGATCTCTCAGTGCATGAATAAAATGAAACCAAACTCTTCCATGAGAATAATAATTACCACACATTTTTGATTCACATTTTAAAAATCAAACTAAGAAATAAATTGTGAAAATGACAAAATAAATCAAGATCTGTTGAATCTATTTTCTGTCATGTTTTCATAAAGAAATAATCTTAATGTAATTGTGGTTTTGGGGCAGACATCTGTCTGTCTACAATGACTTTTGAACCCACTGGGCAATTTTAGTTGAGTTTGACAGAGGCATAAAGGTCACAATGTGACACTTCAATAAATTTTGTGAAAATTGTTAACTAAGTATGGGAAATAAACCCCCAATTTCAGTTCTCACTGAGGAAAAAGTAAGGAAACTTTTTTATAATACATTTGGGTTGTCACCAACCAGCTACCTAATCAAATGATGCATAGCTTTAGATGAGCTTGGGGGGAAGAGGAAGAAGAGAGGATAATATATGAATGTAATAGGATTTGAAGTAGTTCAGTACCAGTACAGAAACTTCAAATGATACATATCAGTGGGAAACCTCACTTCTTTAGGTTAGGTTGACCGCTTACAGAACAATTTGTTTCTCCCTAAATCAGCATCACTTAATCTTTTGTTGCTGCTGTTTCTTTTCTCCTTCACTTACTGGTGCATTCTTCTAATAAAACAGTGAGACACGGACATCAGACTTCAGAATCCTACCTAATAAATACCAAAAGTTCTATAACTGAAAGGGCAGCTGAGAACTGCCCTTGGCACAGTCATCTTATTTTCAGTGTTTCCAACAACACAGAATCAAGATTCTAACATTAAGCAGATGAAAAGTGGTTTTTTTTACATTTAGAGTAAGTAGCTGATATTAGACAAAATGCAGGTATAATTTTCTAATGATGATCCTACAAATACTAACTTAATTTTAATTATACTGGTTCATTTTATTAATTTTATGATATTATTATCATGGACAATATGAAAAGAAGTCTGTGAGTCAAAAGTGAGTCTTATTCCTGGCTTGTGCCACTGATTTGTTTTGTAATCATGAACAACTCATTTTACCTTTGTTTCCCATTCTATTCATTGTCAATCTTGTTTGTTTATAAAAGCTGTTAAAAAGATAAATGATCTTTTGCTAAACATTTGGACCCAATATGCCTGAAAGAATAAGACTTTTGGCTCTGTTTTAATACTGTTAATTATATTTTTGTTGCTATGATTACACAACTAATGCAATTACTGTAAATAATTTCCTACATATTTATTTTGCTACCTTGGTAATGTATGTATAAAATTGTCATTGACTTCCACCTCTTCTGTCTTCCACATTGCAGGAAAACAGTGACAGAGTTCTGTGTCTTTTAATACAGATGGAAAAGCCTTTCATTTTAGATCTAATCCACCTCCCACTGAGACAAATTTCTTACAGCTGGGGAACCCTGCTAATAAGAGCACTTCTTAAATAAGCTATTCAAGACTGAACATTGCATGATTATACTTATCCAGGACCTAAGAAACTCTAAAAATTATAGAAATTACTGAAACACATAGATTCTGATTTGTAGCTGGTATAACCGATTATAATTTGCAACATCGTCCATTGTGAAAGTTTGTTAAAAATCAGTTGTCACAATCAGTAGTCTTGAATCCCTTTTGCCTTTTAAGTTTAACTTTTCACCATTTTGGCCTGACAAATAATTATATTAAAGATATATAACGGCTTAATAGCTGACACTAGTGAAGTTATGTAAGACATTTAAGTACACATGTTTATTTAAAATAAAACACTTCCTTATTTTGGATTAATATCAGTCTTGCACAGAGAAGGTATATGAGAGTATTGGACTGGTTAGAAAATTATCTTCCCTAAAGGCATTAATATTTTATTATTTAGGTCTCAAAGTTCCACATTAACCTAAGTACAACATTGCTGAAATGAGTTAGGCACTTCACAGGATGTTTCAAAGATCTTTGGGACACAATCCACAAAGGGACGTTGAGCACCCTGATATGACTTCAGAACATAAGCCCAGGCCACTGCTCAGATGCTGCTTCAGCTTGGAAGGCATTTAATTTTCACAGCTGTTTAAATGCCAGGTGCTGCCTCATTTCCATTCTGCCTGAGCCCCAGGCACAGCTACACCCTCAGGCTCAGGGTTACCAAACTTTCTCCTGCCCAGAAAAGATTCACTGAATTTATGAAGATGTGCAGGAAGAGCCAGTGTCTCTCCAAACTGGACTGCCAGTGGGTTTGCAGTGACTTGTCAGAGTCCATCCAGCCCTAACCTCTCTCACATCCCACCCAGGCACGGAGTTCAGACACCTCAGTGTTCTTACTAATGTGCCAACCCCAAAAGATGTGAATTGTTTGAAAATCACACTGCTGTGTACGGTGAGTAGATATACCAAGATGCAAGTCTTGCTCTACATGGGCTCTCTCTTGCTCCCTGCCTCTCATTCTCCTTCTCAGCTACGCTACTTTTTTTCTATTCTTTTTCATTTTGTTTGAAACCATTTGGCACCTTTTTTTCCCCAGATTTCCAACTCACTCTGTTAACCAAGAAGCCAAACAATATCCAGACAGCAGTTGCCAGCAAAGATGAAGTGAAACACCCCCTTAGTGGTGCCTTCTAGGCTTCACTATCAAAACTGAAGGTAGACCTAGATCTAAAGTGCCATGATACCGTTGACTTCAGTGGAATTGTTATATTTATTTAAACTGGCTGCAGATATACCTCAAATTTTAATGACTGATTACAAGTTCATAGGACCCATGACACAAAGGTGCATTTTAGGTTTTAAAATTATTTGACACTTTTTAAGTAGCTGATCAATGATTTGAAACAATGGCATTAATTGCTCTCATTCTTTTTACCTATGCGAGTACAAAACAATTTGTATTATTGATCCGAGCATAGTGTTACAGTAATTTCTTCAGTGATTTGTTAGATTACATACTCTGGTTGTTGTCTATACCGGTGATTATAGTTAGCACAGACTTTTTCCATGCTGTTCATTTCATACTACAATGATTATAGTTATTATCGTTACTATAATTATTGTTATGAGTGTCAGATTGGTTAACAGGTTCTATAAACACAAACATGTCTTTTAAAAAATATTTGTCAAATGAAGCAATATAAAATCACACTTTATTCAAAATATTCTTCTGTTTTATTCATTATTCATACTCTTATTCATTCTCTTTCATAAAAAAAAAAAAAAGCATCCTACAGACTGAGGAACTTATTTAGCTAAAGCCTTGGCTTTTGGCTGCTGGAAAAAGAAACATTTAGCAGTATATATGTCTGTTCGTGTGAAACAAACTAGGATGTATAATTAAATAGAGTAGGAAAGGCAGAATGGAGATATACGGAATGGCAGGGCACTACAATGACTTTCACCAGTCGTTAAACTCCAGCCTAAGAAAAGCAAACAAGAAGTCTATCACAAAACTGGAGGGTTAACATTTGGTAAATACCAATCTTCTGGCTGAAACTGGCCCTCAGGCTGCCTGCAGACTGCGTTCTCCTCCTGAGAACCAGCCTGTCTGCAAGGCTGGCTGCAGCCCGGCAGGGCAGGCTCTGGGGACACACAGGACCACATGGCTGGGTGCACCCAGGGAGCGGGCAGACCTTGGACACCAGCCCCCAGGGTGGCCGGGCAGCCATCCAGCCACCCCAGGGCTCCCCAGGCAGGTGGCTTCCAGCACGTCTGCTGCTGGGAACAGCTTCTCCAATCACACATCAGCTGCTGTGGAGCCACTGTCAGCTGCCTCCTTCTGCCCCGCTGTGAGGACATCTATGATTCCCCATAGATGGGGAAGCACAGAAGGCCACACCACCTGCCAGACCCACCACCAGGGACCTCCTCACAATACAAAAAGTAGAATGTGTGTGGTTGCACACCCTTTACCGTTGGTTTCTCCAGCAGACACAGCACTGGAATTATTCATAGAAAAATATAATTCCATCCCAAATTAATAATTGCTTATTACAGTGTCATCCTACTAAGCAGGCTACTTACTGTAGTCTAATGCTGGCCAGGAAACAGGTTCTTTCATTAGGAAGAAATCGAAGAAACATGTTTTTTTCTGGTATGCTTTTTAAGGATTTTGGCTCTAGTAACAAAACTACCACGGGAAATTTTTAATGCTTTTTCTGTGTTTGTTGACCTTCCCCCAAGCCGTGAGAATTCTGATTCATTTGTAATATGTTTTCATGGCTGGTTTTATTCTGAACTTCCAGGTCTGCAGGAAATTTAATAAACTGTGCTGCATATGTTTATACTTTCAAATGTGCTTAAGTAACAATGACATCCATGTAATTGAGGTACGTAATAACTTGATCTTGAAGGTCAAAGAGCCACTGGTGGCAGTTGGAGCTATTGTATTCTGATTCAGCTTGAGTTTTAGGGTTGTGGGCAGATCAGGTTTTATTTTATCTGATCCAATTCACCTGCTATCCCTGCTGAAGGTACAATTTCAGTAGGAGAGGACTATGTCTTCACAGATCAAAGATAGCCAGAAGGAAACCAGACAACCAGGGAATGGAAAGTACAAGAAAGAATAGACTCTTCTTGCTGATACAATTAAATAGAAGACAGTTGTTGAACCATTTAATGTGTCTCACCTCTCTGAATGAGAAAGCCATAAATAATGTAAGGAGAGGGACTACTTTTCTTCACAGTGCCTGCACAATGGTATGTGTTGAAAATGACATGCACAAGTCCCCATCTGTGAATAAATGTTTAGTTAGATCTTAAGTTCATGCACGAAGAGCAATAAAAAATTAAATAGACAAAGAAAAAAAAGAATAGTAAACAAAGTTTGGATCTCTATGGGTTTATTTAAAAACACAGAGAAACAAGAGACGATATTGGTAGTTTTAGTATTTTTAATGTAAAACATTAATGATGGAATTTCTGGAGTGATGTATGGGAATTTAATAACCACCTCTCAGTCTCTCTGATTCAACTGAAAAGTGCTCTTTCCAGGTTGTACTCTTATGGCTTCAGTGTGAGCCAGAACTGGATGGCTTCAAAGTTCCTCTACACAGTTACTTTTTCATCAAAACTTTCAAAAATTTCTTTTGAAAACACATCCAGAGTATTATTTGTCCATCAGCCTAATCATCACTCTACAAAATAAAAACATAGGAAAACATGCTGATACCCATCTGTCACACCCTAGGAGAGAAATGAGGACAACATGGATGTATTTCTGTGCATGAAGTGTGTATTATCTCAATTCAGTCATGGTGAGACCCCTCTCATCTTCACCACCCATACGCTCTGTGCTCCAAAAATTCCAGATCTGAAACTCAAATCACTTCACAGACTCCTATGGACACCTTTCTGCAAGAGAGGGGAGAAAAGAATAAGCAGAGCAGAGGATTATTCTTGGAACCTGCTATACACAGAGGCAAGAACAGGACCTCTGGGGTCTGAGATTTGGGTACCATCAGTATGTGAAGAGGCTAATTAGAAGCTGCTGACTGTCTAGGTGTTGGCACGTGATGCTTGTAATGAAAAGAAAGGTCAGACCCCAGGAGCTGGATGGCTGTATTGGTTGACAAAACAGGAAATCTTCCAAAGGTGATGGCAAAGGGACACCTGACCTTGCAGAAACCCTCTACATTCCTCCTGTAAGTCTGCTGGCAGCCAGTATGGCATTGCCACAAATTAGCTAATATTTGCAAGAACTATCGTCTTTCCCCAGCACCATGATAGCATTTGGAATAGAATTTATCCAGGGTCTTTATGAACTCTTAATCTTTCAGGACCATAAGAAGCATATTAAACCACTCCGTGCACATTCTTGCATTTCCCCCCAGCACCATGGAGTGGGTGATGCTTGGCAAGAGTACACAGCAAACAGTAAGCATGACACTGGAGCTCAAGGAACTATCAATATCTGTAATGCTCACAGTTGTACTGCCCAAAAATCCCTTCACAATGTTGTCATCTTTAAAGCTTTTTTAACTTTTTTTTTTTTTTTTCCTGTGTGTGAAGTCCTTCCACAAGACTGACATACGATGCTGGGAAAACAGAAAGTCAGTCTGCACAGAGTTACACTAGCAAGACAATGGAATCACTGTAAAAATGAAATATTGGTATTTTAGTACTAGCTCTGCTGGATGTTACTTGCAAAAATATTTTCCAAGGGATGCCTAATGGTTTCAACTGACAACAGTAATGTTTTTCAAATCCTGAACTGTATTAAAAGGCCCCATGTACCAAATTTCTCTTTCTCTTGCTAAGTAACAGCTAATTCTCTTGTATGTTTTATTCTCCCCTCAACACACTCAGTGGCTTCTGTGTTGAAAAGCATTTAAAGAATGTTTAAAGAAACACTGTCAGTATTTCTGATTTTTTTTTCAACGCTCTTTTAATGTTTGAAACAGACTATCAAATATTTCAGTTAATTTCTTCGAAATATCCTTCTGATTCTTAATAGAATCACAATCATAAAAAGGATACAAATTATCAAGATCCTCTTGCTCTCCAGGTGGCCACTAGCTCATTTTCTGTTCTGCCTTTCATCCCTTTTTTTCACTCTTTCCAAGCTCAGCTCCTATTCTTCTCTAGCATATCCCAAGGATATATTTCTTATGACTGAAGGATGGAGAGGTTAATGCTGCTTTTCATATACAGTAAAAGAAAAAAACAAAACCAACATCAAGCAAAGAATTACAGGCCTTTTATCTGCTATAAGAATTATTGTCAGAAGCTCTGCTACAGATCAGCCAAGTCGAAGCAGAAAGTCCTGTGATACAACCTGTTGTGTAAGGGGCCTAGAAATGGAAGAACATTGCCAAGAATTTCTGCTTTGAGAAAAGGTTATTTGCTGATTTGTGAGATCTGATTTGTGGGATACTTTGGGATTGCAATTGGATTTTATGAACTGCCTGGCTCTTTTCGCAGTCTCAACAGCTTTTAGACGTATTTCCTGTCTGCAGAACCAGAGGGTCACACTTGTACGTCTGGAAGAAAGAGTGACATATGTGATAGATCTGTCTGGTTGATACAATGGCTATGGTTTGTGTAACAGTAAGAAGGTGGTAAAGCCAAGAAAATTAGTTTGACCAATTTTACATATATATACAGAGGGTAAAGCAAATTGCCAAAGTAAAAATCAAGGAACTTAAGGGTGAAATAAGGGCTTAAAATATAAAAGCAAGCTTTAGGCAACATAAGGAAATGAATGCATAGGCTGTAGATAATAAGATTTATACATTTTTTACTTTTACGAATCAGCCAAGATTGCAGGACACTGATAAGGGGGTAGGCTGCAGAGTTTACCATTTGCCAAGGGCAAGGAAAAACTTGCCTAAGAAGTGAAACTGAAAGGAACAAGACCTGAAACCTACAAGTACCTCTAATAAGCTCCTCTCCAGAGGAAACCAAGGCAGGGAGCCCTGTGCAAGCTCCAGGGACTGGTATTCTTAGGCTGAAAAGTACCCACTGAAAAGAGGAGGGGAGCACTGATCCTGCTTAGCTTCCTCCTGCAGAAAGGTAACAAGCTAAAAGCGTGGAGCTTGATAGAGTGCTGGAGCACACTTTGGCGAGGAGAGCTGAAGGGTCCATGGGCTTGTTACTGGGAACTTTGCCTGTGTGAAGGTCCTGCCAGAGTAATTTCATTCAGTGTGCTGAATGACTTCTACAATGGGTAACACGGTGCTCGGACTACACTACAACTTGTGCTGATTTTACAAAAGTTTGACTAACCCAATGACCAAAGCAGTAGAGCTAGGATTTCTGGGAGGCTGGGGGGAGAGAGGGCTGTGATGGTGTGCAAGGGAAAGAAGTCTGAATATGGTAGTCACAGAAATGAAAGCAGTCATAACATGAACAAAATCAGCTACAGGTAGAAGACATTAAAAGGCTACAGGCTGTGGGCATGGAAGTGAGAAACTGCAAGTTCCCTTCAAGGATTGCTTGTGGGAATTACTAAATTAGATGAAATGGGGAGACAGCAAAAGGTCTCCCTTTCCCTGAGGGCATGTAACTAATGACACCTCAGGGGCAGGGACAGCAATTGTTTGCTGAGCTCTGTCTTAATACATCTGACCAGTTACAAGAAGGAAACAACAAAAGCTGCTGTAGGGGGACCACTCCTGAAGGAAGTCAAGGCCCAAGCACTGAGACCAGGGGGAAGAAAGGAGTCTGTCCGACCTCGCAGGCGATTTACCAAATCCGAACACGTAAACAGGCAAATTATGAGACATAATCACCTCCATAATCATATCCTCACAAGCAGCTGACACACGTGCCTCCCTGATGCTTTTGTTCACCTGAGACATTACTTGCACAGTGCAATTCGATACCGGTTTGGGTGAATAACCTGCCCAAAGATACCTGTAAAATCAGGGAAGGCAAAAACTTAGTCTAATGCAGAATTAATGAATATGCTAGGCAATAATTTAATTTTCAGTGTATTTACATGTGCTTGTGTATTTTTGTAAGGTGTTTTGGGTGGCTTTTTTTAAACTCTGTGATGGTATCTATGAAGAGCAAGATACTCGATTACTCTGCAGCACAATGACCTGAAGCTTTTTCACTGAACAGTATGAGAATTGCCCATTTTAAGGCCAAAATAAACCCCAGTAATTATAGAGCCTGAATTCTTGTATGATTGCAGAAACAGAAGAACCAGGGCCCACAAGAGCTGTTCTTGGCCCAGGTCAGACAAAACATTCAAGTTCTGTTATTGACCTTACCCTGGCATCCCTATTCTTTTCCATTGAGTTATTTTATCCCCTTTTCAAGCCTTCTCACCTCCCACATAAAAATAAAATAACTCAGCATAGAAGCCACCCAGAGGGAGCCAACATGATTGCAAAGGGAGAGAGTGGAAAAGGGCAGTGTAAAGAGCAGGGGATATTAAAGAAAAGATCTCAAAGGGACTTCAGTACCTCAAGTAAACAACCTCTGTTGTTACTGTCTCTCTTCATGTCCGCAGTTCTTTACCACAATGTAGGTGATTGCTACCAAGCCCGAGGAAGTACCAGTTATGGTTTATCTTTTGCAATTTAGATATTAGTAACTAAATGGATTTTATTTGACTATTTTCAGAGCTAAGCCCCTTTTCTTGGAAGAATATCTCCGTTTTCAGTATAACTGCTCTTACTAAAAGTCTCCCTTAAGACTGTTTCCAACCTAATATTAAGTTCCTTTCACCCTTTAGCACATCACAGGAAGAGGCAGGAAAAATGTTCACTACCGTTCAAGAAATCGAAGGATGCTGAAATCTAACCTGTGAACAACCTTTCCACTTTCACGGCTAAATGTTACAACTACCCTTTATTCCTTGACAGCCTGCATTCTTGGGTCCCAGGTGTAAATACTTTGGAAATCTGAGATGCAAGGCTTTCAACTGTACACTGAAAGCTGTAAATATCAGGCACAATTTCCTTTTACTTTAATGAGTGGGTTGTCATGGAAACTTTGCAGTGGACTCTGGGCTTCGTACTCAAAACTCTTGAGGTTTCTGGCAGTTCCCTGATGGGTCCTGTCAACTGCTCTTTTCACAGGAAGTGATAATAAAAATTCACTTTCCTGTTCAGTGAACCTTGAATGAACTGAAGGAGAACAACCTCAAATCCACTTGCTTCCTCTCACTCCAAATTTCATATGCATGACTGATAGTGTACTACTTAACCCTTTCAATAACTTTGTAGACAGCTGAGATCAGCAACAGCTAAAAACTCTCTTATTACATTATCTTGAAAGTCATTTGATTTTTACATGAAACAGATATAAAAAGCTGCCTTCTTACAAATTTTTAAATGCTGACCTCCACATGAGATTAGAGACTTAAAAAGCAAAAGGAAAAATCTTCAACAGTTTTAATCAGAATACATTTTTTCTTCCCAGATTTATTTCCTGAGATTAAAACATTTCAAAGTAATAGCAGAATTAGATTAATTTCCCGTTTTCTGATTTTAATATATTTTATTCTGTTAATGTCTTACATAGATATGTCACATTAGTGAGCAAAACAATAAAAAACCCTAAGCATCCTTTTTCCAGTCCACAATGAGGTGTTTTTCAGCAAGGTTTCAGCAACTTTCCTGCTGTACAATACCTCACTGTTATGAAACCATATTTTGAGAACTATTCCCTCAAGGCTTCTGCTTTTACTGCTGAGGAAAGATTCCTGAAGTTTGTCCTGAACATGATCACCAAAAATGCCTGGAGATAATTGGGCATCTGCGCTGCTGTTTATCTGTTTTCTCTTGTTTTTCATATTTCTCAATTTCATGGCTGTCACATTTCAATGCATTGACCCACATAGTGTATATTAATCTAACTTGTCCCTCCCATGGCTGACTTTAGATGTGTCTGCAAGGCAAAGAAAAGAACTGTGTGAAACAGGTGCTATTGAGTGTTTGCTGGCTTGCGTTATTGAGTTTCAGAAGGAACTTTGAGAAGATTTTGCAGCTCTGGCACGTGTCCAGCCTCCCTGGAAGGTGAGTGACACCAGCACGTAGCACATTAGCTGCTGTGTCCCCACTGCTATCAGTCAGGTCTCCACTTTGCTGCACAGTGGGCTTCTTAACCTTACCACTTTGCCCGAATGTTAGGTTCAAGAGGAACCTCAAAAACACACAAGCAAACAAACAAAATCCCCCAACTGTTCTAGCTGCCTATCCACCAGTATAATAAACAGGAGAGAAAGCAGAATTGCTCACTCATTGCTGTAAATGCACATAATGCTACTTAATCCTGCTGGGAAGCTTTGCATGATTAAAAAGTTAGAAACCTCTGCTTCAATGATTTAGAAGGGATCAGAAAGCAAAAGGAGGGAGGAAAATGAAGAGGTATTACTTGTCACTGACAATTCATAAGCAATGCTTACAGGTCATGTTCAAACAGGTAAAACACTAAATGGGCTCAGATTTAGTGCTTCTTTTCACCTCTCCACTTACATAAGAAAATATACGATCATGCCCATCTATGCCCATATATGAAGTATATGTAAAAAGGAATAAAATATATATACGCATTGTTTTAAGGAACTCTGTTGTCAGAGAGATACACTGGATTTGCTACCTGAAACATTGCTGCCTTGACTATACCTAAAATTTCTACAAAGGATATTGTTAGTTCCATATGAAACTCATTGTGACAGCTAAATGGGACCTGCAATGTCTCTACATTCAGATTTTGTGGTAGTGTTGCGATGTTTTTGTCTGTACTATTGTCTCAAAATATGCTGATGCCCTATTGAATTCAGTTCAGGCGCAGTGACACCCCTCAGCACTGTTTCTCTAGATGGATGCAGACCTTTCCTAGAACAGCAGCCCAAATTGTCCCAATGCCTCACTTTGGGCATTATTATACTCTATAGGAAGAGTATAATAATCTTTCTACAAGCATCTAACTGGAAAATACCTGAAAGTGCAAAAATAAATATATTCATATATTTCACATTATAAATATGCATACAGTTCAATATTTCGGCTTAGGATTTCCATACTGACCATTGGCTGAGATCCTTTTCACCTGTAAAAATTATTAAAATTTATTAAAATTATTAAAATGGTCAACTGCACTGAGTGAGTAGTTTCTGGTAGTTTCAACTACTCTCTCTCCAGGACACTAGCATTTTAGTGTGTGTGTTTTCCATTTGACAGTACATTCCTTTCTTCATGTTAAACTACTTTATGAAGGACCAAGAATTTTCATTTTGTCTTTATGTCCTGTGAGAATTCCCATTGACTTCAAGGCTGCGGAACTGTCACATACGTAGTGTCAGTCAGACTTTTAAACAGCAACCACCCCATCTAGCTAATTCTGCAGAAGGATTCAATCATTTACATGCTGTATTTTTGAACACACAGATCCCATACTCTGGGGCAGAGGTTTCAGGAGGGGTGGTGACTGAAACTAAACAACCACATGTGTGTGCCGTTAGGGCCCATAATGAAATTCAGCCTGCTTTCTGTTTCTTTTAATGGACAGCATTTTAATGGAGTTGTTAGGGACAGTAGGATCAATAGTAGTGCTATAAAACAGCATATGAAGTGTAGGAGCATGAATCCTTACTTATTTCTAATCATACATCTCAGACACTTGTCCTCTAAACAGTATATGGTATTTCATAATCTCATCGTACTTCTATTACATGTATGAAAACATGTATGCTATGGCAACATGCTAAGATGCTATTTACACTGTTTCACAAAAGCAAACAGGCTGGCAGACAACAGGGAGAAAATGGACATTAAATAACCTCAACTGAAGAAAAAACCAAACACATAATGAAGTGAAAAAAAATTGTATTGCTAAACTTTGCTCAATGCTATGTGTCTCTGCCAGTTATCACTGAAGTTGCTCCATTTTACATATAAAGAAATGCAGGATGCAGGGTTTAAAAATTGTTTCAATGATATTTTTAATATTTACAACATGATTGAAAGAAAGATGGATGGCAAAATTCACATAAGGTGACACAAAGCTATTTTATTATGGAAAAAGGCATCTGTGTCCTTCAGGAAAGATGGGGAGGAGCTCTATCATGGAGTATAGTGATAGGATGAGGGGTAACAGTTTTAAACTGAAAGAGGAGAGATTTAGATTAGATATGAGAAAGATATTCTTTATGAGTGTGATGAGGCACAGGAATAGGTTGCCCATAGAAGCTGTGGATGCCCCATCCCTGGAAATGTTCAAGGCCAGGCTGGATGGGGCTTTGAGCAACCTGCTCTAGTGGGAGGTGTCCCTGCCCATGGCAGGGGGGTTGGAACTGGATGATCTCTAAGGTCCCTTCCAACCCAAACCATTCTATGATTCTATTATAGTAATAATAGATAAAAATCAGGACAGAGAAGCAGAAAATTAGTTAAATGAAATCATTCCGACACTGTAGTTAACATCACTCTGAAGAATTATGTGAAGAAGCCTGGCTTAATAAAGTAAAATGTTTATTTATGTTATTTCACATATAAGTGGTTTGAGAGAGTGTAAAGAAAAAAATCTGACATAGAAATTCAATAAGTATTGTAAACTGGTGACTACAAAGCGGCTTCTTAAGTTAAGCCACCTACTAGATGGATCATTTATCTCTTTGGTTATATGACAGGATGGAATAAAAACCTATCTTGCCACCCATATGTTGAATGTGCATTAGCAGGTAATCTGATTAGATGGAATTACTACCAGCATCTTTTGGACAAAGATTTTACATTGTTGAAATCTGAAAAAGAATTCAGAAGTCTGCCTGACTGGAAAGCACATTAAATAAAAAGTGTATGTTTTGAAATAGGGATGGATAGCTTGTATATGATCCAATGAATTCTGATCCTGGGTTTTTACATTTTGAAACCTACACCATCTTTTTACAAAATAGCAAAAATAGAGAGAAAACAGGCAGAAATTTATTGCGTGATGCATGTTCACTTGCCTACATACAAAATATATTTTGGGGTCATTTATAGACAAACACAAAAACTACTTTAGTTAGATTAAGGCCTTTTTCTTTTACAGCTACACAGAAATTTCAAAATATATGGAATCAGACCTTGAGTTCTTTATACTTGCATTTTAAGCTACATTTATTCAGTGCTGCCAAATTCACACTGCACTTAGTATTTACACTACATAACACTGCTAATTGAGAAGAATGGCTGAGGATGTTGCCTGAGGTGCTTTATATGGCCTGAATGATTTAAATAACACAGAAGAATGGAAAGACTTCTGCTGCTTCTTTGCTGTGTCACAGCTGAAAGCAAACCTCTGCATTTAGCATCCAGGCATGGTAGTTCATCTATGATAGTCATTTAAACACAAAGTCTTCTCCCAGGAATTGAGGCAAATCCTGCTCTGAAATGTGCATAGTTGACATTTGCCACTTTGCTGGTGGATAACTGACTTTCACTAAAACTTACACTGATTTAACGTTCCCAGTTTTGCAGTACCCAGAGTGGAAGAGCAAGAAGTTCCCAGCGTGCATCCCTGTCCCAGCTGCTCATGTGTGTGCCCTCGCACCACCTCCAGGAACAGCTGAGCTGACACAACTTTTTGCAGGGCTTCACTGTCACCAAGATCACTGAACTTATCTGGCTTGAAAATAAGGGTGCTTTTTTTGAGTTTTGTGGTATTTTTGACCTGGATTGCTTCATTGTTTCCACCAAGAGCTCAACCTCAGGAAAGCTTGTGTTGGCACAGCTGAGGGGATGAAAGGGTTGGGAATGCTTTAAACTGTCATTGTCACTGAAGCTGACATATTGTGAAGCTGCAGCTTGAGGAGAGCAGCACATGGTATTTTCCCATATGAAAGCAATATACTAGCCCATTAATGATTCTGTATCTCCAACAATACAGCATTTTTGGTCATTGTAGTCAATGGGAATTGGAGTTGCACTGCCCAGAGCAAACATTTGGTAATAATCTGCAAAACAACAACAAAAAAGACCCCTAATTTAAAAAAGATTACAGAGCTTTTCTTACAAGGAAAATAAAACATTTAATGCAAATCCTATTTTTTTGCAGTGTTTCTTTTAAAAACTTTTAGTTCAAATCAGCAGTCTGTGACTGAAAGCGTCAACATTTTTTTATGACTGATGGACATCAAAAAGTGTACCATGCATCCCAGAAAGTAAAGAAGCATTTAATCCTAATTTAAGGTACATAATCCTAATTCAAGGTATTTTACCATATTTTAAAAGAGTATTGGAAAAGCTGGTGTGGAAATCAACTAAAAATACCTGAAAGATAAGGATTTACTTAACGCCTGTCAGAATGGTTATTTGGAAAGTATGACTTGTCAAACCAGCATGATTTCTCAGCTGTTGATTTTGAGACAAAGTGCCTGACAAAGATCTTTTTCATTCAGTTTTTCATTTCCATCTGCCTCTGAATTGCATAACATAAGCTGTCAGAAGCACTGCCATTTAATTCCCTACTGCATAACAATTTTTATTTTTTTTTAAGAGGACTACATGATATCAGCAAGATGCAAGTTGAAGAGATTATGAATTGCTTGTAGGTAGATCTCAGTATGGAACACCAGTTTAATGATGATCAGTATCAGTACTCTATGTTATTCGGCACTTATGTCATTGATCAAGAATTAAACACAATATTGATTCCAATGTATTTTGCAAGTCA
Source organism: Gallinago undulata (assembly GCA_026546715.1). NCBI lineage: Eukaryota > Metazoa > Chordata > Aves > Charadriiformes > Scolopacidae > Gallinago > Gallinago undulata. The sequence continues at coordinate 20,978,032 of JAOTQQ010000001.1, forward strand.
TTCAGAAAGAACAGGGATAATCAGCGGACCAAGACAATCACATAAAGCTTTCCTGTATTGCTTGGTAAATCCACAGAATGCATTTAAACACTACTAAATGCAAAGTGAAAAGTCTAGAAAGAGGGAGACTATACTTATAGTATGAAGGACTATATCCTGGAAAGCTTAAGATTCTGCTGGGTAGTGCTGGATGAGCAATTTGACATGCATTGTCGGTGGTTTGTATAACATTCTTCTGCAATGGCAGAAAAAAAAAAGCATATTTATAAGACTGCATAGTCAGTTCAGGCTAATAATGAAATGTGGCATGACATTTTCTTACTGCTATTTTTTAAAAATGACTTTGACAAATCATCCAGAAAACAAGCCATAAAAATATTTAAGGGTGGAAGGAAATGCCTCACTGTGAGAGACTGTAACAAGTCCATCTGTTTACTTTATAAAAAAGCAGAATGAAAGGCGATTTGAATGTATTGTATAAAACCTTCTTGTAGAGAAATATGTTGAAGAGTTTCTAATCCAGTGGAAAAAAATTGGAACCAGACAAATTCAAATGAGAAATTAAGAGCACTCTTCTAACATTGGCAATGATAAGTCAATGAAGGAAACTACCAAGGGAAAAGATGTATTCTGTAACTGTTGGTGTCTCTTGGTGATAAGCTTGACTCAAAAAATAAGATATGGTTCAGCAACACCCCTGATTCAGCCCAGAGCATACCCTGCTGGGTGGAATCTCTCCATCTGTCATATTGAGGAGAAATACATGATCTAGCATCTCCTTTGTGCTTTAAACTGTAAAAATGCCTGCTTTCAGATCCTGGGGGCTTTTAATGTTACTTGTCAGAAGATAGAGGTCTTAAATCATTTCTCACTAAGAAGAAACATCTGCAGCTTCCTATACTGGAGATCAGAGGTTGTTGGTAGACAAAATAAAGGCACTGGTCCATTTTCAGGCTTGTATTTGCATTATTTTCTCTGATTTAGAAAACCTCTGCATGTTATTTTAACAATGATGAAATTATAACCTCCTTTTGTCTTTAATAAAACTCTATGGTTTTGAACATTGGCATGATTTTCTCATAGTTTTCTAAAACAGACTCTTCCTTCTTTAGTGAGGGGGATTTTGGACACATGCATATTTATCTCTACTCCTCCCCCCTCCCAATATTAATATTTTTTCTAATGAATAATAGTTTCCTAAAACAATAGTGTTTCTAGAAAATAATGTATGTCATACTTGATAATTATATATGATATACTCTAAGTTGTACGAATACACAGATGTGCTTTTTAAACAGTTATATTGTAAGATGAGGCCTTTAACATTTGTGCTCTAGACACCAACTGACTTTAAAATACCAGTCAAAGAGTGCTCATATTAGCCTCAGGAAGACTTTGGACCACAAAATTCCTCAAGGCCTTGGGTATTGCCATGGATGGATTTCGGTTCGTGGCTCTGGTCCTGGAATTCACCCCACAGAGGCTGTACAACACATACCATAAAGGCTGGGGTGGGACATGGGCTGGGAACAGGAACACAACAACCAGCACAAGGAGCAGAGCAGAGGACTAAGTTGGTCAGAAAGAAATATTAGAGAGTATGAACAATGAAATTCTGCCCTTCCCCTGGACTTTCGTGTACATGCAAGACTGGGCTTTCCATCTGACTGCTGCTTCTGAACATACATGTCCAAGCCTTTCCTCAGGCAGGGATGACCAGCCCCTTTCTCTCTGGCAGCTGTCCAAGGAGGAGCTGGTGCAGGTGGCCCTGCATGTCTCTCAAACTGCAAGGTGTGATGCAATCCACCATTCCAGATGAAATTCTTTCACTGCAGAGAGAAATACAAGAATTCAGACAGGATGCAGGGGCACAAAAGAGGATGACTGACACCTCCTAATGCAGAATCCACCAGCAAGGGGAAAGAATTGGTCAAGAGGGTCATATATCTTTTTCTAGGTGTATTGCTTAGTTCCAGCTGAAGTCTAGGAGTCTGAGCTCTTTCCAAAATCTAGTTACACCTCTCCACATTGTTCCAGTATGAATTCAGTCTGCCTGGGTAATGCACATTGACAGAAGAGATTTCTGGTGTTCTTGCCCCCCTCATACTGTAAAAAAGGCAAATGAGATACATGAGAATGGCCAGGACATACCAAGGTCCATTCACACTTCAAATAAGCATACCACAGAGTGTCTGCATCATCCCCAGCCCCCTCCCTTTCCTCCCTCTTTTTTGTCCTAGATAATGATGAGGAAAACAGATTTGGAAAATACCTGGAAGTGGGACTTCTCACACTGGGTAAATGTTTTTATAACCTTTTAAGCAAAGCAGATTGATAGCATACTCAAAAAGAAGCACTTCTAAAAACAATGCTTCATTAAACGGCTAAAATCATAACTTCTTTCCACAAATAAAGTGGTATCTCTTTGAAAATTATATTCTAGAAAAATGCTGCAGCTGACATTGTGCAAAAGTGACAAAATATTTTGCTTTGACAAAACCTTGAGAACATTTCATTTTATGTTTCAGAGATTTATACTCATGGATTCATATTTTCAAGGCCAAAAGGCCCCATTAGATGTCTTGCTTAACACATATCTTTGAATTACAAACCCTTACTTTTCTGTGGTTTTCAACAATTTCTGTTCTACCTAACCTTATCTTTCACAGAGGCATCACGTCTTGAGCTGAAGAACAACTACCAATGTTATTTCCTTTCTTTTTATGTTTTCCATTTTGCTTTGAAAAACTTGCAACCAATTCTTATCTTGTAACTTCAGTCATTTTTATGGACACTTGGAATATTTAAAATATTTGAAAACAGACTGCACAGATTGCATACTTACAGAAGCAGTAGCTAATTTTTGAATTCTGGAGGATCAGTGACAAAGATAAAAAAAAAAAAGGTATTTACAAAGTAAAAAGAGCATAGATATAAAGGGAGAGTAGCTTTTACTTGGATTAAAGCCATTCCAGTTGTGGGCTTTTTGATTAACTTTTTAGTAGGTATGTAGATAAATAGTGATGATTCATGGACTGTTTTGTCAGCCAGGCCCACCTTAATACTGTGGATGTGCAAAATTACATAGCCCTTCAGATTCCCAGTTGCATGTACACACTGAGATCTAACACATGCCTGCTTTGGGGATATTTCACACTTGTCTGAGGTGACACTACAAATTCGATTGGATTGCTTAAAGAGCATTAAAGTTGTGGGTGCAGACACTGAGTTTCCTTCAATTTTGCACATTTACATAGGAAATTAATCAAGGTTTTATGCACATGCTTGTCTTTGCCAAATAGCCATAAAACTTTATATACATAAAATGAGGATGGGAGATTAATAGCAAACAAATTAAAACTTGTGAACTGAATCCAGACCTTGAAGAAAACTGTAATAAACTTCTACTGACCAGCAGTTAGAGTAGATGCACCTAAAGACTTCTTAGCTGTTAAAATATATGAGCACAAACTATTTCAAGTTTCTTTTTAATTTTTCCTCTAACATCAATCTGCTGAGAAGCTCAAATGCTTAATTGATGTGATAATATAACTCATATTTCTTTGTCTGTGGGTAAAGATTTATGCAACAAAGGAATGCTAATAATTTGAGAAATGTTTTGGATAACTTCCTTAGTGGTCTTAATTTGTGGCTTTAAATAAGACAATAAAGGAAAGGTTTAACAATAGCTGCTTTAATATGACTTAAATACTTCATGGACATCATTCAGGATATGGAATGCAAGGAATTTCTGTACTGCCCTTCTAGTGTTCAGTGAAATGAATGAACAGAAAAATATTTAGCAACAAAACAGTCACAGCCCACCAATGTATTTTCATCAGTCTCTGCCTGTTAGTAGATTTTTATCTTCTGCATGATAGATGAAATTGGACTCTGAAAAGAACTATTAATTACTTTCTCCCATGTCTTAATATACCAACAGAATCAAATGCAGTTTTGTTTCCTCTATTTATAGTATTAGTTTTCTTACACTTTAGGGTTTTCCCACATTAAAAACGTTCTGAAGCTTTATGAAAAAGCTGTTTTCTAGAGTTGTTTCTATTCATGCCCAGTGCATTATACTACCAATAATACCAAGGAGAGAGTGTGGTAAGAATTTAAAATAAATGTGTCAACACCTGTCTATCAACTCCTTTCTGACACTCAGTATTAATAACCGGCCTTAGAAATTATTCTAAGCAATCTACAGCAATCAAACTTTTTAGTAAAATATCTAGTAATCCTTTAGCCACACTTTCTAAACAATCTAAAACACACATGAAGTTTTACAGAGAAATACACTTGAACCAGTCAACACCTGAATGAGTTAGGAATGTTTAAGGTGTACCTCAGGTTTAGCTAAAAGGAGAAGAGCACCTAGAAAAAAAATTAAAAATTTTAGCAAAGATGTTATTTTGAGAATGCCTTGCAAATGTGCAAAGCAAACATGAGCTTTGTGTATATGATTTCAAATTTATTGCCTACCAGAATAAAAGTTTTATCAGATTCTTATTTACAATCATTTTAGGATGCACACAGGAAAAAAAATGAAATGACCCCAAAGAGCTTCCACCTAACCTGTCATAATACCACAAATTAGTTGAAAATATTTTATGCTTTATTCCTCGCATATGAATTTAGCTGAAATTAAAATCAGTAAGAAAGACACTGGCAAAAATTCTAATTGTAGTTTCTTTAGTAGAGAAACAAGCTTTAGGAAATTCAGATGGTTTTCATAGATAATGTTTAGGAGCCTAAATATTGTCTGGGTGTGCCTTAGCAAACATCTGCCCAGGACAATAGATTGCTGTTCAGTTTAAAGAAAGAGCAAAGCCTGCCATTGTTTATATCTAACATTTTAACAATGCTCTCAAGTTAAGCATTATGTGTGGAATATGGAAAATATAATCATATGGAAAGGAGAGTATTTAACAATGTAAGATATTTTTATCATATTCATTGTTTTACACAATGCTTGTTTTAATTAGACAATAAAATTAAGGAAATCACCAAAAACACATGTCTAAATCTTTCAGATAATTTAAACACAGAAGTGTGCACATGTGCAATTATTGCAGTTGCGTGAACAAATCAGAAAACTGTATACGCAGACACAGTGAATTATGCCCATTTGCAGATATAATTATCCTGTCTGTATATCTGTTAAGGTAATTGCCTACACATACAAATCAGGTGTGCAATTGTATTTGCATTTTAAACATGCGTACATATGTCTAAATAGTCACAAAATCAAGCTCTAAATCCTTAGCCTATCATTTATGAGAGACGTTACTGACTTAATCAAAACATAAAGAATTGAAGTAATGGAAAGCACATGGAAATTCTCTTTTTGCAAATCTTTGTAGGCCTGTAGAAACATTCCTTCATCATCTTTACCTGTGTGAAAATAACCTTTACTTTTGTGAAGAAGACAAGAGTGGCTTTCCATTTTGTCCAGACAATCATTTTCCATGCCATATTGCAGAGAGCATTATGGCCAGAATTAACCTTACAGAGACCTTAGAGAACATTAGAGAGACTTATTCTCTCTGCTTCCTGCTCCTACTGCAGCAACACGCCTTTTCATTTGGATATATGTTACTAGCATCTGTACTCAAGGACCAGTCTTCCACTGCAATGGTGGATGGTGTAAAACTTACAATAGTGTGGCTAGTTGTGACGAGTAAACCTCCTTCCCAGGTTACAGTAGGTGACCCCTGGTTTTTGACATAAATCATACCTGCTGATTATTTCTATGTTACTTGAATAAGAGTCTAGAGTCAAGTCAAGGGGAGTCCTTGTTTTGTGTGAAAATTATGCAAAGTCTAATAAGGGCCAATTAGGTATTGCTTCTGTACTGTTAAAGTTGGGGGAATTTTACTACATTCCTTAACTGAAATAAGAATGAGGTTCTAGCCTTCTCTTTCCTAGAGGATTCTTCAGTTAACTGTATCCATCCATACACGTTTTGAGACCATAGCAGTAAACAACACCATAGTGTAATATCTAGGGCGCTAGGCAAGAGCAAGACGACTGAGTAATTTTGGAGGGTGAGGAACAAAGGACAAGGAATGCTGAAACTGATCTCTTGATGTGAGTCTTATTGTGTGTAGTAACTTGATTTTTGACATTCTTACTTAATACATTAAAGTGCATTAAAAAATGTCTAGCTCTAGGAATACTTTCTCCTCTTTCTGAAAATACCATTCTGTCCAAAATGGCCATACTATTTATTCTTTCTAGATTATCAATGTCTGGAAACCTACCACAGGTCACATCTCCGTTATGTAAATAAATAAAACAAAACAAAGCAAAACAAAAAAAACACCACCAAACCAAAACAAAATACTAAAACAAAAACCCAACTCCAAAATCTGCCTCCAAAAGTCAGTTTTGTTGCATTCCAAACACACTGGAACAACTATAAAACAATAAACCCTCAGCTTTTGCTAGGCTTTTCCCCCCCATATTCTTATTTGATTTTATTATTGAATTAATCAGCTTAAACGGAAGTATTAATACACAGTTTGGAAACAGGATTCTGTCATGTTATATCATCAGCACTTAGCATTCTCAAGTGTCCCCAAAACAGAGCATTCCCAATATTTGTGTATCATGTCTCTATTATGCCAATACTTTAATTACTTTCATGTATATACTAGATCATTAAGTGCTTCTTAGTGTTGTTCCAAATTCTTTCCTAGAGCTGTTGAATTTTCCCCCATTCCAGCAAAAAGCACTCTGTCTAGAGTCTTAATCTTGATTGAATCCACAAGTATTCCCCGTTTATACAAGGGCAACATTTCTGCCAGTATGACTATTTGGCTGAAGAGTACAGATCATGAGTGTCACTACACAAATTGAAGTGAGCATTTCCTCTGGAACTTCAGTTTCTTTATTTTTATATTCACTTTTTTTACAAACATACTTACTCAAAAAGTCCCATAATACATAATGCATTCAATTCATAAGATGCTGTATTCATTCCTCATTTATCAAACATATTTCAATTACTCTACCGGTTGGAATCACATCTCATATACCACATAGTATGTTTTTTATATTTCAGACAAGATTACAACCTACTGAAATGTGGACTGTGAGTTTGTATAATTGGGAATAGTTTAATTTTTTATTCTAAAAGGTTAATGAAAATAAACTCAGAACATTCTCAGCTGTTTTTATCTGCAAAGAGGAGATCACATGTCCTCAGGAGCTCAGGAATTCACATGACCTCTGAGGGCACATCTTCATCCAGTTTTAGGACTGAGTCTTCTTGCAGGCTGCTTGCTCCAAAAATTGCTTTGCAAAGGTACTGAGAACACCCATGAAAAAGCATGGTCTTTTTTTAAATAAGCTTTCATTTTAAATGATTGATCATAAATCAAGACTTGAAAAATAATTTAGTACTTTTTTTCCTCCTATCATGGTCTCATGATAAAATCAAACTTTTTGGTTTTGTAATCCTCTAGCCAGCAGCTGTAGTAACAGAACACCAGAAAGCTGATCTTAGTATTTGAAAGGCCTTGAATTAAAAAAGACAACGTTAACACCCTTTGCAGATAAAGCCTGAATCTCTCACTCACAGTGAAACCTCTGTGATCAGAATGTTCTTTTCTGTGAATATCACTGTACAGAGTGTGCAAAATATGGAATGTAAGTAGGAAAAAAACCTAGGCAGAACAATTATTTTTCCATGCAGGTTTTCCTTTGAAGACACCAACATAGAACCTGGGAAAAATGAAATACATAACCCAGTTAATACCATATTATTAACTAGGAGCTGTCTCTTTATGACAACAATAGTTTCAAATTTTTCTCCTGCAATTATAATTTCTCATTTAAGTCTGGGGATGTGAGAAGATAAATGCATTCTTTGGGATCCTGCAGCCAAGATTTCTGAAACATTTGAAACATTTTTAAATCCTTAAATTGTTCTTAGTTGTGACTCCTCCATACATATATCTTAAAATACTGTATGTAAACAGATAGTTTTAGTATGTTTATAATGAAATATAGAAAGTTTCAGAACTTTTGCACGATTTGGATGATTTGCATGTCACTTTCAACGAACATTATACTAGAAAAAATAAGGTAATGGGAATAATCAAAAAAACATAACTCAAAAGTACATGAATGGGGTTAGGAATAAAAGGAAAAGGAGAATGGTGAAGATAAAAAATTATTTTTAAAGCCTTGCATTTACTAGTGTCTGTGTAATATTGTAACTCCAATTTGTTATTTTGCCAGCTCATAAAGATCAGGAAAGGACCCAAGGGTCATTTCATGTGCACTGACTGGCAGACCAACATTCTTTTTCTTTGCTTTTCTTTTTTAAAGACTGAATCAAACTGAGAACAAAGGCTGGACATTTTTACAGTTAATACAGGAAATAAATGATTAAACTTTTACAGTAAAGGTCAATGTATGACTTGCAAAAAAGTGTCAGATTGACAACACTGAAAACCAAAATCCTCATTTAGCCACAGGTGTTGTTCAGCAGCAATTACACATACTAGCTCAGATGTTTCTGTCAGCTCAAAATGGCATATCTCTAGTGTCTACAGAAAAGAACTGCTTCATCCAAGGAAAAAAGAGTTTATTACTTTCTATCTTATTAAAAAGTGAACAACCTCTTACACCAATAAACAGTCCAGGTACAGCTTAGGCAAAGACACACAAAATCACAATGATTTTTGTGATTTTCTATTTGTGATGACTTGTCAATGCACAAATAATCAAAAAAATGCCTGTTTTTAATGTCCTCATCCCATCCATAAAAGATCAGAGCCAACTATTTTTTAAAAAATGGTGTTGAGGGAGGGGGATGAGCCGGGGGGTGGAAAAGAAAAAAGAAGAAAAGATGAAGGATACATAGAATTGGACAGAGTCCAATACAAAATACATTTTTTCTGAATAGGAAAACCTGATTATACGAGTTGAAAGACCTATTTACAGTTTTATATATCCTCTAATACTATTTGTGTCTATTCTCTAATATTACTGCCCATAACTGACAGACTTCATGAGTGTTTTTGCATCAAATTCAGATACAGATCCTTTTTGTTTGTTTGTTTGTTTTTTTATTTCCAGGTAATATTCTGCCTTGATCCCATCCTACCTATTAGGAAGTCCATGTCATGAAATCCAACTCCAAATAAAAAAAAGTGTACTTTCTTTTTATAAAAAAGTTAAGTCTAGTGAAGGTTGGTCATTGTATGGTGATGGTTAATTATTGTGTTCTCCCTCCTGTGAACTTCTAGAAAGAATAGTCAATGCTTGGTGAAGGGGAGGGAGGGCACAAGACTCTCAGAGGCTTTCTGACTCACGTAGTCTAGCTGTCTGCTATTGCAGACAACCATCTCATATAATCTCTTTTAGAAACTAAGTACATTCTACCTTAAAATTAATGAAGTTTATTCCATTACTTTTATTAGAAGGACATTGCTCTGATAGTTCCTCTAATTTCTAACTTAAATTTTATGATGACCATTGGTTTTCTGCCAACAATGTCGTTTAAATTAGTTAGTTCTTCTCCCACTCTGTTGTTTACTCCCCTCTGAAGTGTTTGCACAGAGCAATCATATCTCTTCTCACCTTTCATTCTGTGAATCTAAACCAAAATTTTTTAATTTTCTATTGTAACATGCACTCTCCAATGCACAGATCACTCCTGAAACGGAATTCCTTTTCGTTCTTCAGCACAGAGAATTATTTCTCTATTTTAATATTTTATCTCATTTCTGTTATCTCAATTCTCTTGTGCCAGTGATCTACTTCTTCCTGAAAGATTATCCTAGCCCACTTCTGATTTGGTGATGACTACCAACTTTGTGTGTTCAACAGTATTTAATAAACATTCGTGACTTCAGCACAAAAAGAAAAGCAATGAAAGTATTAAGTAAGAATGGTTCTAAGACTGAGCCTTCAGCAACTTCAATCATAACTTTCCTCAGTATTTTTCTTAATGGTAACTTAACATCACAGTCTTTTTCAACCAGGTTTACTTTCTAGTCTTAATAGTAATCCCTTCTGTTGGGCATTACCATAGCATACACTTTACTGAATTGAAGGTAGATTAAATCTAATTTTTCCATTGTTTAAAAGTAACAGCCTTTTTATAAATGAATGATACCTGGCTGGATTAGCACAATTGACCTACAACAATCTAATTTAATATTTGCTCTGTTTTCCACAGAACTTCACATCTTCCATCATTCTTTCCCTTAAATGTTTTTATAAACTTACATAAAACTGAGGTCAGGTGAACTATTTTATGTTTGTCTGAACTATTTCCTTCCACCTCTTATTAATTATGCCCACTACGTTTGTTATCTTCCACACAGATTTGCTTGAGTCACTATGTTGTGTGCTTTCAATGTTTGGGATAGCCAGAGCAGAACTAAAGCATAAAGCATAGAGTTTAAAGGCCATAGGCTGTATGTCTTTTTAGTTATTTATGCATAGCCCTAAATTCAAAAACATTCTCAAACTGAATTTTATGGTAGCATATCATCCACAACGCAGAAACAAATTAAGAACTTACCTGTTGCTGAATACACAATATGTTTGGCTATTATGTAGCTTCATTTGTATTATTTTTCAAAATGAATAAGATCCCCTGTTTCCCGAGTGCACCAGTGAAAGCATTACTTAGCCAGTGCTTCAGGTAATGTAGATAAACATAAGGCTTTAGCCATCAGCTTCCCTGAAGCCAGTAAAAAATGAAATCAGTTATGAAAGCATATTTCCTATACAGCCTACTAACCCTTAGCTTGTAAATAAATCTAACTCATCCAATTGAGATCAGAAACAGAATATATAAAGCTGCGTATTTCTGGATCTCAACAGTGATGTGTATGTGAATTATTTTCTTACCACAAAGGTGAAAAGCTTCAGGAGAAAAAAAAAGTTCATTAACAACTTACTTCACACTTCATTTAACAGTAAGCATCAACAGGCACTGGTTGTAATGGAGCTCACACTAACCGTTCTTGCTTTCTGTTCCCTGTTCCTTTCCTGACAGGGTCAAGAGAGGAAACAGGAGGATTTAAAAAAAAAAAAAAAAAAAAAAGAGGAATTGGCAGAATGCATAAATACATGTGAAGAAGAATGCAAACTTGTTATCCTACAGAGCTGTGCAACTGCCCCATTCTGGAGCCGTAAATGGCAACTAATATTACATATTACTCACTGTATAACCTGGAGAATATCTAAAAGGTCTCAGCCACAACAGAGTTGCTTCAGAATTTATTTCATAACTGACAAGGCTGCCTGAGGGTGCCCTCAAATAAACTCCTTATGTGTGGGCTCAAAACAAACCTGACGCTGTTGTATTTATAGATCATTTCTGGAATAAGTCTAAAGGAGGCTGCATGTCCTACCACTTAGACCCAAAGTGCTGGGAATAGGCTCTCAAAGGGATACCAGGCGCTACTCCCAGTAGTGCCATTGACTGACCTCTTTATGCCTCAAGCTGCTCAGCTGTAAAATTGAAGGCTTTTTAAAAATAAAATGAAGAACTCCAAGAAAACCAACAATAGCATGGTTTCAGGCAGGTCATGAAGTCAACTGATGGCAGTTCTATTCCTGGCTCTGAAATGTACTCAGCTGAACCTGGAGTGAGTTATTTAGGGCAAGCCCACACCACGCAGCTCAGCAGGCAGCACTGAGCCAGCTCAGAGCAAACCAGGTTCAGAACCAGAAACGACATAGCTGCAGCAGGATACCGTTCCACCTGAGCTAGCTCACTAATTAGCTCTAATTTGGGCTAATTAACCCGAGCGCATAGGCTAGGCAAAATCAGCCATACTGACTGACATGCACAACCTAGTCTCTTTGAAAGGCATTGCCTTGTGTCTGACAGCTTTAACCACCAGCCTGGGACTGCCCAGGATCTCCCTGTCACAGCACAGAATTATGCTTTAAGATGCACCTTGAAGTTGTAATATCTAGTAATTGTGCACAAGTATTTTTTTCCTGGTGTATTTTGTTTGCTTGTTTGAGGGGTTTTGTGGGTTGTTGAATTTTTGTGGTTTTTTGGTTTGGTTTGGTTTGGTTTTTCTGTCTGTTTAACTGGACTCTCTAAAGTGAGCCTTGTTCACATCTTTTTCAAAATAGTGATAGAAATCATGTATAAACTCAGCCTTAAATACCAAATGTTGACTTTTTTTTTCCCCTGTAGTGGTGAAATTACCATAGCATTGAGCAGGAACAGCTGTTTCAGTAATAAAGTGAATACAGCAAATAAAAGCTAAATAAAGCAATATATTTCTAGAGGACGTGAAAATGGTGTAACTTTTGGAACCATTGTCAATAAATGAAATTTCTAAGGTAGATGAAAATAAGATTGTTTTAAAGGAGGCTCTCTTAGGCAATAAGGAATGAAGATGCAGGGAGGTTAAGGAATTAGCTCTAATTCTAAGAGGTCTCAAGACCTTTTTCAATGTTTTTAACAATCTGATAAGGGATCTTCTGCTTTTGCTCTCTGCCTTCCTTTTATTCATTTCAATTTGCTGAAAGCAGGCAAGAAAAAAATCCAACCTTGTCCATTAGGGTGTTTCAGCTGACTGTCGTATACAGATATCCATTATTAACAGCATCAAGTAATTTCAAGTTGATCGTAAAAATATGTGCTCTCTCATATATGGCTATTAGACATTAGCCATTCATTCTGAGGCTATAAAACATTCCTGCCTTTCTCATTTTCTTTGTCCATGAAACCATGAACATTTTGGAAATCTGTCGGTGGGACTTATAAACACACGGAACTCTTATGTTAGTGACCGACCATTTAGCTGTGGAGTTGAGTTAGCCACATGTCAGCAAGGATGGTGTTACAGTCTTCTCAAAGCAAGAGGACGACTGGACCCTCTGTTTATATAGGACAACTTAAGAAAGAAGAAACACAGATCTTGGCTTGAAGCAAAGGGGCTGGGGAAAGGAGGAGGATACTAATAGCAGATCTTAAAAAAATTGAAGCTGGAAGACGAGTGATTAAAGACTTATTTGCAGACAGATTATTTAGCATTTGAAGTTCTCACAAAGCAAGGAAAAAGGGAGTCTCAAGCAAAATATAAGGAAAAGTGTAAGCAAAGAGAAAGAGAAAAAACTATGTGATCTGGAAGATGAAAATTGTGGCAAAGGGGAAATTTTCTGTACACCCTAGAGCCAGGGTAAACATAGGTAACATAGGAAACATAAAATCTCCATTCTTCATTTCACAAGCACCCTTAAACATTTCCAGTGTAGACAGAAAAAAAAAAAAAAAAGTAAAAAAATTAAAAGAAAATACTGACTTTCAGGAGTATGTCCAGATCTCACAGTGTGTCAGAAAAATGAGCAAAGTAATCAGAGGCCAATAGTTACCCATTTTACTGTTCTATGTAAATCAGTTATATCCCCTGTACTAATTAAAGCAAAAATTACTTGTGTAGGAATATATCCACATATGCATATGATATTTAGTGTCTGAGCTATGACTGACCAAGACTAAATCAGAAAGGAGGAAACAGTAACTGTAGCAGCACAACCCTAAACCAGCCAATTAGCATCAGGGCTCCACTATTGTTTTCAGAGTCTGAACTGATACACCAATAAGTGTAGAAATATTGATTTATATAATGGTTAGTCTGAGACTCAGCACTACTCTTCATTGAAAGGTAGAAACATGCTTTTGTTCGCTTTTGCAAAATCAACTGTAGTTGTGTGCTTCCCCTATTTTTTTTTTCCTGAATAAGTGAAGCTATTTGCCACACGTCTGCAAAAGTTGAAAGCGTTGGTACGCTGCTTCAGTTCAAGATTAACAAATAATCTCCACTGTACATATGCCAACAAGTTCAAAAGGAGAGATGATACTGCAAATTGTCGAGCTCAAGGGAAATGTAAGAATTTCCCAGGACTCCTAATATGGTCTGACCCCCGCACAGCAACCTGTCGTGGCTCCACAAAGGAATTCGCATCCAGTGCTGTGCGACAGGCAGAAAACTTCATGGCGCTGAGATTGACAGCTTTAACAGCATTCACATGGACAACCAGCTGTCACAGAGAGCTTGCTATTTCAATTTACGTGAAAACAGAGTTATGGGGTTGCTTCCATAGGACAAAAGCAAAGTAAAGAAACTATTCAAATCAAGTGCCAAATTATAACATCATTTGGAAAATGTGCTGAACTCATAGCTCAGTTAAAATTTAGAAATGGCACACAGCTTTGGGTTTTGGACCGTTGTTATATTTTGGTAGCAATTATGCATAATAAATTCCAGAAATTGTAATCACTTGGTATTCATTTGAAATATGAATCCAATCCCAGATAGGAATGCATAGTGTTTTGTTTTGCTGTTCTGTTTTTTTTTTTTTTTAGACTTGTACTGTAGTAAAATAATACAGTGTTTATGTGCTATAGTTGTCCTAGCACCAAAAAAAAATGTTCTGTGCTCTACCAAAGTAACCTAGTTTCAGGCATGCTCCAATTTTTGTCCATAGAAATGCTTGCTAAAGACAAACATGAATTTGCATTTCCTTACATTTGTATCAAAAGTATTGTGTTTTAATATAATTGGATGTTGCTTAAAAAAAAAAAAAAAGTGGCAATTTCTTGAAACTCCTTAGTAAGCACATTTCAGCAATTTTGACAATGTGTTGGAAGTTACCTTTTGTGAGCTGGTACAGCTCACCAGTAGAGACAGTGGGAATTTTCCAATTTAAAAAATATTCATTGGAATGTGATGATTTTTTTGAACCCAAACACTTCATCCAATACATCTGCAGTTTGACAAGATCTCACTGGATTCCTGCCTGAATTCTTAGAAAGCTACCAGGCTGGGGACTGAGGACCCAGTGCTGTCAGTGTTTCCAGTTCAAAAGACAATCCAGCAAAACAGAAAGCTTGCCTTATTGTCATCTGTGTGGCAACAAATATTTTCTTATAATAGCCCCAAAACCACCAAGTGTAGAAATAGCATAATATTTCATGGGACATTATTTTGGGGTCTATAATTGTTTTATATGGTCAATACACAGCAGACATCTTCTTGGCCATGTGCAGGTATTATTCACTTATTGCAGTTTCACTACGCAAGAATCACCTTCCATTAGTGCAGTTGGTGACATTAGTGTTGTCTAAACAACTAAGTCCCTCTTCTACGTAGGGCTTGTTAGCTCAGGAACCACACTGCAGAGCTAACTGCAGTTGATTATAAAGGCACACCGTGAGCAGCTTATCATTTTTTAAAATGCCTTGCTCTGTTTTTCAGTCTGTTGTCTCTAAGATACCAGTGGTCTGCCTGATTATATCCCGGGCTCATACCTGACTTAGTGTGTTAGTAGTCTGTGAGCTGTACTACTCTAATCAGAGAATAAAAACAACAGCATGTGGCTAACTTGACTACTCACAATTAGCCAGCAGACTTCTGCTTGTGAATATCAGATATCAAATATTCAAGAGAACTCTTAGATAATGAGCTTATCATACAAAAATTAAATTTGAATTCCAGTAACAAGTAATTCATGAAAACTACTCTATGCTCAGGCATTGGGGACATATAGGAAAGCTGCTATTCACTGCACATTTTTCTTTACATCCTATACATGGCTTTGTACATATTCATCAAAAAGCCATAGGTAAAAGAATTCAAAATGAACTTAGGATGCTTTGTCAGTTACTGCTTGATCCAGAAATGATTGATGTTAAAGGAAGAATTCTACTGACTTCAATGGGCTTTACATCACTGCTTTGGTGATGAAGTCAGTACTGACGATCTACAAGAAACGGAGATGTTGCTATGCGCTTTTTAGAATTCAGGGTTTGAAAGGTGAAATTAGAAGCCATTCAGGCTGAGGGAGGAATATTCTTCAAAGTCTTTAAAATGAAATTCAAAACTTTAGCATATACAACAGCAAGTGATCCTACCCTTTTGAAATAAGAAATATGTTCCCATTTAATCTGTGAATTACAAATGCATCTGATCCATAAAGCCATGTTGTTGTATTCTTTATTAAATTTAGAAGCTTAACAAGCTTATCACAAGATGTTCCCTTGTTATCTCTTTCTGTCCTCCTTTATCCCTTATGTATTTTTCTGAAGAAAATATTAAGGGAATAAAATACACATAACTTGGCTAAAAATAACTAAGGAGCCATTAGTTAAATCTTTTATCAAGTGTTCAAAGAGGACAACAACTAAGGAATGAAGTAAAGATTTTTAGTATGACCCAGGATCAGTAACATGAAAGAAACTTAATATGATTGTCTTCTGTGATAAAATAACTAGCTCTGTAGCTGAGGAGAAACTGGTAGATGTCACTAACTCAACTTCAGTAAGGTTTTCAATATGGTTTCCAACCCTAGCCTTTTATCCCAGTTGGGATCTTACAGTCTGGATGAAAAGGTAACTTACTGAACATCAGTTCAGTGAACCTGACCTGATGGACAATCCACCTAAGCCCCAACTGACTTCCAGTCAGACCTGCCTGGCCACCACCGGGTTATGTCTGATGCTGGGTACCATCTCCAGACCTGCCCTGCTCACCTCACTCTGGTAGTGTTGGATGGACACTGGCTGGAGATAGCCTGCCCCACAAGCCCTGACATTGAACTCGGCTCATTGCCTCCTGCCCCTCAGGGACCAGCCGGCCCTCGCTGCACCCCGACAACAGGCAGCTGAGCATGAACCAGTGTGTCCTGGCAGCAAAGAAAACCAGCAGCCTCCTGGTCTATATTTATTCTTACTCCTCCCACCCCCCAGTTCACAAAATATAAGTAAACTGAAGCGAGTTGAGTGGTAGAACAGCAGGGTGGTGTGGAGTTGAAGGACTTGCCCTGTGAGGAGAGGCTGAGGGAGCTGGGCTTTTCAGCCTGGAGCAGAGATGGTTTCAGGGGCAGCACACAGCAGCCTGCAAATACTAAAGAAGGTGTTAGCAAGAAGGTGAAGCTGGGCTTTTTATTGAGATGCACAACAGGAAGGTATGAGACAATAGCCATAAAATAAAATAGAGAGACTTTGACCTGGCATAAAGGGAATTTTTTTTGGTTTCTCCATGAGAACAGTTGAACATAGGAAGAGAGTCTATTCGTTCTCTCAGAGATTTTCAAGACCAAAGTGAACAGCTTGGTCTGCATGACAATGCTATGAGCAGCAGGTTGGACTGACACCTCCTAAAGTCTCTTCCAACCTGCATAATCATATTATCCTAAGAGAAAATGTTTCCTGGAAACAATATTCATTTCCCTGTGATTTAGTAAGAACAGTGGGGCGTGATGCCCAATAAGGTGTTTGGTAACAGGAATTGAATGGAAGTAGAAAAACCATGAATTTGAACCTCTGCCTCTGACATCTCCACAAAATTGTAGTGATATTATGGGTGTTAGGCAACTCCACTGGTGCTAGAACCTCACTGGTGACTACTGACCTTTCAAAAAAATGCCTAGAGAAAATGACACAGAGGTGTGGTCCTTAAAACACCAAAGGCTAGAACACCCTTCAGAACAAAGCTCTGCAGAATCTAATTTTTCCATGTGACCTCTCTCACTGTTGGTGCATAGCATTTCAGTACATCTGGTCTGGAAATATATATGCATACATCTTCTACCCATGCACAGTAAACGCAACACTTTTAGGACATGTTGAACCTCCTGGGAGTGCACAGAACAAGCCACATTGCACATCTGCAGATGGTTTGATGCACATGGAGTTGCTTTGCAATATTTTGATGAATTCCAGATGTGTGTCTTTTTGTTGGCGGAATACAACCTGCTAGGGCCAGAGACAGTGGGGAATCCTGGAAAAACACATAAAGTCTTCAAAATCCTTATATAGAAAATCTCTGCCCAAAAATACCAGAACATGTCCAGGAAAACTTAAATATACTGTAATATTTTTCATAAAATTTTAGCCGCTGCCTGACTCTCTTCCAACATCCAGCTGCGGCATGTGCTGTATGGCTCCTGAGGAATGGCAGATAGGAAAGGTCTTCTATTTCTCTTCACATCTACAGAACTTGCCTGCATAACGGAACTTACAGTTTCCCCCACTGTAAGAGATTAGAGGTTTTGCAGAAAATTCTGCAGTATAGCAGACTTATGAAAAACTTCTTAACAGTTTGTAGGTACTTACAGATGCCTATGGAGCGGTCGAAAGGAATGTTTGTACGTGTGCCTGACAGTCCCATTCTTACCATGTACAGCTCTCACTGCCCACAGCTATTTAACATGGAGAGGAATGGTTCTCTACCCTTGGCTGACCTAAAACCAAGAAAAAACTGTTAAACCCTCTAAAGCTGAGAATACTTGAGGAGTCCCGGGTTGGGTTTTTTGTGCATGTCATTCAGCAGCTTTGAGATTTGTAATCTCTACCACCTGGTGACACGGACATTGCTTCTTGTTGCTACCTACAATTCTCTCTCTTACTATTGCACTTTTTTTCCCCATTAGTTACTGCACAGTCACAGCAAACTCAGCTTTAGAAACTCAATGGCAGCTGCCACTACAGTTAAGGAGAATAGAACCAACTGGTGCTTTGAACGGCTTATTCAGAGACCCAGTAAGAAAGAAAAATTACAAGACCACTTCTACAGCTGTGTTGCTACACACTGAGACACAAACAGGACATAAGATTTTCGTAAATAACTTTTGTCCTAGCTGAAGACACCCTGATACTACTAGGAAAGGAAATAGGAACACGAAGTAAAGGTAGTAAAATATATAAAAAAACTTTTTTCCTGAAAAGACAAAAAAACTTGGTAATGCCAGGACGTGTCATCAAAGACTGTTACGGAATATGTCCTTCTATAAAGGAACACTACTAGAAATGAAAAACAACATAATTATCCTAATTTTAGATGGTTCTTCCTTTCAGTATAGCCAGACAAGAAAAGGCAGGAACTGAGGCTGCTGTAATAATCTATTTATTCTGAATTTTTCAGCTCCACATGTGCAGATAATCACAGCAAGAATTGGGGACTTAAAATACAGCTATTGTTAAAGGGGACAGGGCATTTTCCTTCCTCCAGTACAGGTCATATTTTTAAGAAAACCCTGGTTACAAGCAATTAAAATATGTCATTAACTCACAAGACAAGGGTTTAATTGCCATGAAATATATATGTAAATCCAATTTGCTGCAGGCTTCATGTCCTTATGCACGTATGGCACTTACTTGCAGGAGGGTTTTTGGATTTTAATGTGAGGATTTTGATAATAACCTATATAGCTGGTTCTGTTATATACTTTATATACAAAATATGACATGTATTCTGTAGTACAATATCCTTTAAAGAAATTATAATCAATACAATATTTGTTTTCCATTGTATCCCACATCACCCTAGGAACTGAAGAAAATAAGCTAACTACATATAAAAGTGTCACCTGTGTTCTGCGTGCCTCTAGATGACAGTAGGTAGGAAATACTGAAAGTGTTTATTCCTATTCCAAGCTCGTCGGATTTTTTAATGGTTGGGTTTTGGTTTGTTTTTTTTTTGTTCCCTTTTCACCATGACCCTTACAGGGGAGATTTACATTTAACAGTGGCTTTCTAACATCTGTTTGCTAAACCAAATAATGTAAGCAAAGTTGTGGCGGGAGATACTGCATAGAAACAGCAAGGCCATAGAAAAGGCGAAAAATGCACGCTTATGCTGAAGGATCCTTTTGTTTAGCCCTTTTGAGAAAGACCTCAGTGACCTTAGAAAACCTCCAGCTGCAGCCCGTGAAACTGGGTTAAGAGCCTCAGCAGAGGACCTTGAGAGCCCTCTACAGGCCATTGGTGCCCAACAACTGCAAGGACACTGATTCTGGTAGCCCTGCTCTGCTCATCTTCAGCTGCCTTGATGTGTGGATGAAAGACGTGTTTTATTTGCTATTTATCACAGTGGGGGTTTTGGTGTGCAACAGTAAGCCATCCCTTTAATGATGCATTCAGCTGGCAGCATTGTTCAGCTTAAATAACTACTTGCCAAAAAAGGAAAAGAATTTGTCCTCTCTCTGGATTTATTTCATTAGGGTTCCTCAAGAGAACTCCAATAAAGGATTTGGGTCTATTAATCACCCTCCACAACCTTCTCAAGTAATTAGTCTTTAAAAATGTTTGCTACCTCCTTAGTGGTACATAATTTGATGGCGCTCAGTGAATCAGCTGAGGTTCAGACTCACTAACCTTTAGAGGTTTGGCCTGTCTGAGCTCATCAGTCTGGGCCCCCAGTTGAACTGAAAACTGCACTTTTTTCATTCTTTGTGGCAGGTTTATAGTACGGCACCACTGGACGCCTGCCACGAACTCAAAACATATAAATTCTTCATAAGGCAACGGTAGAAGGTGGCACTGAGAAATAATGCTCTCATGCTGTCAGAGCCGCCGCGGGGGGAGCAGGGGGGAGCACTCATTCTAAAACAGATGTAGCAACAATTGCTCCTGTTTAACTCCCTAAATGGGTAATCCTAGTTTATGGGGCCCCAGTGATGGAAATCTCACTAACATCGCTCCGAGGATTTTTTTTGGGCAGGGATTATGGCTTCTCAGGAGAGCGTTGCAAGTGCCATGCTGACAATTTCAGATGTCAGACCCCTCGAAATAAGTGCAAAATGCAATTTTCTTTGAAGAAGCATACATTTTACTGACAAATTTCATGACGAACATAGGTAAAATATTTCCAGTTTATTTCATAAGTAAACTGGGCAGCTTCATGTTAGAAAGTTTGAAGTTGTAAGCTTCTCATGCAAAAATATATTTGGCACCACCAGGTAACAGAGTTCACATGCCTTCTTGCTTTTTCTTGGCATGCTTAGTTCCATTGGCCTTGTTTCTGGTAAATTAAGAAAGCAATTACAGATTCACAGACCACTTTGGGGATATTCGAGGGGTTTGTATTTGGCATTGCAGAGAGATATTTGCAAGCTGCCCAAGCTAGAGCTGTTTGGAGGATAAGGATTTCATTTAGCTGCATTTTTTAAGATTTAGATTTCTGCTAGAGATTTTGTTTTGACATGAGCCTGAAAATGAAGTCCTTCACATGATTTTGCGAAGAGATTTGAGTTAAAATGCCCATTTTCAGGTTAGATCCTTTTGCTCTTTTTGGTTTAGTTCATAGTTCTCTTCTGATACTCGACTGATTAGACTCAGACGTGCCCTCTGACACTGTATAGTTTGGGGTTCAGAGTGCAGAGAAATTAATGACATCAACTCAAACCTGTCGTCTTCCTGCATCCATATGCAGTATTTCACCTGAGATCACATTATACTGGTCAGAGAAAAACTGTGCAACCGGGATGCTAATACTCTGTACGGGGATCCTGTAAAATACAAAATTTCATTCAAATAAATTCAAACTATAACTACCATTTTTACCAGTGTGAACTACATGACTGAGAAAATGACAACAGGATTTTAAGTAGAGAGATATTAATCCAACTTAATCTAATATAAACTACATTGGCTTTTTTTGGGGGGGAAAGGGTGTGTATATCTGTATAAGCTCACCCCTTGCTGTCATAAAAGTTGAAACAGAAAATATTTTCAGATGAGAGTCCATTTCTCCAGTCAGAAGAATTTTTCTCGGTTTCCAGAAATGGCTTGCTTGTAACTCATTTATCGTTTCAGACTCCTCATGCATTATAGGCAGGACTTGCATTAGTGAGTTATCCCGTTTAATTAAATTGAGAAAGAGCTCCCTAAAGACAGTAAAAGACAGTATATTATATTTCAGTATTTCTGGCCATATGGCATACATGGCATAAAAAGAAATTAAAAGATAACAGGACATGCCTGAAACTTCAGCAGGAGCCATCCACATTCATTTTTGGGCCAGAGGTGAGGGCTTGTAGAAGGCAGAGCTTTCACCCAATAGTTCTGTACCACAGTTATAAGGAAAACCACAATTTTATTAGTATACATTTATAAATAATTTATAAAAGGCAAACTGATCAGCATGTTGTTACAGATCTAACTAATATGTCTTATAGGCAAATATGAGCTCAAAAGTCAATTCTACTGCATCTATTTGCCAGGAAATGACAGACTGGCCGGCTCCATAATGATTGCTTATCTCCTTATTAAAAACTTCGTTAAATGTTTTTTGTGTGCATGTGTGTGTTTGTGTCTATTTGCACGTATAGTACTCATCACAGCATGTCACTACAAGTATCTGAAGCCAGTGGTTAAAAGATGTTTGAAAACACCATTCTCCAGATGGTTCCACCAGGTTTTAGTGGTGAACACAAGTCCCTGAGACAATGGAGTTGTCTTATTTGCCTGTGCCTAAAACACTGTTGGGGCTGGTAGGATGAGTCCCTGCAGATCCTGCAGGATGGCTCTTACCTATTTTAGAGAAATAATTGAGTGTCATGCTGCAACATTTTTGTTTTCTTATATACTGGGAATCTTTAACAATCTTTAACATAAGGCAACTTAGTGTGGCACAGAAGAAAACAAAAAAGAAATCTATTTTAATAAAAATCTCTCTGCTAGCCAAGGAATATAATGTACCTATAAAGCACCAAACACAACAGGACAGGATTGGGGGTTTTTTAATACCTGAAAAAATATTTTATTTTTTTTTAAAAAGACTTCATAAACTGCAACTCTCTAACAGATTATAACTCCAAAAACCAAATCAAAACATGGTCCTGCAACACCTGTCAGGGTTCCTTTAAAAATATTCCTTATAGTGATCAAGAAGGATTTGGAATAATCTCCTTATAGCTGGTTGTAAAATCTCAGTGACTGAGGTAGATGTAGGAATTAGCAGGTAACAGGACACTAAACCTTTACAACACTTTTACTTACTTCTGTTACTAATAGCACTTCAGAAGATGGGGGGGGGGGGGAAGGAATAACGTGAAATCTAATATCTCCGTTTCCATTTACGCAACTTGTTATTCTTTCCCTGCTTCGAGCTGTGAGAATAGAAGCTGTTTGTTAATGTTCTGGTTCTCCTTCTGGCTCATGTAAAAGGGCAGACAGATAACATCAAGTAGCTGTGCGGGGATACTGCATGTACTTTTTCACTCTACTGCTTAATGATATTGTGTTTAATTAAAAAATATGTGGTGTCATATTTTCCGTGATATTATTGCTTACAAAAGTGTTCTGCATTACACAATCATATCGACCATGCCATGTCCCAGACAAACTATGCCAGCCTCTATCTGCTTACATCTGTGTTAAGCCCCAAATACATAAAACTTCAGAATGTCTCACTTTGGAGCCCTGAAATTGTCTTGTAAGGACAGAGTATGTCTACGACAGTGGAAACAGGACCTGGAGAATCATAGAATTGTTTGGGTCTGAAAGGACCTTAAAGATCATCCAGTTCCAGCCCCCCTGCCATGGGCAGGGACACCTCCCACTAGACCAGGTTGCTCAAAGCCCCATCCATCCTGGCCTTGAACACTTTGAGGGAGGGGGCATTCATGACTTCTCTGGACAACTTGTTCCATTGTCTCACCACCCTGAGAGCGAAGAATTTCTTCCTAATATTTAATCTAAATCTACCCTCTTTCAATTTAAAGCTGTTATCCCTCATTCTACCCACTATACGCCCTGATAAAGAGTCCTTCCCCATCTCTCCTGTAGGCCCCCATTAAGTATTGTAAGGCTGCTATAAGGTCTCCCTGAAGCCTTCTCTTATCCAGAAGAAACCAGCTGATGCATTCTCCTTCCGCCAAGGACTTTGAAGTTACCAAAATATATAGTAAATGCATATGTGTAGGAAATGTGGATAAATCATCTTAGAACATGAAACTGGTTAAAAGAACGACTATAGAGCAACTAACAAGTGGTTTTGTTTCCTGGTTTTCAAGGTTTTCAACCTGACCTGATTTCTCCAAATATCATAATTATTCACAAGCATGGGACTTGTTACCTTAATAATCTGTGACTATCCTATAGGATGTACTTTCCCACTACATGTTGAAAATTAATCTTGCTGTGACTGCTTATTTAACACCTGCAGTACTTTTCAGTTCCTTGATTGTAAATTTGGAATAATAAATTAAAACCAGCTAATAATGAGTGAACTTTCAAATGGATAATTGTTTATACTAAATTATGTTCAGCTGTAGGTTTTCATAAGCATATTAAAGTATACTATATGGAGGACCAAATACCTGTAGTACATAATACTCCTCAAATGAAACCGATTCAACACTTTTTCAGAAATCTGTTTGTGAGTCATATTATTAATATTATACCACTTTTATGCTTTTATACTTAGGAACTATGAAATGTTACAAAGCCAGTTTTAAGTGTTTATTAATACCAATAAATGTGAACTCAAGCTAGACTGCAGCTGTAAACCCTTATGATGTAATCTATACCTGTTCATTATTCTTTCACATGTTACTGTTATGTTTCTATGTAGACTAAAAATCGAAGTTTCATATTAACCCTACCCAGAGAATCTATATAAATTATTGCAATACCTTTCTGCTTTTATCATTTTAAGACATTGGCTTAAAAGAAAGGTGACCTTTAATTCATATTAGTAACACTAGTTCTATGGTGTGTTAGCCAGAAACAATGATATTTTACTTCCTGGAGGAGAAAATCTTATCTGAATTAATTCCTTTTTGGCTATGTTAACAAGTAATGTATTGTTCTTTGATCTTAATTTAAATATTGTAAAATAATATTCTTTTTTCCTGAAACATTAATACCTTTTATTAAAATCAAAATGTTCTCAAGAGTCAATTTTAAATAAATTAAACTTCCCCAAGAAAAATGGTTCATCAGAAAAATTCTAGTTGGTTCTAAATACTTTTCCAGCTTGGAAATTGTTGAAATTAAATCTGTGAGTACAATACAATGGTACATCTTCCATTTGGAAAGAATCCTTGGACCTTTTGGTCAGCTACTGGTTTGGCTAAACGTATTCACAGAAAATCTACCACAATTCCAGACTATGTCTCTGACCAAAAGCTCAGAAACCCAGAAGTTTTAACTGTGGTGGTTAATGTCCCATTGCAAAAGGACAAGTTGCCATATCTCTGAAGCAAGACCTCTCAGCAAGACCTGCTCCTGAAGACAGAATCACAGGTCAGTACATCCTCTTCTCTTCAGCAAAATAGTGGGTGCTCAGCCTTTATTAAAAAGTACCTGCTAAAATGAAGGGCAACATGGAGGCCAGGACGGCTAAGAAAGCTCCGACTCCCCTTTCTTACTCTCAACAGTGTCGTCCAAAGTGCTGTACACTTCTAAAAATGTCTGTGGGAGTTTCTGTGTGGTTCATTTACACAATGGGCACATCCAGCTCCCATTGTGCCTAAAATGTGCTAAGCTTAAAAAAATTTTTGAAGGTCTAAAAATAGCAGAGTGTGATAAAAGGTGTCATTTTGAAAAGTAGTCCTTCAAAACACCTGACAAATCATGGAGAAGGAGTAGACTCAGGTGAAAATAATTCTCTCAGCCTTATTATCCGTATGAATTTCTACTGTAAAAAAAAAAAACACGTTTCCCCTCAAATTCCATAAACACAAGGACTCTTTTCTATGAAACCAAGAAGGAAGGAGAGAACACAAGTGTTTTTAAAGACCATTTTAGCCTTTATAAGTTTCCCCTCTCTTCATCATCTATCTGAACAACACTGTCTTTTTCAGTCCTTCTGGCCTTCTGTAACAGTTAAATTCCCCACAAGGTTGTGACCAGAACTGCGGCACAGTATCTCTATGCCACAAACCTACACAAACACGGGATGCTTAGTAAATCAGAGAGTCTAACTTAAAAAGCACAAAGCTGAATAGTGCTGATACATTTACAGTATTATTAAGAACAGATTCTCTGATGTACTGCTCTTCCTTGCCCTGACTCTGTTTAAATTGAGGATGTGGCAGGCACAGGGAGTGTGGATAAGTAAAGTGGTTTCCTTAGAAACAATAAAAGCAGAAACTATAAAGCAGAACATCCTCCCAACTGATGTGACTTTCTAATGGTACTGATAACACAGAGAACAGACGTAAGTAGTCTCACTGTTTGTACACAGCACACAGCATAGTTCCCCAAATAGCTGAATTACTTTCCATATAAGATCATAAAATCTAGATAGAATCTCACAGGGTTGCCATTAAGGAAGAGGGCACGACTGTGACATTCCAATATTAGCTTTATAAGCTAAATATAGCAGCCGGCATTTCTGGTGCCCACTTGTGCACATTTCTTCTGTGATAAGTAATTCATCTCCCTCCTTCACATTAACAGCTAGCTCATGTGCATTGAAAAGATGTGACCACTGCAGCAAGTATGCTTCTAGCAAATCCAGGCCAGAGATCATACCAATAAGCCATTCCTTTGTCGAGTTTTTCAAAAACAGGAGCCCAAATTAGGCATATAGACAAGCAATTCCTGAAAGTGCTGAATGTCCAAAATCACTTCAGCAGGACTGGGAAAAAGAGAGGGGAAACAGAAAGTTTGCATTTATGTAGAAATCAATTTGGTGAAAAACCTTCATGTGCATCTCTGGATGTCACAGGAAGAAAGGGACCACAAGTAATTGGACTCTGTCCTCAGTGGGCAATGAGTAATGCTTTGTTTCAGTTAAAGGGCATAAATGCACTGACTTCAGATTATTGAGTTAGTTTTATTACTGCTCTGTGTCTCTGCAGCCAAATGCATTCAGGGTGCACTACAGGCCTTTACAGAACTTAAAAATACAATAAATATTGTCAGCTGAAAGTAAAAATTCTATGGAAATCTTGGTCACTGAAAAAGGTGATGCACTCTTTCATAGTTTTTACTGTTTTCTAAAACCATTTGTCAGCTCTTTAAAATTGAGGTGCAGAGTTGTATGCTTCAAAGAGCAATGAAGAAGCAACGGCCTCGGTCTCTGCCAAAAGCTCTGGCTCAGTCCATGCAGAGAAATTGGCAGGGGCTGGGATTGCCACAGAGTTTTTGTCTGTGTGATCGTAGCAGACACCTGCATTCACAAGCAGTGCTCTCAATGGGTATTACTAAGGTGCTGCTCAGTCCTAAGGGTGCTGTTGGAGATAAGAAGACAAAGAAAAGTGTTAACAGCCATCCAAGAATTGTACCTGTGCAGGTCTACATCCTAGTTTGGCATGTAGAAATTAGGTATAACTCAAATGAAATTAAATCTGCGAAGGACATAAAAATTAGAAAGGTGTTTTTTCAGCTTGCCATTCATTTTCCAGAGCAGAGGTGTTCAAAGAGAAAAGGAATTGGCCTGGAAAGATTTAGGACTTGATTTTTTTACTATTTTCTAGTATATTTGAGGATGACTTCTCAGGGTACCTGTTATAGTGGAAACACTGTAGCAGCCAGCACAGATATCTTTGGTTCTGGAATCTCTTTTCATTCTAAATCTTTAGCAATTGACAATTTCCTGGCTTTTTGTGCCTCCTTTCTCCAAATTTCTGACTTAGTCTCTTCTTTTTTTTCTTACATTATTTTCTTCCTTTATGTTATATATAGCATGGTGTATGTCATGTGCACTCTTTTAAAAAATATTTTCACATTTTATCTCATATTTTTGCCTTTTCTTTGCAAGCAGGGCTTATGAAATTGCAGTGTCTCTTTCTATGTACACGTGTGCTGTGTTGCATATCTCCATCTCCACATGTGCTCCTTTTGGTCTCAGCATCAAATAGGTTTTGAATCTGAACTCCTGTAACAAATATATTCCACAGAATGATAGAGATCATGTTAAGACCTTGAAAATTCAAAGCAAACAGAATGACCAGCAATGTAGCATCTACCAATAGTGCCTTATAAGCATCTGAAGAAGATTTTTTGAATACTGACCCTTTAGCGGACAAGACAGAACCTAGGAGAGACAAGAACCACCAGAAAACAAGTTTTGGTTATGCTGTTAGTCAGCAAAAAACTTTTTTGTTTATTCTTTCTTTCTTCCCCACTACTTTTTGATGTATTGAATCAGGTCAGGAATGGTAACACATGAAAAGGCAAATATTGTAGGAGAAATACCATCTATCACTCATGTGCACAGGAGTCAAACATGGCTGCAAAGAACAACTATATAAACATTTGTCTTCTGGATTCTTCTTGAGGAAATTGAATTTTAAGAGTTTTAAATAAATGAAATTTCAATGATTATTTACTGACTGTAAGTTAAAACTTCTTTCTTTCCAGGGCTTTTACCTCATATTTCTCATTCATTTTTCACTAAAAATGGTTCCATTGTTATCTCAGCTTTCCAAAATTATTTTTCCCTCATTTCTTGTGGGTTTTTTTTAGTGCCATAATGATTACTCTTAACTGGCAAATTTGTACCATATGGGCAAGAAAGAGAGTGAAATTTCAGATTCTGTTATGCTAATATGCAAAATATTAATCCTTTTTTGCCTGCAGAGTGTTCAGTGATTCTCCATATACAAAGCACCCTTAGAATACAAAAATAATTTCAGAATACAACTAGTCTAAACGAGCACAAAGAAATAGTTTGTGAAGTCCAGATTCTCAATCTAAGCAACCTTTGGCCAAGGTACCTGCTATACAGAGACAGAGTGCTGCAGTTGCCCATCACTTTTGCTGAACTAGACTTTTCAGGTTGCTTCTTCTCTTTCCCTCTGCCTCACAGGTCACCTTTTCTCGATATGCAATTTGAAGATAAAATGTAATTCATTTTTATAGTTATATATCAGGGGTCAGTGTCTTTTTCTTGCACAGATGGATTTTATTGTACCAGCTCTTTGCCTGTCTCATCTAAAAGTTTGAAGGTTCCTTAGTGGGTTTAAAAAGTCTATAGCAGAAGCAAAACATAAGTGTTACAAGCAAGGTAAGATGTCATAGGGAGCTCTAAGAGAGCAAAATGATTAAGAAACTTCAAAATGAAACTTAAAACAACTTTTCTTCAGTTGTTATGATGGGAGAATGCAATTTTTGTCTGTGTGTATGAATGATAGAATTTTTTTTAAAGTGTTTTTATCCAGAGATAATTTTAGCACAGTTTACATCCATAAACAACACAGGTTTTCTATTGTCTTTGATATTCTGTTTTCATTCAAGCCTTCTAACAAGTTTAACATTTTTATAAAACATATTCCTATATCTGTATTTGTTACATATGTGAAATGCCTTTGTATAGACTATTAAAACTGCCTCCTCACTACTTTTGCATACACCACAGTTGATTCTGCCATGGGCCAATTTTCAGACCAATGTGCTTAGGAGAGGGCAAAATATAGATGAAAATTGGCTTGTAAAATAAATCTGTTATGTTTTAGGAGTTTTGTCAGTGCAGTACAGCAAAGATTATCATATGGCTGCATTTGTCCATCAATGCCTTGGGAAAGAAATTAAGAAGCCACGATCTAATCCACTTCCCCTTTGCTTTTTAGACTCATTTGCTGCTGCCAATCATATACATCAATCCTACCTCAGTTGTGTAGAGCAAGAAACCAAGAAAACTACTTGCTTCTTACACATCATTTCTTCAGAGAAGGCAAACGCACACTTCTGGAAGGCAAGATCCAAATCATTTCAATAGACATATAAATTTAAAAGATCAGGTCCTTGCTTCCTTCTGCGCCCCTGGGTAGCTAAATCTATTCTGTAGTCTTTACCTTCACTCTGGGTAAGTGTGCATGTACATCACTCTTCAACAGCCTGTTTAAACTGGAAGTGGCTTTCAAAGACATACTCTTGAGCAAGAACATTAATATGACTAAGGATAACAAGTTTTAGTCTTAAATCAAATTGATTTTCTTGATCGTTTGATAGCTCTACTTCACCTTTTTGTCTGTCATTACTATAACCAAAATTCCTTTGTTGCAAGAGCATGTGTTCTCTCCGCTGATGCTTATAAAATTTTGAATTTACGTGTAGGCTGACAGGGATGGCAATCCCTGTGCCAGCAGCTCTAATGCTGCACTTCACGTGATTTTGCTCCTTAGAAGTGATCCAATGGAAAGTTCAGTACCTGATGGATTTGGGCAAAGGGTGGGTTGGGGTTTTTTTCGTTTAGTCCACTAGTTTTTAATCTATGAAGTGATGTACTTAAGGGATGCCTGGGATCTGTCACACAGAGAGCCTTGCAGGAAAAAATCACTCCAAAGCTGCATAGCTAATAGCATTATGTCAAGTAATCTGCTTTTGCCAAACATTGTATTTGTCCCACAAAAAAAAATGGAGAACTGCACATGGAGGAGAAGTCAGCCACTGAAATTCCAAACTTATTAAATTATTTTATTAACTGATGTCAGAACTTTGGTACCTTCAGAGTGAATAAAGTGAGAGTAATTTTAAACTATGATAATTTATTGTAATATAAAGCAGAAAATATTGAAATAGTCGTAAGTTACATAACTGACGTTCTAAATAAACAGCTTGCTGCTAACAGCTTGGCAAGTCTCTCCAAATTGAGGATGACGGTGTTAATGTGAGGGTGAGAGAATCACTTCTTGTGTATTCTTGTACTGAACGCTGGGAATAGGATTTATCTCACCTATCTTCAGGCCTCTGTCAGCTAGGAGTGGATTTCAGCTCCAGATCTAAACATGCTACTAGGTATAAATTCATTGTCTAGGTTCCTTTTATACTCTTTGCTAATCTAGCCCACTGAATCAATGCAGTACAGAGAGCTACTGAGGTGGTCAAAACTGGGTGAATGCTTTTGGGTGAGCTAGCCTTCTCACTTCACGGAATCACGGAATTGTCAGAGTTGGAAGGGACATCTAGAGATCATCTAGTCCAACTCCCCTGCTCAATCAGGAACGGCTAGAGCACATGAGTCAGGACTGCATCCAGGTGGGTCTTGAAAATCTCCAGAGAAGGGGACTCCAGACCTCCTGGGAAGCCTGTTCCAGGGCTCTGTCACCCTCACCGTGAAGTGGTTTTTCCTCATATAGAATGGAACTTCCTGTGTTCCAGCTTGTGCCCATTGCCCCTCATCCTCTCACTGGAAACCACTGAAAAGAGTCCAGCTCCATCATCCTTCAAACCACCTTTTAGATACTTGTAAATGTAGATAAGGTCTCCCCTCAGCCTTCTCTATTCCAGGCTAAAGAGTCCCAGCTCTTCAAGCCTTTCCTCGTACGGGAGGTGCTCCAGTCCCTTAATCATCTTTGTTGCCCTATGCTGGACTCTCTCCAGTAGTTCCCTGTCCCTCTTGAACTGGGGAGCCCAGAACTGGATGCAGTATTCCAGTTATGGCCTCACCAGTGCAGAGTAGAGGGGGAGAATGACCTCCCTCGACCTGCTGGCCACACTCTTCCCTATGCAACCCAGGATTCCATTGGCCCTCTTGGCAACAAGGACACATTGCTGACTCAAGGAAAGTTTGCCAGAACTCCCAGATCCTTCTCCTCAGTAGTGCTTTCCAGAAGATCCACCCCTAGCCTATATTGGTGCCTGGGGTTCTTCCTCCCCAGGTTCAGAACCCCACATTTGCCCTTGTTGAATCTCATTAGGTTCTTCTTTGCCCAGCTCTCCAGCCTGTCCAGGTCATGCTGGATGGTGTCACAGCCCTTTGGAGTGTTGTCCAGCCTTCCCAGTTTGGTATCATCAACGAACATGCTGAGGATACACTCTGTCCCTTTGTCCAGCCTATTGATGAATATGTTGAACAGGACTGGGCCAAGTATTGACCTCTGGGGGACGTCACTGGTTACGGGCCTCCAACTTGACCCTGCTCCATTAATGACAACCCTCTGAGTTCTGTTACACAGCCAGGACTCAATCCATCTCTTGAGTAGAATCATAGAATCACAGAATCATAGAATAGTTAGAGCTGGAAAGGACCTTAAAGATCATCAAGTTCCAACTTCCCTGCCCTAGGCAGGGACATCTCCCACCAGACCATGTTGCTCAAAGCCCCATCCAGCCTGGTCTTGAATACTTCCAGGGTTGGGGCATCCAATACATCTCTGGGCAATCTGTTCCAATGTATCAGTACCCTCACAGTGAAATTTCTTCTATGTATCTAATCTAAACCAACCCTTTTTCAGTTTAAAACCATTACCCCTTGTCCTATCGTTACATGCCCTGATAAAAAGCCCCTCCCCATCTCTCCTTTAGGCCCCCTTTAAGTACTCTAAGACTGCTATGAGGTGTCCCCAGCATCTTCTCTTTAACCCCAACACTGTCAGCTTCTCTTCACAGGAGAGGTGCTCCAGCCCCCTGATCATTTTTGTGGCCCTCCTCTGGACCCACTCCAACAGGTCCACATCCTCGTTGTGCTGAAAACTCCAGAGCTGGATGCAGTACTCCAGGTGGGCGTTCTCACTAGTGTGGAGCAGAGGGGCAGAATCACTTCCCTTGACCTGCTGGCCTCGCTTCTTTTGATGCAGCCCAGGATGTGGTTGACTTTTTGGGCTACCATCACATATTGCGAGCTCATGTTGAGCTTCTCTCATCCACCAACACTCCCAAGTCCTCTTCCTCAGGGCTGCTCTCCAGCCATTCTCCAGCCATAACACACCTGTATTTGTGCCTGGGATTGCCATGTTCCAGGTGCAGGACCTTGTACTTGGCCTTTTTGAACTTCATGAGGTTTGCACATGCCTACCTCTCAAACCTGTCCAGATCCCCCTCTCAAACCTGTCCAGGTCCCTCTGGATGGCATCCCTTCCTTCCAGTGTGTTGACTGCCCCACACAACTTGGTGTCATCAGCAAATTTGTTGAGGGTGCACTCTATCCCTCTGTCCATGTCTCCAACAAAGACATTAAACAGCACTGGTCCCACTACTGACCCCTGAGGAACACCACCCAGTACTGACCCCTGAGGAACAACACTGTCAGATCAGAGTAGATCTGACATTCAACTCTGTTGCATAACCTTTGGTGTTTAGCATCATTTGAGATTCCTTAGGTATCAAAGATGTCAGCTGAAGGTTGTCAGATATGGGTTTGAGACTATAGGACACCTACACCCTTTTTTTATAGCAGTGGGTGACCCTGGGGCATTTTAGGTGACATGTATGTTAGACAACTGCATTGGACCCTTGTGTATTATAGTAGAAACTTAAACTTACCTGGCTCACATGCAGTCACTTTCCTGTACAAATATAAATTTAGTGTGTTTTTCTGCCTCAACATAGATTTTTAATGCTGTTTGAGTTGCCCAAGCAATTTCTAATTATGCTGTAGCTCCTGCTCCAGAAGTGTCTGGATTGCCTGTAGGGCACCAGTCATATTAGCCAGCTTTGCAGACATCTGGAATACTCAAGGCAAGTAATTACACTAAATACATATGTTTAGCCAGGTTCTAATCTAAGGTAGTTGTTAAATTTCCTCTCCAGATAACAGAAAGATGGAGGTACTCTTGTGCATCTATTCATCCTTCTTGAATGGTGAAACAGACTTCTAAAACTGATTCTCTACTGACTACAGTGGATAATAACACAACTTGCTGAAAGTAAAAAAAAATAATAAAATTTGGGTGGACAAAGGTAATGAGAGTGTCCAGGAGTGTTAGCAGTATTTCACAATGAATCACTGGCACTGACGTAGCCTGTGTTGAACAAGGCATCTCAGCACCCCAGTGCAAATAATTTACTGACCAGAAATAGAAGACTAAAGACTTGTTAGGGAGTACTAGAAGTAGCACACATTGGATGTTATTAACATACAGACTGTCAGAAAAGGCACAAGAACACATGGTGTTTGATTTATGAGTTACATAGGCTAATCCACATAGTCTTTTCTGAGAGCAAATTGTCTCTCAAAAAAAAGGTTAAGATATCACAAAGTGTTCCTTAAGAATTATCACGGTATTTTGTTCTCATAGAATCATAGAATTGTTTGGTTTGGAAGGGACCTTTAAAAATCACCTAGTCCAAGCTCACTGCAATGATCAGGGACATCTCCAACTGGATCAGGTTGCTCAGAGACCCCTCCAACCTGACCTTGAATGTTTCCAGAGGAGACCTGCCTTGATGCAGTCCTGCGTAATGTGCAGGGGAGTTGGATTAGATGATCTCTAGAAGTCCCTTCCAACTCTGACAATTCCATGATCCCGTGATCCATGATGGGACATGTGTTTCACCACCCTCATTGCAAAAAATTTCTTCCTTATATCTAGTCTCATTCTACACTCTTTTAGTCTGCAACCCCTTGTCCTATTGCAATAGGTCCTGCTAAAAGGTTTTTCCCCATCTTTCCTATAAGCTCCCTTTAAGTCCTGAAAGGCTGTAATCAGGTGTTCCCAGATCCTTCTCTTTTCCAGGCTGAATAGCCATCAGCATGTCCTCATAGGAGAGGTGTTCCATTCCTCTAACCATCTTCGCAGGCCTCCTCTGGATTCACTCCAGCGGGTCCATGACTTTCTTACATTTGGGGCCCCAGAGCTGGATGTAGTACTCCAGGTGGGCTCTCACTAGAGTAGAGCAGAGGGTCAGAATCACCTACCCTGATCTGCTGGCCATACTTCTTTTGATGCAGCCCAGGATGCTGTTGACTTTCTGGGCTGCAAGTGCACATTACTGGTTCACATCCAGCTTTTCATCCACTAGTACTCCCAACTCCTTCTCAGCAGGGCTGTTCTCATTCTCATTTCTCTCATTTGGCTTGTACTATTTGTCTCTCATATTTGTGTAAGGGAAACCCCTTATCTCTCAGACTGCTACCTGCAGGTCAAGGGACTGCTGTGTATTTGAGCCTTGCCCTTACATCAAGCACTGTAAATCCTCAGTCTCTGGCCTAGACCTATGCTTGCTCTGCTTGCATTTCATTGTGACAGGAGGTACATAAACGGTGAGCCAAGAGGTACCATACACCCAACAGGGCTTATTACAGCAGATCAAGCACACACGCTTCGTACCAGAAGTTGTTTGCATATTCCTGAATTGAGCCTTAGGCAGAGCAAATTCTGGTCTTCTCTGAAAAAGGCCACGTAAATAAACTTTCTCATTAATTTTAGCCAAGTCTGTATCCTTTACTTGCAGTATAACTTTAAACATCTCAGGGTGGCTGTTTCCCTGTGAGGCTTCACAATGAGTATAGAAAAGTTCCGACAGGCTTCATTGCTATGGATTTGTTACAGGAACCCTGAGCACCTTTGAGGACCATTTCACTGAAGGAGATAGCCAGCCCGTGGGCTCTTTGAAAAATAATTTGAGTTGTGAAATAATGTAATATCTACAAAGTTGCAAAGCTATTACATACTATCATGGGATTATTGTCATATTTTGAATGCAATTTCTGTAGGATTTAGGAAGACTGACCAGACATGATGGGCCAAAACTGCTGTTTATCCAGAGAGGATTTTATCCTCCTTCAAGGAGGACAGAAGGTATTTTGCCTTCTGCTCATATGATAATGCCTCTCTTAATCTCTTACCTTGTTTTGTAAGGGACATTTATCCAGATCATAAAAATCACCTAACAACTTCTTCTGGCTGATAGAGGTTTTTTTTGACCTGTAGAGCTAAATATCTTTTACATCACTGCAAATTATTGAAGGTGGGATACGTTGCATACTTCTCTGGCTTCTTTTTAACACAGAAATCTGTTTTAGGATTCAAATGGACTCATATTCTCATTTTACTCAAATGTTAATAAAAAATCGTTCCTCAAAAAGGCAAAAAAAGTCCATTATGTAGCTGCAAGTCTGGGAAAAAAGATAATAAAGTGTAAGTAAAGAGGAGTCCTTTACAGCCAACATTTTAGTAAAAATTGCATTGTAATTTGACAGGTCTATGATCAATGTTCTATTCAAATTTATTAATATAAAACCTAACCACACAGAAAGAACTTTGACAAATATGGTTAATAGCATCTTTCCCAATATTTTATCAGGGCACATACTGTATAAAGTTAATGCAAAATAGCTACAATAATGTACAGCAATCAAAAAAAAAAAAAAAAGAATTTGAGAATGATTTAAAATATTCAGTTACATTATTATATATTTTTGACAATCTGATTTTGACAACTTTTTGAAATGATTGTAATATTTATAATTGTAAATGAGAAAATCAGCATTAGGGCACGTTTTAAAAAGAAGAATCATTATGCTTAGCATGTGTGACTCCCTGAAGTATAGTGAGTAGGAGTTCTGTGTAGTAACCTGAATTGTACTGAAGATAAAGTACATTTTGTATTCTTTTCTGTCTCTCTCTTCAGAAACTCATGAACCAAACCTCCACACAGTACAGATGAATAGAATTTTGGCTATTTTACTGAACCAACTTTATATAATTATTAAAGATGTACAAGCTGCTTTACAAACAGTGGTATGGAAACTGGCTAGAGGAATATAAGCTAAGGAACAAAACTGAGACAAGACTGTCTGCTTTTATGCAAATGATTGCATATTGTAATCAGCATAACTTTTATAGTAGGAACATCCTTCACGTGTCAGCCAATACAGCCTAAATAAATCTTTTCTGTGGTTTTTGCGTTCAGGTCCGTACAAGTCAGTTAAATCACATTATTGCATGCAGATGCTGAAAACACTGCTGATCTCAGTGCTCTGTGGTCTCATTCTTCATCCTGCTTATCCTGACTGAGAGGGTAAGCATAAAAAGACTTCAAGGGAATCAAACTCCAGAAATACGAACTCCTGCTATAATGAGTAATTGGATCCCTGTCTGACCTCGTGGACAGAAAAAGATGATATTATAACATATTACACTAGGAAAAAATAAATTAAAGGATAACAGTCATTTCCACAGAGTGCACAAAGAAGAAATGAAAAGAGCATGAAGTTAATTAACCCCTGCAAAACTTATCCCCAAACTAGAACAAATACAGATTAATTCCTGTTACCCAGTCACTCTCTGAGCTCCACAAAATTACTTCAAATTTTCCCTTCATCCTACCAGAGGGGGAAACTGTAATGTGAATTCTGTAGGCCTGAACAATTTCATGTATTCTGTATTCCTCTATACAATCTAGGAGCATATTTTGGTTATGTTATTTTTTGCGACATGTTCACCAGTAAGAACAAGCATGGCAAATTCATCCTGTATTCATTGTTAGATATAATTATATTTTAAAAGTTTGGACTAGCTAAGCAAGAAGTTGAACCATCATATCTCACAAGCATTAGCAAGTATTGACTATTTATAAATTGACTTTTATTCACATGAACTGAATAGCTGCATTAAAGGTACTGTGATTTCTATGGATTTGTTTGAAAAAAGGGGAAAATCATTCTCCATAAACAAACAAACAAATTTACTGCCACTAATTCCTTCTTGAAACTTCTTGAAAGTCTCACATTCAGTGCTTTGCTCACAACTTCTCTACTACCCTTGTAAAACCTCTCAGTGCAGATAGAAAGGTCTCAGTCACCCTGAGTGACTTCATTGCATGATGGAAGGAAAGGTCAAATCAGAAATGAAGTTTGGGAGGACTGAGAAGGAGATGGGTAAAAAAAGGAACAGAATGGGTCGGTTTTTATTACAAACAGTTGCTCTGATATGCCTTGTCTTCAGGACTCTTGAACACTTCTCTAGTTCCCTAGCTGACTTGCAGCTCTGTACAGAGTAGTACTCCCCTTCCCAAAGACCACCTGTGCAAGCTGAATTTCAAATTTTTTTTTAAAACACTGAGAAGTAAGTTGCTGAGATACTTCATTCATAACATATACAATTCTTTTGTGTGTGTAAAAGAAAAAGGAATCTAAAAAGAGAAATAATGAAAAATCATTTAAAACATATTTTTACTGGAGTAACTAGTGATCTTAAGACAGCAGCTAGGCAAAGATGGAAATAGGAGGATAATGGAAAGAGATTTTTAAAGAGAAAATATTTTGAAGAGTAAGCTAACATCCTAGAAGAAAGGTGTGACAGGACATAGAGTGACAAGTTATAAGGATAGTCTCAAACTGCAAGCAAGATCACCATTCTTTCAATCTCCCTCGACTTCCTTGATTTTGATTGTGGCCTCAGGGCATGACTGCAACACACACAGTAAATAATGAACAATGCAATAAGACCTCAAGGCATTCTCTGTTTCAGTAGAGCTCTTGACCTATGAACATCCTGGAAATAGTTTTTTTGGCACCATCATAAATAAATTGGGCCATTTGTTGCTTGAGGGGGGGCATTTTGGCAAGACTTTTCAGAAAATGAGCCACGGCTGCTGACAGAGGTTGAACATGTCCTTTGCATGCCATGAAAAGATGTCAAAAGCCCAAAAATAAAATGCATATTTATATTTTTCACTCATTTTAAGTTCAGAGCAAAGATTCAGGACTTTGCTATATTTATAATATAAGAGTTAAGAGCTGGCCAGGTCTGCAGAAATGTTGACTTCCTTAAAAAAAAAAGGAATGAAGAAATTACTAATGTTCCTAGCACTCAAGTATTTACATTAATTGAAATTCCACAATATTTTATTTTAGAAATATTGCAATACAAAAGTTTTACTACAAAGGCAGAGAGCCTTCTTATTAGAGAGCCTCAATTGAATCAGAAGGCCTAAGACTTATAGGATATAGGATCACAAATGTGCTCAAAAGTTTTGCATGGAACTAAAAAAAATCTAACATCAACTTTCTAAAAAAGCAAATAGAAAACAGCTTCATACTTTAGTGTCTCATTATCGGTGACCAGCACCAAAGTAATTGTTTGTTAGCCTTACACAGAGACTCCTTCAGGTCCTGAAAATTCTTAGTTCCCTGCTGCATAACAGACCAAATTAAACAGGAAAAAATTGCATTTCTATTCAGCAATTCTGAATTGTTATTCTCTTTCCTGAAGGTAGTTTTGCAGAATGGGAGAGCAATAAAAACAGGCTGGAGAGACAAAACCAGTTTCCTGTACCTGGAAAAAACTCATCTGTTGTAGAAGAAGTGAATATTGCCCCAGTAACAATTATCATTTAAATCAGTGAAAGTAGTTGAAGTGTGGCAAGTACCCTGTGAGAATTCTTCTGATTTAAAGGATGAGATATCCTTGTCAAGAATCCCATATGACTTTGACCTCTGTAGGTCCTGTTTCACCAAAAATGCCACATTGGATACTAATATGATGTATGGATTGCCCACCCAGATTTGTTTTCACCCTCTGGCAGGTTGCATAAAAACTACAAAGTCCAAGGTCTCCTATAGCTGCTTTGATAGGATTTTCAGTCAACCAGGTGAAAAGTTCTTGTATAGAAGAAAGTAAACCTACTTGGACATTTTCTAATGGAAAGACTTGTCAAAATGAAAATTCACTGACATCTCTGTGTTCTGCGGGAATATGCTAACTTCATTGCCTTTCTGATGGATAGTTTAAATACACTTTAAAATATAAATATATTTATGTTCTCCAACCAGTGTTTGCTTACCTGTAAAATCTTACATGATTTCCAAGCACTGGAGGTTTTCACCTAGATAGTAATACTTTTTTTTTTTTCTATAACTAGGAATCCAACTTGCCACTCACTTGTAGAATTGAAAGTTTATGTTTCCTTGCTTGGCTTAGATGTACTGCTTTTCTATTTGCAGATTAGCTTTATTTGCATAGGTGGGGCTGATCTCTTCATCCAAACTCGCTGCCCTAAAAGCCCAAAAATCATCGGTCAACCCTCACAACACAGCAAAGCACCCAACTTCAAAGAAAAATCACAGGATATGGCAATTCTCTTGGAAAGTTAGTAGCAAGAACATGCCACTCATAGAACTGATAAAGCTATTCAGAAACCTCCCTTTGAAACGTCTCTTAAAATTCATAGATTCAGTAAAATTAGAACATTTGCAGAGCAGTTCAGCTTCACCAAGTACCTGCCAAGTCTCCTGCTCAGCCCTGCAGCAGTTTAGTTCGGGGTCAGAGATCCCAGAGTTGCTAGTGTGCATGTCAGCTGGAATAGAAGAGATATAAATAAAAGATGTTTGGGGAGGGGTGTGGTATTAGTGGGGGGAAGTCGCTGTTCTTTTCCTGTGCATCCCTGCGGTGGCGATCACACTGCCTCAGCAGCACTGCTTGTGCCACGCAATCTAGGACTGAAGAATTGTTTGTGTTCTTTATAGTAGTAGGGCAGATTGCAAATATGAAATTGCATTCATCATGTAATCAGGAAAGTTAGCACACAATGCAAGCTGAGGTGTGAATGCTACACCAGTACCCACACTGGGGGTACTCAAGCTGTAATTGACCTACCACTGGTAGCAGTGAATTTAGACAATATTTAGTGGCTAGT
The DNA here is from genome assembly GCA_026546715.1 of Gallinago undulata. Lineage (NCBI taxonomy): Eukaryota > Metazoa > Chordata > Aves > Charadriiformes > Scolopacidae > Gallinago > Gallinago undulata. The sequence goes on from JAOTQQ010000001.1 coordinate 21,018,065, forward strand.
TAAGGACCCAGAATTCCTGGCAGGCACGTTCCTCACAATCAAAATGTTTACTGCTATTGGAATTTACTAGACTTTAATTGTTTTTCCTGCAGTTTCCCATGCCAGGTGTCTGCTCAAAGCTGATTCATTTTGATGTTTCTGCAAAAAATGATTCAGTCATTTCTGAGAATGATAGCAGAGGAGCGTACATGTATTGGCTTTTCTGAAAACATCTTGCATCTTTTTCAATAAGGTAGCTCAAATACATCTTCACTTAACATAAGAGATACATAAAATAGAGATAAAGACAGAAATGAGGGGAAAAGAAAGAGAACAAAAATAAAAGGAAAAATAAATAAATGAATATTCTGTCCCCAATAGAGCTGGTTATTTTTATGCATGATATTTCAGACAGTAACTTCCCAAACTCTCTGGCAGAAGCTTATCAAACATTACTTTAAGTATTGTACTTAAGAAGGAAAAGAAAATAAGCCCACAAATTCCACCTGGTATTCAGAAATATGTCTCATCATATTGTCTTCAGCTAGCAGAAGTAATTTTATCTGACATCTTCCACTTAGTAATAATGCTCTGGTTTCATATGCCACTGGCATACTAGCCCATTACTTAATTGGTTAATAAACAGATATATTCAATAATCATGGTGGACTGTGCCAAACTGCCAGTCTTTGTTCTAGCAACATATGTTGGCAATTAATAATGCTGATTTAGTACAAGGATCTATTACCAGCAGTTCTTAGTTACTATGATTCTGTATGGAAGAAGAAAGCGCATTCAAGTTTTCAAGGTCTTCACCATCTAAGAGGGAAAAAAAATAAGCAAAGAGGTGGGCACGGTACGGATGCTTTCCCTTGGTTAAATGGACAGGGAGACGAAGGAAGCCGGGAAACACAAGGAGATCCGTCCAGCTTTGTGAGATATCAAGCCATAGGGATTCTATGATAACAGTGCTAAGAGACCGCATTAGCGCAGTCAGAGCATACAAGCAGATAATCAAATGACAGCGAAAATGGCAGGGTGGATAAATCTGGTTCAACGGGGAGTCTTTATTCAGAGGGGCTGATACTGCTGTGTCGTGACGCAGTTGGGCGGGCGGCAGAGAGGCCGGCGTGTGGCTCTGCCAGAACAATGGCAATTGACTACAGATGGGCACTTCCTCTCCAAAGGCACTCCTCGCAGCTCGCTTGCAGGGAGGGATACGCAGACATACACTCACATCTCCATGGCAACCACTTACTTCAGCGTGACATCAAGCCCAGATCAAAACTCCATAGGCGTCAGATAGGACATGCTGTTTCTTTCCTTGAATTAATAATATTGATTTAAAAGGCAGGTTCCATTAACTGTTTCTTCTCTATGCTGGGGATAATTATTGTCTGTGGTGCCTGTATTATTCCGGTGACTTGAAAACAGGAAACGCAGCATCAAGTTAAATAATTCATGTTTTGCTGCTGCTCACTCTGTTCTTAGAAGCAGAGTTATTGCTAACCGGGCACAGTAACTTCAACACAGGGGTGATAGGATTACGAAATGTCTAATTGCCTTCTCATGTGACAAGATTACTTTTCTGCAAATGCTTTCATTCTTCCAAACAGCCACAAACAATCCAGCCAAGTGACCAAACAAGAACATCCTGCATGAATACTGCTGAGATTTTCCTTCCAAAAGCAGTGAAAAGTGCAGTCAAGGCTTCATTCTCTTTTAGCCCCGCCTCTTCCCCTCTCCAAAGAAACCAACAGTGTGATGAGAGTCTGGTGGTGAGGGAGTTCCTTATGCTACTCTTTAGGAGCACCCCCTCAGACAATTATATGATGTTAGCAGGCTCTGTGGGGCTTCTCAGTGAATCCTCCAAAGCTGCAAGGTTGGTAGTCGTGATAGAGCATCTCAGAGTGGGCTTGCTTGTAAAATCGGATGAAAATGGAACAGAAATCCACAGGTTTCTGTGATACATGCAGAGTGCCTCAAGGAGGAAAGGCTGAACAAACCAGGACAGTGCTACTTCTTAGTGAGGGGTGGGAAGCAGGGATTTTCTGCAATCTAGGCAGAAATTTTTGGCATCTGAACAAGCTTTTCCATTCACAAAGGGAAAGCTGCTGTTTTGGGGATATATTAGGGGACTGAGTATGTGATAGCATTAAGAATGCCAAAGTGGCACAGAGTCACCTGGACAGTAGGTCACCTATTTCCTGACCAAAGTTCCTGCTCACTATGAGAAATGGGAATTTGCTGACATATTTGGAAATCTTGAAGCAGAACAGATTTCTTGAAGGAGATGGAGGTTTATCTAAATCTGAACTTGCATTGGGGAAAAATATGTACATTTAATGAACTTCCACACCAGCCTAGAAGGTACCTAAAGACCTCAGGTGCTTACAGAATCAAGCAGTTAAAGAAGGCAAGCACAGGTATGCTGCTTCAGACTAAGAGTTTGCCTAACCCAGTAACCTCTCTCAAGAATACTCATAAGCTTATGCCAGGACAACGGAAGAAGAGGGCAAGAACAGGTAACCAAGCGCAAGAATAGGAATAACAGCATTTTCCCGTGTTTTCCTCATATCTGTCTACTTTTTGCTCATGGGTATCTGTTGAACTTGACATACTTAGTCTATTTAGTAATATCCAAAAGATATTTCTTCTTTTTGTACAATTTCCCCTGAAAGCAATAGCATGTTTTCATCCACAACATCCTTTGGCAACAAGTTCAATAGATCTAATATTTATTTTAACGAAAGCCATTTTCATTTGTTTTGTTTTAAAACTAGCACCTACTAAATTTATTCAAGACTCAGAATTTATTCAACTCTACTTCCTGAACAGACAGTGAAGTGTCAATCTCTGCAAAAGCCTTCCGCGTCACTCAGGAGTGGAGTGGGAGAAGGCATTCTGGATTGCCTCATATTTTTGAATATGTGAGTCTTCATATAGAAAAGTTTAGATGGACAGAATTATTTATGTTCAACCAGATAGTATCTTCCAGTATATATTTACCAACAGGATTAGTCAGAAAAGTTCCTCTATCTCAGATGTTAGCGACCAGACTTCACCATGGAATTTGTCATGGTGATTGTCACCATGACATTCTTTCAGGTATCTTGAAACTATTGGGTGGGCATCTTGAGAAGAGTTTGTAAGAACAAAACCTTGCATATGGAACAGCAGTCAAAAAGATTAGAACATAAGAAATTACAATTTATTCCCCCCATTTACTTTTTCCTCTATAACTGTATTGCAAACTGAACCTAATAACCTCTTGTTCAAATTACTTCAAACAAAGATATTAGTCACAGGATTAACATACAAATTGTGAAGCTAATGTGACTAGCACAGTGGGACTGTTTTGTTTATGTGACAGACAAGGACCCAAAATTGGGCAACCTTAACTATGGAGAGACAGAACCATTTAAAGAATGTGAACATTCTGAGACAGTGGGTGCCAGGTCTGTATTAAAGGGATTCTAGACAACATGCAATGTGAGACCTCAGTCTGTGTTTCATGTGCGGTCAGGACTTGCTGTGGATGTGGTGCATAACCTTCGGTGATGGTTTCCCCCAGCTACATGCAGCATGAGAAACAGTTCTGAGGTGTTTGGCATCACACCTGCTACACATTGGCAGCTGCTAGCCATGGCCATCTTTCAAACTCAGGATTAGGGTCCGGGCACTGTGAGGGGCTTTTGTTTTCTGCATAACTCAAAGCAATTGGCATTTCTAAAAATGGATTGTTGAAATGTGCTAGTCATAACATTCTGTTCTCTTCGCCCTAACTTCATGAAGCACATGCTTATCTCAGCCACTTTGTCTAGATGATTTTTACTGTGGAGATGTCAGTGTCTTTCCCTCAGTTGTCTGTCAGTAGAACTGACCTAGTTCACATGGCTTTGGAATTAAAAATTAGAATCACAATAACCAAATTAAAGGAAAGGGGAAAGATATTAAATATCATTTTCTTTTTTACATGCATGCACATACATGCGTGTGTATATAAATATAGTTGGGAGCTAGACTCAATGATTCTTATGGATCCCTTCCAACTTGAGATATTCCATGATTGATTCTATACGTATATATATATGTGTATACACAAAAAAACCAAAACAAACCCTGATGATAATTTTCCACTTGTGTGTCTATTCTTTAACACCACTAGGGTACAGGGTTTATCCTACCCTTCTGTATCCACTCTCACTATGTTATACTTGTATACAGGAGTCCCTGCCATGGCCAGACCCCAAGCCTATTGTAATGTGCATTATGCAAACATGAGAAAAAAAAAAATCTGTCAAGAGAACAGACATAAATATAAAAATACAGATGAGAATAAAGGGAAACAATGAGTGGTTTAAATTATGACATACTAGCTGACAACCATACAAGAGAGCTTCGCACTTCCATATGAGCAATTTATCCAAAGGGTGAGATAAATATGAAAGAGAACAAAGTTGCTCATTTGAAAATACATACATGGGGAACTATACATTTGGGAGACAAGTGAGGGAGGAGATGCTAAGGCTAGAGGCAAAAGTTTAATGCCTGCTTTCTTGTGAAATTTGCATCTTTAAAATAATAGGTCCAAATATTACCCTAAGCTGCATCCAGCCTCAGAAGTCACAAAACCAGATAACTTGTTTCCCCGCTCAAGGCAGCATGGCTTCAGGGATTGACTGCACTGTCAGTTATCAGACAGCAATGTTGTAGCCAAAATAGTTTTAGGCATGTGAGAAAGATAGGTTTTGTAGGAAGAAGTATCTTTTATCAAGCCAATGGACAAGATTCTGAGGATTAAAGTCTTGTAGAGCAGGAAAATGGATTGTATTGTCTTTATTCATATGGAGTTCCTCTTGTAAGATTTTTATGGTACTTATAATTTCAGGCAATTACCTTATGAAATATTTATATAATGCTGATTAATAGCATATTATAAGACTATTAGCATAATAATATTACCATTGCCTAAAGTTACATGATCTGGAGTGAAAGACTCAGCAAGTGGAGAGTGGCTAAACCGTATAGATAGAAAAGACGTGGAAATAAGACCTGAAACAAAAGATATTGGTTATAGTTTCAAAGCTGGACTGCTTTCTGCTCAGGTGTGTCTAGAATGTTATTATGTTTCATCTCTCTGCAATGTAGAATCCAACTACAGCTGGAAGAAAGGATCCTCCCAACATTTTATTTTTAATATGTATTTTGACATTTTTTTCCCAAGGCGTATGCAATTGAACTGTTTGTATGTTTGTTTGTCAGACTGCACTTACTACATTTCACATTATTGATTAATTTTCCTCGAATTGGGAAGAGTTGAAGTCTCAAAGACAATGAAATTCCAGCAAGTTTCACAAAAAATGTTGGCTGGTTAAAGGATAGTGCCAGGAAGGGAAAGACAGGCAGAATTCATCTGTTATGCATCTTGTTTTGGCAGCAGAACACATGTACCTACTGGCCAGTCAGCCAAGCATACTGACTGGCAAACAAAAACGTGCACAGCTTTGGGTAGTCACAGCTAATGACTAATTTCATCTGTTGTGTGGTTCAGGAAACAACCTACTCTTATAGCCTTATCTGCAGAAGTGTTACAATACAAAAAATCGGCGAAATTGTCAGTAAAGAAATGTTGGAGACATATGTTATTCTTTACTGTCTGGCTGATTTAGCTTCACATTACAAATAGTCTTCCAAATATGTGAAAGCTCCTGAAAGCCATTTTATATAGCATGACACCTTACTAAACACAGTGCTGGAATGCCACAGGGATATTTTTACAAATTTCAATATTCATGATTTTTAACAAGTAATAAACTAAGGCTCCACATCACTGGAGAGTACAAACAACAATCACCCTGTGCCTTTACTTGTATTAGGAACACTGTGGAGTCCTGGAAAAGAGAAGTACGAAAGGAAACAACTGGTGCAACTGAGCTGCCTGGTGTTGGAAGCTGATCTGAAATTCCTGTTCCATTGCTTCTGTCCACCCCCACCCCATGACAGCACTGTACCACTGAGCTATCAGACACATCAAGGACTGTTCTGCTAAAAACTCACATATTTTCCTGTAGGATTGGCTTTTAACGGAATGAAGTCTGCGATCTGGATGACCACAGTGGAGAATTTGGGAGTTCTCATCTGAGAGCAAAGGGGGAGGCAGAGTTTGCTCCTTTCACTGGCAGTCCAGCCTTAGCTGATGAAACCACAGCTCCGAGATAATTCAGCAAACCACTGTTTGCAGTATTTGGCCTGAGTACCTTGCTAAAGAAACACATTGGGAAGACAATGCTGCAGAAGAACTGCTAAGAAAATGTATCTGCCCTGATCTGCAATCAGCCTATAATCTGCCTCGTGTTCCCTGTGCTCTGAAGGGGCTAAAGTGATCCCTGGGCTTTGCAGGGGCATTCATCAAGGCAGAGCGCTTTATTAGTGTGTGAAGTAGGGGTTTATAGGGGAAGAGTGTCTCTTTCCTAGACAGTGAATATTAGGGTGAATACAGGTTCATTAATATCTCCTTTGCAGCAGATGGGTGCAATGATTTGAGACCCATTTCTGGTTTGGACCAAAATTTGGCCCAAATATTTCATTAACAGATGTGCTAGAAAGCGTCCTGAGTTCTTGTACAATGTAAAAAAAATAACTATCCCAAAGTATTAGCACTCATTTAGCCATATTGACTATTCCATTAAAACTTAATATTTAGTGTTGCATATATAAATTCTAACACTGCAATAATAAATCTTGGCGCTATAAATACACTGACTTGCAAGCCCTGAGTCTCTTAAAGCACTGTTCTATTCTGGGCTGGAACAATATGTTGTCCTTGGAAGACTATTTTAAAGCTTTTCTTTCAGTACAGGTTTTCTTCATTCAATGTTTTGTCTCCAGAATGCAATACTCCTATTGATAGTGGCAGCAAGAGCAGAGAAGGGTTTTTTTTTGCACAGAAGGTTGTTTGTTTGTTTGTTTGTTTGTACATATAAACATCATTGAATGCCTGCAATTTCATCTGAAGGACAAGAAGAGGTCTTCAGCTCCTTGCACAAACTAAGTGCTAGAAAATTTTTGTACTTGCTGTGTGTGCTTCTCTGCTCACTCATCTCTTACTCACTTTTCCTGCCTTTAATCAGACCCTGTTGTTACTGAGTAACAATTTACCCTGCTGGAGAAAAAAAAAATACCAAAAAAAAAAAAGGCAACGAAAGCCTGATGTGAATTATTAGCTCTCCATGATTCTCAGATAACACAATTTCTGTTTAATTTCATATTACATCCCATTCTTCAAATGATGCAGGGAATAGGAAAAAAAAATAAAAAAAAAATTTTACAGGAAATACCATCTTACGTATTGCACATGTGTGAGAGTGGCCAGGACGTGTGTACCATAGAGGCCCCATATGCACACAGTTGATACACCCCCAGCTGGGGTCTTCCTGCAAACCCCAGGGAGATGCCACCTGCATGTTAAGCAGGCTGGCAGTCCCTGGCGATTTCCTCTCCATCTAGGATTTCTCCTGAATGAGAAGGGGGGAGGAAGGAAGGGTTCTGAATTATAACGGTGGAATAGAAAGCCTCCGAAGTGACAAAATGCTGAATTATTCATTGTGCAGTTTCTAATTGTTCTTAAGTTAGCAGTATCATTTGTAGCTAAATCAGCTCAATGTTGCTGATTGCCTCTCCTTTCCTGCCTTCCTTAGGACTAGAGAAGGAAGGGAGAAGGAAAGACAACTCTGAAATGCTGCTCATACCAGCCCTGCTGCAGCTCTTTTTGTGCAGCCAGCCAGAACTGAGAACCAAATACACACTGAAAATTAAACGTTGCCAATTATTCATGGGCATACATTATAATCTCAGTTCTGATATTTAATAGAGTTTCTCATTAAAGGTCACAGCAATTGCTGCTCTAGATCAGACCGACCTAACCTGGTGTTCTATTTTTCATGGTGGGTAGCTAGCATTAAGTGCTTCAGAGACAGCAGCAAGAAACCCCGTGCTGGACACTTACGGGCTAAATCGTCCATGAGGAAAATGTTTTCTTGTCATTCATGAGTTAGTGGCTGGACAATGCCTGGATGCATACCATTAAAAGAAAGGAATCCCAATTACACAAGGCATTGTCCAGATTAGCCTGCAGTTCCAGTTTGAATATGACTGAAGTCTTGGTCACAGAGACATCAGGCAGTAACAGCTCATTCCTTAAATGAAGTATGCAGTGTGTGAGGAAAAATTACATTTTATATGTTTTGGGTGGGTTTTGTTGTTGCTGTGGTTGGTGGGTTTTTTTTTTTTTTTATGGCTGTTCTGTCCTACATAAGTAGAACAGCTAATTAACGACCTCCACTTGACATTATCTTTGCCTGTCATTATTACACATGCCTTGATCATTTCACATCTTGAAACCGTGTTTCTCCATCTAAATTAACTGTTCTCAATCTTTGAATCACATGTTTCTGTTTTTTAAATAATTTTGTCATCTGGCTCTGAATTCTTTCTGCTTACACTTTAGCCTTTTGAGATGGAAGATTAGAAGTCATTGATTCATGTAATGGCATTATACATGCTAACATGTTGCTTCCTTTTTGACCACCAATGCAAAATGAACAAAGGTCAATTAATCTGACACCACTGCTTATCCTTCCAATCAATATTGCCTCATTGTTTCCTTGTTCCCCCACATATGCTTGTCTGTTGTTACACTCAGATTGCAAGGTCTTTCAGGCTGGAAACATTTTACTCCGTGTAATGGAGACATGTACTCCATACATGGACACTGTAGAGGCCCACGTAGTGTTTGGAGTTTCTGTTGCAATACAAATAGTTAACATACAAATGGCAAATATAATAAAGAGTTCACATTGGTGCCCTAGCTTTATATTTACTCTCTTTTTTCATTTTTCTCAGAGTGACTTCAGTTAATTTAGGACCCAGTAATGTGTACAAATCAAATTATTTACTGGAATATGCATTACTTAGCATTTATCTATTGAATTTCATTTGCCATCAAGCTGCACATGCAACTCATTAGATTCCCTGAATCTATTAAACACAAAGACATACACAGATCTTCTGTCTTGGAAATTGTCTTTGCTGCAGTCAACTAGAATTTCACTGAATTTCACTGAATTTTTTTTTAGAGTTGGAAGGGACCACAGAGATCATCTAGTCCAACTCCCCTGC
>JAOTQQ010000001.1:21027323-21069122 GCA_026546715.1 Gallinago undulata
CATGGCCCTCCGGGGTGTCAGCCACCCCTCCCAGTTTGGTATCATCAGCAAATTTGCTGAGGATACACTCTGTCCCCCTCTGTCTCCTAGAAACTAGGAGGGTGCATCAGGGGAAGTATTAATGTTTGCCTTTCTTTTTAGTATGTTCTTTCTCTATATGTTTGCTATCAAAAATAGGGTACTGAACGAAGCTGGCTCAAAATCCCATGCAACCTGGCCTTGAATACTTCCAGGAATGGGGTACCTGAAACTTCTCTGAGCAATCCGTGCCAGTGCCTTACTACCCTGACAACAAAGTATTTCTTCTTAATATCTAATCTAAATTTACCTTCTTTAAACCTTTCATGGTTTAAAACCATTAACCCTTGTCCTGCTACTACATACACTTGTAAAAAATCCCTCTCCAGCTTTCTTGTAGGCTTCCTTTAGGTACTATGCTTTAGGCTGCTATGACGTCTCCCCAGCACCTTCACTTCTCCGGGATGAACAAACCCAAATCTCTCAGCCTGTCTTCATAGGAGAAGTGCTCCAGCCCTTTGATCATCTTTGTGGCCCTCCTCTGGACTCATACCAACAGGTCCATGTCCTTCCTGTGCTCTGGTGGAGGACACCAGAGCTGGAAGTAGTACTCCAAGTGGGGTCTCACCAGGATGGAGCAGAGGGAGAAAATCACCTCCCTCAACCTACTAGCCACACTTCTTTTGGTGCAGCCCAGGATGCTGTTGGCTTTCTGGGCTGCGAGTGCACATTGCTGGCTCATGTTGAGCCTCTCATCCACCAATACGCCCAAGTCCTTCTCCTCCGGGCTGTTCTCAATCCATCTCCCCCCAACCCGTATTTGTGCTTGAGATTTCCATGACCCAGGATCTTCACTTGACCTTGTTGAACTTCATGAAGTCTGTACAGGCCCACCTCTCAAGCCTGTCCAGGTTCCTTTGAATGGCATCCCTTCCCTACAGCATGTCAACCATTCCACACAGTTTGGTGTTATTAACCTACTTGCTGAGGATGCACTCAATCCTTCCGTATCCCTGTCACTTACAATGTTGTTAAGCAGCACTGGTCCCAGCACTGACCCCTGAGGAACACCACTCATTACTGGTCACCACTTGGACATCACACCATTGACAGCAACTCTGTAAGTGTGACCATCCAGCCAATTCCTTATCCACCAAGTGGTCCATCCATCAAATCCATATGTCTCAATTTAGAAATAAGGATGCTGTGTGGGACAGTGTAAAATGCTTTGTGCAAGTCCAGGTAGATTATGTCAGTTGGTCTTCCCTTGTCTACCAATGTTATAACCCTGTTATAGAAGGCCACCAAATCTGTCAGGCCTGATTTGCCCTTACTGAAGCCATGCTGGTTGTCACTGATCACCTCCTTATTTCCTATATACCTTAGCATAAATTCCAGGAGGAACTGCTCCATGATCCTTCTGGGAACAGATGTGATGCTGACTGGCCTGTAGTTCCCCAGGTCTTCCTTTTTTTTCCTTTTTAAAAATCGAGGATATGTTTTGCCTTTTAAAAATGGGAGTTATGTTTCCCCTTTTCCATTCAGTATTCATGTGTGAAGTCAAGCTTGTTTATCTTCCTCACACCAGGAAGTTTTATAAATTGTATTTTAATTACTATTTCCATCAATGTATCTGTTATTCAAAGAAAACTTCAGTATTCAGTGTTAAAGATCTTTCTCGAAGCAATTTTAGGTAGATACACTTCACCCCCTGAAACATACAAACTTTCAGATTTGGAACTACAAAAGACTTATTGAGAAGCTCTGTTATGCACTCAGCAACTTCACTCTCAAATTCCAGAACTCAGACACACACACACTATCCTATGCTCTGCAGCTGCTGTTCATCAGTCTATCAATTTATCTGAGTGTCTTTGTTTCTGATAGTACCTGATCTTTATTATTTTTCAAGGGATGATCCTCTGCAAGGGTAGAAATCATTTATCTTCTCTGTAATGTTCTTTTTAATTGATTCTTCCTGATTTAATTGCTTCTCCATACAAACCTACCAATTAACTCTCTAGAAACTGTCTTGTTTATAGTTTAGCACAAAATGTTGTTTTTTCCTCTGTTTAGCTATTTGCTATTCAAAATTCATCTTACCACTCTGACTTTTTCATCTTCTGTTTTATGTGTGACATTACTTGAGATCCATATTCAGGAAGACATCTATTTGGCTGGAACAATATCCAGAGCCTTTCCTGGTACTTGTGCTGCACTCCCTTCCAGAACACAGGCACCCAAGCTTTTGACTGCTTGCCAGCACTGTACAATATTTGCTGTTTAATTTCTGTAGTTACTGCACATCCAGCTTGGCCTTGGGATCCCAGAATCACTAGTTCTCAATACACAAGAAAGGGTTCAGCACCAAAGAGCCATATGCAGAGGATGTGCCTCAGAACTACACGCTAATACACAGTCACAGGTATCCTCTTCATGTCTGTAATGTATTATTAATTAAATGTTGTTTTTTTTTAAAGAAGCATCATTTTGAAGGGTACTCTCTTTCAGCACTGTGGTAGATTTAAAGAAATAGTTCTTTGTTTTTCACTCCAGCTTTACTGACAGTGATTATTGATTTCTGTCTGGAAGGATTGTTCTACTTTATCAGTCCAAATGTTGGGCAGCTTGAACTGCATCAGTAGGTTTCACCAAATTAACTAGATTTTCTCTAAATTAGCATATTCTAACTCTGCAGGTTGTCCATTAACTGATTCATTAATTAGAACAAGGTAGAGCACTACCTACTGTTACAAAGGAGAGTATGAGTGAAGATAATTAAATAGATAAGTATGAAATCACTCAGAGCACCATGAAAATGCTTCCCTAGAGCACTTCCTAGCTTGGGCATCTTAAATTAAAAGGGCAAAGATAATTCTTTCTAACCTCAAAATTATATTTTATTTTCATGAAAAGAAGCTTTTATGCAGGTCTAGGAAAAGGTGGAGTGATGCTAACATTAAGCTGAAAATATTATTGACTACTGAAACCTTTCTTCTTCATCTCCTATGCTGGCCACAGTTCTCCTGGCTCCATCTACACCAGTAAATTAGATGGGCCATGGATTATTCTGCGGACCTGAGGCCAGCTGGCACTGCACAGCTCATATCAGTCCATAGAGCTAAGCCCTCTTCCCTCCCAGAACAGAGTAGCCAAGTCCAAATGGCCTATTAGGAATGATCCCCTGTCCCTGGTGACTCCCTAATTGTGCCCAAGCACACTCGGCACAGTCCAAAACCAAGTTAGGGATCATGCTAACAATTAACATTATAGTTAGTCACAGAGAGCTCTTGAACCCCTGCCTGAACTGTTTAGCTTCCCAGCACAAATAGTGATTGTGTTTCCAACAGGACTGAATAAATGATACTTTTGATATATTCCCAGTCTCCCCAAATAAAAAACAAAAGCTTAATTCTCTCTGAAAACAGATGAAATTCACAACTTATCTGATGCTATGTCAACCAGCTATGTTACAAGCTTCTTAGAAGTTATTATTTATAAACTGTAGGCAAAACCCCACAGGAGTGGTAATTGTAAAGCATGTATTCACTGATCCCAAAAGCATGTATTTTCTCCTACTGCTGCCTGCAGTGATGAAGAACCTAACTTCAGACAGGAGTTCATCTGGAAATGCTGTCAAGAAGTTGCTGGGATGACAGGTTTACTATCAGAGAAGTAAATTACCAGCTATCAGCTGATCTGTAAAAAGTCAGTGGTTGTGAAGGAGACCAGAGTAGAGGTTTGGTGTCCCAAACCCTCAACTTAACTGCCCAGAGTTTACATAGCTGTGGACTGCCAGTCCTGGCAGGTCACTGTTGTGCAAAGTGAGCTGCCTCATAGAACTTTTTTTTGTTCTCCATGGGACTTTAGGAAACGGTCTGAGAGCTCATCAGTGTGGTCCTGTTTAGACTCATGACAAATACTAAAAGCAAGTGATTGTGAGTCATTACTTAGCGAGAAGTGAGAGAATGGAATAAAACCTGAAGGTTTCTCTCCATTTCATCATGTTTCAAGAGCTTAAAGGGAAACCTTCATCCTAAGGAGAAATAAAATACTTGATTGCAAATGGAGCTGGATGGGAAGCAGATTTTCCAGTCTGCAAAACACTGAGATGGATCTTTTTGTTCCAGACTGGGCAAAGTGCAGAACATCTCACAAAGCCTTAGAGAGGAGGAATACAATGTACAACAGAGCTAATGGCTAGGTCACCCACCCTCTGAGACAACATCTAAGAACATGCTATGAATCTGAGGAGGAATTTCACCGTGCCTGTCATGCTTCAGACCAACTATCAGACTATTAGCTTTCTCACATTTGGCCAAAAATATGTTCCCTTCAAAAAATGTTTTTTTCAGATGTACGGCTGGAAGCAATGAATTTCTATTGCAAAATTTGATTTAACTGAGTTGGTATTTTCCAACCAGAAACAAACTTACCTTGCAGTAGTAATGGGTCTGCACTGTTTTAGGTTGTTTGAAGAATTTCACTGTTCAAACTGCATTGTAACAGATACTTTATTCTGAAACAATGAAAAAATTGATTAGCTATAAATGTCAACCCAATCAATAACTAATTTATTTAATGCTGTGTAGAATGAAAATAACTAAAATAGCAAAGGGAACTGTTAGTTCTCTTTGTGTTCCTCAGCTGATGAACATTAACAGTCTGTGAAGAAAGACACAGCAAAACATTTGCGCTCTACAACTGAACAGCAGACAAATTTTCAAAATTGTTCATGTTCTTCCTTATTCAGACTTCTGAAGTATCTTCCAGTTCTGTATTTTCTTTCTTTTTTACTCATTTCTATGCCTGCTGCAGTACTATTTCTTAGATTTCCAACAATCTGACCTCTTTTGTTTCTATGGAATATTAATGTTTCATATTCCCTCAGTACTTTGATCTCTCTTTAATCTTGACATTATTTCAGGTGATATTCTCCTGGAAGATCCACATACTCAAACAAGAGATCTCCAAGAAAAGAGAATCTAATCATTAATGGCCACTTTTAAAAAAAAAATATTTTATTTTAATCTATTCATGCTGGATTTTCGCTGCCCATGATAAAGGAGACTTTTGCCATTCCCTTTAGTAAAGGGGAGGAAGAACCCTAAACTAGTATTTATTCAAAGTGAATAGAAAAAACTTTCTTTGAGTCTAATAGTATCTATCTCAGGACTTTCCAGGACCTGTTTAATAGAAAGTTCTGTATATACCTTAGAAGCCTTGGAATGAAAAATTAAATAATCTCTATAAGTTATTATTTAAATATTTCTATTTACTTGTGATCACTCCAAAGGAAAATGTTCATATATTTCTCAACCATTTACATGATACAGAGCTACCTATACTTAATTGACTACCATCATGACAATGCAAAACAAAAAGAAATATATTAGTTGTCTCATTTGGTAAAGAAAACAGTTTATTAACTTCTGCTTACACATGCATTTTTTTAACCTTGGCCTATTCTAGGGAATAGTTTCATGGTATCTTGTTCTAAGCCACACCAAAAAAAAAAAATGAAAACCAGCAAAAATGTTCCAGACAAAGATTTGTAATGTATATTTTATAAAATAACTTTCTTGGTCATGTCACTAATTTTTCAATAATTTACATGCTCTCAGTAATGATGAAACATTTATAGTTGTTAGAGATCTGACAAATGGAACTCCTCCTTTCTGTTGCTCAGTTCCTTTTTTTCATAATAGTTCAATATTTCAAGTTTGAAGGCATTGGAAGCAGTGTAAGACAATGCATATTTTAAAAATACTTTGTATATGCCATGGACCAGCATTAAATTGTATATCATTCAAATAACAATGTAAAATGTGTTAACAGTTATGTAAGACAGAAGATTGAAGATGATGATTTAACAATTTTATTGTGATTCTTTCAAAACACATAGCATTTTTGTGGGTTTCCATGCTTTCTGTCATTATTGAAGCTGATAACCTTGTCCAGTATATCTGCACTAAGTGCATTATATGCCATTTCCATTCCATATCTTCATCTAGTATTTAATGCTGCTGTTTGCAATATTGCAAACATTACCAATGTCATCATATTTTTATGTAAGTTATACTGACAGATAATGACTTCAATTAAACAAACAGGAAAACATGAAAAGAACATAGTGATTAGATTAAATAACTATGGTGAGTGAGCAAGCATCCCATATCTAAATCAAGGCTTCTGCTTCTTCTGACAGAATCAAACACGAAAGTATTCCTGTCAATGAATATAACAAATTTAGTGTATTGGAAGGTATGCTTTGCAGGAAAAGCTATACAAGGTCAAATTGTATCAGTATTAGCTTCATATTGTGACTAAAGCAGTGTCTGTTATCATCTGATGGAAAACTGTAAAACTCCATTGAAAATAAATTACGAAAGGGAAACCAGAAAAAATTTCAACAATTATTAGTTGTTTATACTATATAAAGACTTATAGCTCTTTTTTTAAAAAAAGTGTACCTTTATAGTTTAAAGATTATCCTTCTTACACTTCACATTTTCTTTTAAAAATGTGTATGCTTATAGTTGTGATACATATAAACAATCTTTTCAAAATGTCATCAGATTCTTGGCCTCCATGATCTCTCAGGGTCTTACATCTGCCTTTGTTTAATTAGTAGTTATTCTTCTTGCACTGACATGATGCAAAAGGGTATCTGAAATTTTCCAGTATCATTATCTTTAACACGTTTTGAACAATATTCTAAACCTTTGAATTTTACCAAAACTTGTGTTTTACTGGGCAACACATATGGAAATATGCTTCTCTTTTTTGCCAGCTCTGAATAAGTCTTTATTCTTGCAAGTGTGACATACTAAACAAGGTCTTTAATATCTACTGGGCACGTGGCCAGTTTACTTCTTTCATTGCAATTACAGTTTTGGCAAGTTTTTGTCACAACTCTGCAACCATGCTTATCTCTGGCATATAGTAAAATATTACATAGGGTAAATTAAGTAGCACTTCAAAATCCTTCATGCACATTAACTGATTAATACAGAGCACTTGCATTGGAAGTGTAATGTCTTCACAGCAAAGTCACAATATACTGCAAGAAAGTCATGCTGTAATTATATAGAGCTCATTGATATCTTTTATTTGGTATGAGCATCTGTTTTTCCCAACTGTTCCAAAGCATGGTCAACACTTACTCACTTTATTTGCAAAGCAACAAATCAAGAATAATCAATTCCTTCTATTTAAAGTAATTAAGGTTAAATTCTTACAAACTGAAGGAAATTATAAAGCTCTAACCAACTTTAAATAGGATCCAGATTTCTTCTTGAGGATTCCTTCTGAATTTAGACTTAGAAAAAAAACTTGAATGTCTTTCTGCCTATTAATCACAAACTTGAGCCAGAAAATATATTAATCAGATTTTCCTGAAGGAATGAAACACCTGACAACTAGATGGATCAACTTATTTCTCTAATTTTATATACCTCTGAATCCAAAACATTCTGTCTTCTTATGGAGCCTACTCTAGCAGTTTTCAACTTCTTTCTATAGTAATAGATGACATTTGCAACATAAGTAAAAAATGCGAAAGTCATATATACATGTCAATATGCATATAACACCTGCTTAAAAAAAAAAAAAAGGTATTAAAAAGTCAAAGTCAAGCTTACCAAACTTAAGTAATGCCATAAATAAGGTTGCCTTTGCATTCTTAATTCAGCTCTCCATTATATATATCCAGTATAGCAAATCTTTAGTTTTAGTTGGCACAATATTTGTGCCAGTCTACAAGAAGCTCAGTCGACAAGATGGACAGTGTTCACTTTATGAGCAGCTATTTAATATTTTGCCTCTCCTTATTGTTCTTCATGGAATCCTGCTCTCTGTTTACTGCATGCCATTAAAATCCTCCTCAGTAAAAGGCATCCATTTGTTCACAAGCTTTTCCACCATTATCACTGCTGCCATGTTTGAAAGTTTGTTAATACTTACACACTTTCATCCCAATATTATCAGCTAAACCATAAGTATTATTGTGATGGAGACAGAACTAACATAGTGAGAGATCAAACTTCTCATTAATTTTGTTTGGGAAGTCCTGGATGTTTAGAAATATGCAGCCCTACACAGGGCTATGTGTTCAAAGGCCATTTGCTAGCGATTTCAGAAAACTCATTCAGAAGAAAAAGTTTAACACAACTCTTTAGCAATTCAAAGGAACCCTATGGCATAACCAGGAAGGACTTCTGTAGGTGCTAGTTTTTAATACAAGATTTAATTGTATTACTCATAGGGCAGTCTTCGCACAGGCCCTGACCATACCTGCTATGTATCCATCAACTTCTGGAACAAATGACACCAGATCCTACAGGCAATGGCATCATTCATTACACAGCTTTGATTTCTAGACTGCACACTGAATGAAAGCCTAGGGGAAAGCTACTTTAAAGGCTTTTTGAAGATCTCAGTTATGTATTTGAAAATTATGTTCTAGACTACTGAAGGTTATGTGACAACACTGTTTTAGTTACATTGGTGAATTTGGTAGACATTGTGTAAAACATTTACTTTACAATTACTTGTTATCATAAAATGAAGAGCACTACTTTTAGAATTAAATTTATATCACATGCTGCATTAATAATCACGCCTGGAAACCTAAGACACTTATGCAACTAATTAATTTAATCTCCTTAAAAATATATTGCTAACTGATCTGTAATGTAACTTTCTAGGACCATATGTGTCATACAGTAAGATGGATTCTTTGTCAGAAGAAAGCATAAGGTTAAGGTCTCATTACTAAATGTATTGTTTTCCTTAACAACCTTGCACACTTTGAAATATTTTTTTCAATGTAGTCATTCACTTGGCACTTAAGAAGGACAAAAAAAATAAAAGGAAGAGGGGAAAATTGTTTATGTCTGTTCAGGTTTCTGCAATGAATTTCAGGCAGTTTATGTCATGATTGATTGATAATATGTAATGCTTTTAAGTCTGTTTCTACTTTCATAAAAACAGATGTGAAAAAGAATTTAAAATAAAAGTGAATCTAATCATATTTGATTTTGCTGCTTTTCTCCTTTATGTTTCAGCCAAGTGCAAAATGAAACTGGTTCAATGATCTGAGATCACATCTCTGCCATAGAGTTGAGAGACTAGCTAAATTTTTTTTTCCACTGAACTATGCTGACCCTAGTAACTATTTGCCCCAAATCCTACAATACCAAACATGAGAAACAAAACACAGCAATGAAAAACAAACCTGTTGCTTCCTAGACATGACTCTAAAACTGCTTTTAAACATGCAAATAAAATTCCATGCAACAGCAAGCACAGTGGTAATTGGGTTGTAATTAAAGCAAACATTACCATTTCTGAAAGGAGGAATTTCATAATATAAGTTTACATATATAATAAGGACAGAAATATGTTCTTTGACAAAATTGACATAAGAATACTTGAGTGTATGTGAATTAAGTTTAGCAGTGCAGAGAAGAGTGGCTCCCTTATTTGGGCCTCAAGTAGAATAAGTTTTGAAATTACCCAATTTCTGAAAGATTTCTGCTATTCAGGAAAGAGCTAAAACTTGTGAAATACTTGTGAAATAAGTGAATCTTGAAAATAGTGTTTTATATTAAGCGAAAGCTTATGAAAATAGCTTCTCTCAGGAGATTTCTGATACATCCAAATTGGCACTTAGACACTCAAATTTAACTTGGAAATATAATCAGGAAAAATTAGTTTGAATATGATGAATTTCATTTTAACTCACTCCCACCTTACTAGAACCCCCAAATTGTTTTTTTCCTATTTACCTCGTGAGACACGTCTGATTTTTCACAAGATTTACAAGCAACTATGTCTTATGTACATAAAGCATA
The DNA here is from genome assembly GCA_026546715.1 of Gallinago undulata. Classification (NCBI taxonomy): domain Eukaryota; kingdom Metazoa; phylum Chordata; class Aves; order Charadriiformes; family Scolopacidae; genus Gallinago; species Gallinago undulata. The sequence continues at coordinate 21,037,199 of JAOTQQ010000001.1, forward strand.
AAGAAGAACATATACATATGTATCAGACATATATTTTTATCTTTGATTTAGAAAAAAAAAATTGAAGAATAAAATCCAGAGTGTTTCAGTTGTGTCCATTTATGTTATAATAGGCAGAACTAAAGATTCTACTAGGTTAAATTCATTTTACCAAACATTTTTTGTTACTTGTCTTTTTACTAACTTTTATAACTTCGGTAGATCACCAGGGTTGAAATGTTCCTTGCCAAAACTTTGTCTCAAGTTTTACCCCTTATGCAAAGTTTAGCAAAAACAAAGGCAGTTGTTTTAGAGAATTAAGACACAGAAAAACATATGAGCTTGCCAGACTTAATAGGAAAATTTTTACCTTTTTTGGAGCTCTAGCATTTTTGAAGTCCTCGACAAGGAAAGGAAAATTTAGTGATATGGAAAAAATGGGACGAAGGTATTTTCCATCTTCTTAAAGAGCCATGCAAATGTTCCCGGAAAATCCCTGTTTAAATACTCTCCATAGGGGAGGGCAAAACAAATCTCTATTTTCCAAATATTAATCCTTCCTTGAACATGAATCAGAGAACTACGAGACTTTTCCTTCAATTTATAGGATCTAGTTTGTTGCCAAGAGTTGGAAAGGAGACTGGGAAACTTCCCTAAGATCCTCCATAACACTATCACAGTTACTAGATAGCCCAGAGAAGAAAGTTCTGCAAGAAATTACCTGTTTTCATAAAACCTCTCATTTTACAGAGGATTAAACAGACACAAAAATGTCTCAAGAGTTAAAAATCATAACAGTACAGTAGTACAACATTACATATTAATCCTAACAATCCCAGCAAACCTGATTTTATATGTATATATAGAAATATATATAATTACAGATGGAAAATATATTTTTTTAGTCAAGATAGAACTCACATCACTTTTGGCAAGTAGGAAAGTAGAACTTTTCATGGTTCAAAGCTTAGAAAATAATGTGAAGATACATGTGTTGAATACATCATGCACCTTTTTACAAAATTAATTGCACTGCATTTGTTAAGGGGGCACAGATAGTCAGTGGGACTACAGCTAGTACTGTAAAACAAAGCAGAAATCTTTTAACATCTAAGGGGTTGAGGAACACCATGTTCACAGGCAGCTGAATATCCTTGTGCCCCTAAATTGTACCCTCACTTCAAAGATATTTCTCAAGTGGCTTCCAAGAAATAAAAAGTCAGAATTACCTTCTTCCTATTGCAAAAGCAGAATTTAGCCAATATATTATACTTAGTGCCCTAAAAATTTCAAGGACGCTCAGATATTTCCCTTGGATAAAGTAAGAGGCCAAACCCAGGAAAATATCACAATACTGCCATCCCTTTCCTTTCCTACTCCCATGTCTTAGAATCTCCTCTGCCTGCTCAGGGTACCAGTAGTGGCCAAATGACAGTAAAGAGGAAAGGAGAGGGATAGCAGTTCTACTAATACATGTCATCACAGGTGTCATAAAATGTGTATGGTAATTTAAAAATCAATCTACAAAATCATTCTTACAATTCTGCATCTATGTACCAGCAGAGACCTTTATGTAGCAAAGATAATTTACAAAAGAATAGCATAACAGTCACCACTGGTATTTTCTCTATGATTTCTGCATTTTCCCCAGCAATGTATTTAGTATTACATGCAATATTTTATCAACTGACTACACAGCACATTATTCATTTTCTAATTACTAAACACAATTGTCTGTAAGGCCTGTAGAAATTATAAATGAGTCATCACAGACTGATGACTCATCTTTTCGTGTCATTGAATTTGTATTGTTAAAAATTTGTCACATATGTTAATGGCATTTATAATATCCCAAAATTTAACAATAAATTTAACAATAAATATTCTTATGACAAGTTATTACTTTTTAAGTTATCATGATTGCTTCAGAAGAAAATGCAAACTCCTCATGAATGATACCACCTAGGTACTGAGGGCTGGGGAGTACCTCTGTGGAAAAGGACCTTAGGGTCTGATGGACAGCACGCTGAGCATCAGTCCAGAGCTGCCCTGGCAGGAAAGAGGGCCAACAGCCTTCTAGGCCATGTTAGCAGGAGTGCAGCCAGTACATTGAAGGAAGGGATTATCCTCTGCTACTCAACACTTGGTAGACCATCGCCACAGATAGGGTACTGTGTCCAGTTTTGGATCTCCCAATATAGGACAGATGTCAATAAACAAGAGCAAGTTCAGTGGAGTAGTTGGAGCATTTGCCCTGTGAGGAGAGGTTGAGGGAATTGAGCTTCTTAGGCCTGGAGAAGCAGTAACTTCAGGAGGACAAAACAACTGCCCCCTCAGCACCTATGGGGAGGTTACTGAGAAGACAGCTGGGGCTCAGGTTCTTCATAGCAGGATGAAAAGAGATAACAGGCATAAAATGAATCAAGAGTGGTTCATATTTGGTATAAGGAGAAAGGTTTTCCTGTTGAGGACAATCAAGGTATCAGTACCACTGAAGGGATAAAATCACCCCAGCAAGCTGGAGCACATATTGTATAACTCACTCTCCTAGAAGCATGCAGAATCTATCCAGTGGGCCAATGCTTTCTTAACTGCATCACTATTTTCTGCCACAAATCTGAATATACTAATCATATTTCAAATAAGATGCAGCACAATGTTGTTTCTCAGCCTGCTGTCCACAGACTGTTCATGGTGTATAAGACACCAGAAGGCCATCCAAAAAAAAAAATGTTGCAGAAATATCTGTACATAAGCACAAACATGCATGCACACATAAGACACACATGTATGAGCACATGTATTTTCTTTCAAAGGAAGCATATTGGTGCTGCCTGCCCCAGCACACCTGAGCAGTTTTCCCAGCTGCTGTCTCTATCTGTAGGCAGACACTATTAAACGGTTAAATCTGCAGGCAGGTCCCATTAAACGGTTTTCAATCTCAGTAGTTTCAATGAAAATGTTTGCAACTGTAAGAGTTACAGTTTCATACCAGAAAACAATAAAGAAGATATTTTCCTAAACGATAAGTACTTTGTTCATCATTCCTTATATACCTGCTGATTCATTAAACGATCCTAAGATGCAAGATGGCTTACAGACACATTTCATAATGTTTTGGCAAAACAGAAGAAAAGTTGACATTTTCCTGTTCCGCCTGAGGAATGGTTTCCAGAGTGTATTATCAATATCAAGTGGTGATGTATCATATTGCTGTTAAGCTTACTAAAAGAAAATTGTTCTGCATATTACTGTACAATTGGCTGTGTTTGTGCTCTGAGATGATGGCAGTCATCAGCAGAAAGCAAACACACATCATTACCCTTTGCTGCCTTGAATTCTTGAGAAAGCAGCAAACTGTGTTGGTCCCTGGGGTCAAACAGCAAAGATATAATCTTAAGAATTGAGACAGAATTTGATTTACATAGGAGAATATTTCACTTACTAGTGTAAATTCTTACAATTTCAATAAGATTTTTTGCCCTTTTTTGTGTGTAAGAGGTGAAGAGAATTATTTGCTTTCAAACTAACAGATCCTTTATGTTTGATACACAAAGAAATGCGAACCAACAACCTTCTCTGTGGTTGTTATCCTTTGTGAAGGTTGCATTCATGAGATCTAGCATTGTAACTGTAGTAGAACATGATATGTTATTCAGCCAGGATTCCTGAAGTCAAGTTGTTTACAGTTCTCTTATGCACATGTAGTCTCAGCCCATAGGTCTGTTTATAGTGTTCTTGCCAAGCTGAAAGCCATAGGCTTCCACATAAGACTTAGCATTGCAGTGAGTTTTCAGTGGTATTGGCAAGCAGCCAAATTTCATCACTGCCACTGGTTTTCTGGCACTTAGCTAGTGTCCAGGTCAGGTTGCCATAAAAGACATAGCAAAGAAAAGGTGTGTCTTCTTTTCAAATTTAGTTTATTAAAGCCATTATTTGCCCAGAACATTAGATGACTATAAACCTTTCTGACTAAATTCATTGCCTGTGTAATAAAGTTGTAAAACCCTGATTTAGATACCTGAGAATCGCATATGGATTTTCTCATCTTTGCTAGAACTAAAAAGGTAAAAATTATTAAAATGGAGAAAAGCAGGATCTTTTTCCAGGTTTCCTAATTATTGATTCCTTCTCTGTAGAATAAAAAGTTGGAATTTATAGTCTGGATTGAACCCACAACTTTGTTAAAAATTAAGCAATTATCGCTGACTATGATGGGACATTGTCTTCTATACTTTCATTGTGTAAAAGCCTGTTACTTATATGTAATAATCCTTATGCACTTCTACATTTAGTGGTTCCTACTAATCATACTAGCAGTTTCTACATTAGCTTCTCTTGATGTCTCAGTCAATCTGAAAACTTTGACATTTCTGCTAGCAAATGAAAAAGAAATGTTACCACAGCTCCCCTTACTGTCTCTCATGCTGGTATTTGAGCAGGAAGTTCACATCTCTGCCATGAAGGAAGTTTTAAGCATCGTTAAGAAGTTTAAGTACATTTTAAACATCTAGAAGCTTACGATGTAAAAAGAAAGCCTCGACAGAATTTTGAAGTCTTTAAAAGTAAAGCAAACTGACAAGAGATTGCACGTGTCTTGTGTCAGACCATACTGGAGAGCGAACCAGACATGTTCCTGTACCTTCAACATATGCCAAATCAATTTAAGTACCCAGTATGGTACAAAATGTTCATATACATATAACACTAACCTTTCAACTGTTCTTGGGTTGATTGCCTCACATTACTTTGGCTCCTGTGCTGACCATAGCTCTCTTGTGGGACATGACAAAATGCATACTAGGCAAAGTACAGCTTGAACTACAGAGCAGCCTGACTCAGGAAATGGAGAGGACAAGGGGGAAAGAACGTTACCTAATTCTCTAATTTTGTTTAAATCCACCTCCCCCTTCCTCACTTCTGCCTTTCTTACAATACCTCCCTTTAAGAAAGGTATTTCCTACACAGAAGCATGCTTACATAGCACATTACCAAATCTGATAATTTTAAATTAACACAGGGGACATAAGGCAAAAAATTAATCACTTGAGGGGAAAAAAAAGTAAAAAGATAAAAATTTAAATGCCAAATTAATGAGGTTACAAAAAGAGTCATGCAAAGCCATGCTCATAATCGATAGATCTGAATACATTTGTTTACAATTATATGTATGTATTCCAGGTAAGAGGCAAAAAACATTGGTGTCTAGCTCTTTTGGGAAAATGAAAGTTCCTATAGCATCATTCCCACTAGTATTTCATTACACATATATGTTCATAAATAGCTGGACTGAGTGTTCTTGGTGTATAGAACTGCCAAAAGGGAATCTTTCCAGACAAGTACAGTTTCACTCCATGAATTATGTGTCCTGCAAGTGTGATGTATTTCTAAATAGTTTACATATAAACATACTTACCAGCAAAGTACCCCACTGCAAAATGTTAGAGATTGCCTAAAACCTGACAGCTGGAATGGTACTGAGAGAGGTTGAAACTGCTGAAGAGCACAGGTGGGATGGATGTTGGTGTGGATGGGGTCATAGGGTGGTACAAGTATCAAGCACAACATTGCCATGACCAGCAGTTATTGTCAATATCGTTAATTGAACATTTAGACATTTTTTTCCCTTATTGGTTCACTGGCCCCTTGTGCTTCTCAAATAGTTTGAAATAACAATGCTGAGGTGTAAATTGTTTGTCACTGTTTGGAAGGGATGACTTAAATCACACACTACTTCTTGGGTCGGTTTTGTTGCCTAAAGATGGGCCTTTAGCTGAATTTCAGATGTTCTAGAGTATTTGCAGCTGTCAAACCAGAAAAACACAGCTGCTTCTGAGATGATAGGTTCTGTGCCAAACCCAATGTACAGATATTTTAAAATATTTCAAATGGCACTCCATATTGGTAGTAAGACCTAACCATCTACTGTCAAATATGAAAACAAACATCTGAAAAAAAACTTATCAGAGCATTTTCTGTCATCCTGAGGCACCTACAAAAGAATTTCTGTACTTCTGAATGGGCCAGGTGAGATGACTCCCACACAAATGCTGCAGCTTTGTAGCAGAAAGGAGACATCCCACAAAAAACAAACATCCTTACTCTCATCAGTCTTAGAAACAACATAGAATAGCAACAGAGACATAAAAAAGCCCAGAGCTGCATTCATTGTGGTTAGGAATAAATTTGGATTTGCAATATATTTACATAACAGCATGGTTGAAAGTGAAGAGATGATTTTGAAGAAGACAAGAATCCTGTGGTTTTAATACATCCAGAAATTCTTAATTCAAGACACTTGCCTAAGATTAACATAATTTAATTTCAGTTAGCTAAAAGCTGTATGTCTGGTTTAAATTGTTCATATAGACTCCCTCCGTAAAACAGAACAGAAAAATAAATAAATCGGTATGTCCAGAAAGCAATCTATCTCACCTGACACATTTTATCTGAGAAAAATCACTGTCTGAAGATTCTTTTTTTAGCTCTTAGTTATAGAGGAAACCTAGACAAATTGTGCAGATTAAACATCAAACTTTTAGATGGCTGAAGATAAATGAGATGAAACTGCTCCTGTGTGTTTTATCCAGACAAGCTTCATTCCAGCCAAGCAAAAACTAAAAAACCTTCCTCTAACACATTTATTAAAAGTGAGAGGGTGAACACATTAAACTATTCTAGAAGCTTTTTATACAGTTTGTGCCTGTGTGTGGATGAATGGTCAGTGACTGATAGGGGAATAGTTGCCTTTGCAATAGAAACATGATCATCTTTCAAGGTCATGTCACTTCTCTACTGTAAATACCTGATTTATTTTTATTAAAATAAGAGCATAACAAGCAATTGACACTGTTTTGAATGGATGACAATACAGCACCTGTATATTTCAAAAGTTAGAGGCGTTTATCTTGAATTCACTTTGTGCCTTTACGAAAGTATTAGACTTGATGGGAAGCAGGGAAAGAAGCCAATTCAATCAAAATAGAATTCAGACTTTCCAAAGAATCTAAAATAAGTCTATTTATAAGACTCCATAAGAATCATATTTTTCTGGGATAACAGTTTAGAGGCGTTTAAACAGTCTTAACCTCCAAAGCATACATGCTATACTGTGGCTGACTTTAAAGCCATTGAGGGGAGACTCAGTGGCCCACACACAGATCCACATCCCAGAAGAGCAGATGGACACTAAGCATGATTACTTCTCAACCCCATTTCACGACATCTGTCAAAAAGATACTATTGCATAATATTTGAGCAAGAGTCCTAAAGAATTCTATTTTCTATTTACAGATAATCTAAAAGCTGATGCTAATTATGTTATAACATAAGGAAAAACAAGGTCTGTCTATTTTCCTCTGTAAAGTTTTTTTCTGAAAGGCATGAATACAAGAAACTAAGAAAAAATAAAACATTCTCTCAGTTCTTTGGAAGTGTTGTAATTTGCATAACAACAGTTTAGAAAGAGCTGGTTGAAACTGTTATAAACCACAGTTTACAATTCTACAGTTCTTTCTCATGAGGATTGAAGGAGACTGTTATCTGGAAAAGAGCCTATACATTACACACAGCCAAAGAGTGATGTGAAGTCAAAATGTAAATAGACCTTATAAGGGGGCTGCAGAGATCCTTCAGATTGGAGAAAAAAGTTTCTAATCCCATTGGAATGGCTGAACACTACTGCCTATCCAAAACCAGCTCCACTACACAAGGATTGTCTGGGGAAAGGGGTAATGTTCGCATCAGTTTTTACTAATGCCATAAGATCCTCAGAATACCTATGTGATACTGTCCTGCATGAATGTAGACAGAGATTAAAATGCATTGTTACAGAAACCAGGCACTAATAGTAAAACAGTAACAGATAAGGAACATTCCCTCAAACATAAATCCAAACTTTTTAGGTAACTATAAGGCAGAGATTCTTTTGCCCGAACCTTAGCAGCATGGATATTCTGACAAGGCCAAGCATTTACTGGTAAAAAACAAAACAAACAACCCTAAAGCAAGGGGAAGGGGAAATTTTCAATTTCTACAAGGTCACTGGAGTGATAGCTACAGCACACAGCTGTAATATGGTTTTCAGGAGACCGTGGATTTGAAGATAAAAGCCAAGATTAAGTGAGGCAGTACTTGTCTCTTACTTTAAATGCATTTCTCCAAGTGCTGTTTATTTTGGCAAATAAATCATATCTTGAAGACTTCATCTGAATCATTACGTACAGGTACTACCTGCAGACTTCTGAACCAAATCTTTGGCTTAGTCTATCAGCTAAAAGGAGGGTAAAATTCAGAGTCTGGCTACATTTTAATGTTACAACTTAATAAAAGAAAAAAAAAGTGAGAAAGATTAGTTTAGGGCAAACACTTGAAGTAGGCAAGAGACTGTTTGGAAGGAAGGCACAGAAGCAGGAGCAGAGATTTTTCCAATAATTAAGGTTAAAAATACATCAAGAACAAGGTGTTTCAAAGACGGATTATAAACCAAAAGGTGACAAAACACAGACAGAGAAACGGAAATTCTCAGGAAGTTCCAGGGAAAGCCTTAAAAGGTTCAATAAGCTTAGGTATTTTGGATACTTATCTGAACTCATTCACTGGGTCTCCTGAAGATTTTTACAGTATTTGTAATGGGTTGGAGGTCATCCAGGGGATGACATCTTTCTCTGTATATTGTCAAACTCTTCCTTGGAACATCATAGGCATAAGGAGGGTATAAATAGATCTTAAAAAAAAATAAAAATAAAAGGAAAGAAAGAAAGACATACTTCCTTTATCAAAACTTTTCATAAGCTACATGGTAGTTTGACCATGGGACTGTAAGACTGGACAGTCTTACAATTTTTGCCTACCTTTTATGCCATCAACTTAAGGATGTTTGGTTTATGACTTTTCCTGTGATACAACATGAAAACAAAACACCATGCTTGTAGGTGGAATGGAAGAAAGAAGGTAAAGGGAGGGTTACCCTTTGCCCACGGCACATGGACTATGTTTAGGTTACCTTTTGATTCCAGGTTCTAATTCAGGCTCCCCTCTTGCTTATAATATACAGATAAAACTTGCACCAAGGTGGAGACCCAAGGAAGCCTCAGGGCACACAATGTCTGTATTTGCAGTCTAAACAGAGCTTGTACACCTAACACAATCTATCCCATCTCTCCTTGCTGCTTTATGGGCTGATGTGTCCAACAGCAGGCAGACCCACCGCCTCTGCCCTCTGCAGTTGCCCCAGAAGACACAGTATCACTCCATGAGCAATTGTTTCTGAGGTCTGAAATCAACATTAACTTAGCTAGTTTTAAGGCAGGACGCATGTTTCACCAAGCTGTAAGTGTTCTACCTCCTACTAATTCAGCTGTGTGGAGCTGGGTCCTAGACTGCTCCAGGGCGTGGACTACCTTCGTTGCCCAATTAGAAAAAACGTCAAGTAATAATGCCTAGCTAGTTGATGCAATAAAGACATTTCTCTTAGAAATTGAGAAAAGGCTGTATTCTGATGGAGAAATTATACTTTCCTTTGACAAGTCATATTAGCTCAAATTAGCTGTTGGAAGGACGAAATGTTCCCAAGAATGGAACTTTAATTTATGAATTCAAAATGTAAGAAACCATTCTATCCACAAGAAAAGCTAAATGTAAATCACTGGGATTAGCCACAGAAAATTGAAACCAAACACTTGCAATTTCACATGCCAGCTTTTTTCCTCAGAGCATCTCCAACTGAATTTTTTAATATATATGTATATACACTGCATACACCTATATATATTTTTTCAGATGACAGAACCGGAGAGAGAGAGCAACTAAAACAACAGAACAGTAGATCAGATTGTTCATTAAGCTATTTTACCCTGACAGCCCATCAAACCTGGGCTGGAGATGCAGAATACACAGCTTCAAGAGTACCGTTTAGTCACTATTTTAGGTGTCCTCAAGGTAAGATCATCTTCTTCTGTGAAGTAATACAGGGAGAGCTTTAGGAAAAACTATAAACCTACATCTTAAGGCAACAGAAGTAGGAAGGAAATTCATATAGGAAATTTAACTGCAAAACTCAGAAATAGTTGACATTTGTAAAACTGGCCCAAAACTACAAAACAAAACACATGTAGAGTCTATTAATATGAAATTACATTCAATTGCAAAAGATTTCCTTGGAAACCAAGCAAGATGAGTGATACAAATACTTGTTCTGCAAGGAGGACGAGAGTATCACGTGAAATTCTGTTTTCATACACTGTGTCTGCTGAAAAGATTATTTATACATCATTAAATCCTAACCATAGTTTTGAGATATTTTGGTACAAGGAGCCAGTACAGTAATTATAGTTAATGTACATGAATAAATGTACAGGCAAGCAGGCAAGAAAGATATGTAACATCTTTGCATAATTAAAATTATGCATAAATTTCTTTTTGCAGTTGAAATGTGATCAAGAAGAGATGTTCTAACTCTGGCTTAACATGCAATGCTAAAGGCAAGAAAACTGAGCAAGAACACATTAGAACTGGTGTAGCCATGTGCCAAAAAGGGGAAGCAATCAAGCTTTGTCAAGATATATAAAATTCCATACCACAGCTATTGCATGAGGATGGTTTAGGTACACTTATGTATGAGGAGAAATAACAATTAAATCTTTACATTGTGACAGCTTTGAAGGAATAGATTGTATGTCTTTCTAAAGAATAAAGTAAATAATTTTAAAATTGTCTTCTCAAACTGAAGAGGTTTTGAGGAAGGACACCTGGCGATTAATCCCTCTCTCAACCACCAATTCCCACAGTCATAACTGAGCACTTTAAAAGATTTGAAAGTCCAATTAAAAAACACTATCGTGTTTATGTTTCTTATGTCTTCCTGGAAATGGACAGAGCATAGTTTCATATTCTGGTATATCTCTCTCCTCTTAAGGCTTTTTTCCTCCTCCTATCACTCTTTTTTCCTCCAGCCTATCCTTCTTTAAAAAAATGAAAACAAGAAAAAAAATATTCTTACTAAAAGAGTAAGAGTTCTCTGGTATTGAGTAGCTTCCAGTCTCACAGGACCAGCATCGAGGAACTGTGCTTAGCTGAATATAATTTTTGCCATCCAAAGAGGAGCTGTCAGGAGAACCTCTGAGTCCTTTCCTTCACCTGTGGTCTGAGGAGAAGTGAGAGTAAGTCAATTCATCCCATACCTGAGGTATAACCACTCTTTTCTATATTTGGAAAGCAGGGATAGAATCAAAGTTTCTTCTCTCATTCTCAGTTGTTTCTCCAACTGACAGTTTGCAGGAAGACTTGTTAGATGAACAGTCTTTTTTCTTTTCTCTTGCAAACGCTGCAGAGTAACCTTTATTTAACTGAATTGTTGTAGCAGCCTTTACTTACAGCAAAGAATCTTCATATAAAAGCATACCAGCATGTCAATAGTTTTCTCTGAAGCACCTCTCACTAAGTTTAAGTTCACATTAGGTATTGTTGTATACTAAGCAAAGGAAAAATTTCAGTTCCCAAAAATAGCTTTAGTTAGAGGTTCAAAAAAATTTCCTGCTTGTCCTGTAGTACCCCTTAAAAATGCAGAATTTACTTCCTTTTTCATCTTTTCTTTTTTCTTTAGCAAAGGAAAATCCAAAACTACCTTTGCCAACACAAATAACTTAGGACTATTATCAACTAAACTAAATGCATGTTCAGTAGCTGGATGGTCATTCTTGGGACCCAGCCTCCCCAAAAGAAGTTATATCCTTCTAATTGGAATCAAGACCCCAGCAGTCTGTGCAACAGACACATTTTTCATGTATGCAGAAACAAAAGAAGTCGCATTCATTTCTGCTAAAATATTTTAAATTGGATGGATATGTCCTCATATGACCTTCTTTTAAAAAAAAAAAACCACTCCTGAGTTAAGTTATTTTTCTTTGGTAATAAAGGAAAGGTTTCATTCATCTTTGGTGATATTTAAAAATAATGCAAGGAGTACAACAGATTGCTGCTTTTATTTGGTTCTTGAAAACATGAAGAATTTTAATAGAACATTTGAATTATCCTTTTCAAACTGACTTTCTGATTTTTGTAAAAGAAGTTTGAAAAAATGTATCGTAATCTGCAACAATTTCTGCTATTTTCATTTTGTGAGGGGAATAATGTTTTGCCAGCTATTCCCTCGGTGAATGTCATGGTAAATATCCCTTGGTGAGTGAATATCATGGTGAATATCATGGTGAATATCCCTTGGTGAATATCATGGTAAATTTTTTATTAGGAATTCTGTAATTTTTTTGTAGAAGAGAATACTGTATTTGGCATCATCACACAGGTGAGGCTGTAAAAACAACAATTCAAAGCTCAGTGTCTCTTGTGCCAGCACTGGTGAGGCCTCAGTTTGAATTAGTACAGTTGAGATGGCTAATGGTCAGAAAAGACAAATTGAAATCAGAGTGGATGCAGAGAAAGGTTACTAGAATGAATGGAGAAAATGGGAAGACATCTGATGACAGAAGGCTGAAAGTATTTCTAAGTCGTAGAAAAAAGTACTCAGTGAAAGAACTATGTGGCTGTTTCATACGCTATACACATATGATTTAACATACATGAGTTCTGCCTCAGAGAAACACTCATATGTGACCTGGACTTACAACCAGTTCAGTACCTGGCTCCCAAGCTACTTAGTCTACTTGCCTTCTATTCCAACTTGGTATTTGCTAGTGATCACACACTGATGTGCACACCCTCACTCACTCCAGTTGCTGCCCCGAGAAACCTGGGCCCTGTGATCCCTGGTTGAACTGCAGTTGCCAGCACCTAGACCTCTGTTAACACATGGAGACGCAAGTGGAATAGGGACCCCATCACCCAGGAAAAGAGAAATAGAATTTAATGAGAAGACAGGGCAGAGTACAGCAATCAGGCATAGGGCATGATGGGACAAGCATTCTGACAAACCCAGTTTACACATATTCAGGCTGTTTTAACCTCTTATCCTTTCACTTTCCCATGCCTGACCCTCCCCTGATCACTTCAATACCTCTCTTTCTTCGCTTTTGGTTCCTCCCCTGAACAACCCATAATAAGCATTGGACAACCCTTAAATGCTCTTCCCTGTATCCCGTAACAGCACTCAGTCTGAACACTCCTCCTGAGATCTGCCTCTCATTGACTCATCTCAATGGGTTTCACACTCAGACAGTAGGGCTGAGGCTCTCCTGGAAGGACCTGGGGCAGTGTCCCTTCGTCTGACTGGCCAGGTTCTCCTGCGCACCGTGGCTCCTCCGTGCTTCTTCATGTTCATGTGAGTGAGCCTCTTATGGGCTGATTACCCTTTTGTTGTAGCCCTGGGAATGATTGGGACAGTCTACTATACAGGTTTTGTATAGTATGTCATTGCACTTCCATGCTTCTTTATGGGTGTGTGGAGACCCCTTGCCTCAGATATAACCAAACGTGCTTTGCATTTTGGTCTGAGGTCTGGAGCTGGGTGGCACCCTGGTTGTACCAGAAGTGGTATTTCCTTTAGACATCTAACTGCAAAAGAAAGAAATTCAAAGCAGTCATAGCAATCACTGTCAGACACTGGAAACACACAGTGTATTGCACTATTTTTTAGGGTCCTGAGGATATTATCCCCACTTCTAAATTTAACACATCCATTTCAATACATCTCCAGCTTGCCTGTCTGCAAGCCACCCCTGAGTATACCTGTGTTTAGAAAGATAACTCAACAAGCTCAGCATATCTTTATAAAAGCACAAAAACCAGTATCTAAAAAAAACCAAAAACCAATAAACAGGAAAGGGTTGCTTTCAGATACAAATAAAAACATTTTTTCTTGGTTGAAAAAAATACACATATCAGCAGGAAGCCACTATGTTCTGGAACCTTATCATCAATTTCTAGTCTGAATACATGACAATCCTTGAACTGCTGCAGTAAGTTACTTTTACTGAAAAATATTGATAGACCAAAATAAAAAAAAAAAAATTAGTCTGCTTTGCAATACTTTATGTGACTCAGTTCTATTTTTTTCTTAATTGAATATGTTATTAAATATAAAACCTATCCTTAGAACTTCAATACACATAGCTCTTTATGAAAGAAACTTATTTTTATACCTGTCCAAACATACATCTGCATTTTTACATAGAGATGTCAAAGTACTTCAGTAAATTCCTCAGCAAGAACTGACTTCCCACAAATGAGAAGAGAATATTTAAGGCACGAATCTGGCTCTTGGGATCTGCTATACACCAAGATAAAGTCAGACAGTTTGGCTGGCCCTGGGGAATGTGACTACCTGTTTTGAAGGAATGTCATTACAAGTGGGAGAATATGAACTGGAGAAAAAGATAAGAAATGGTACACAGAAAATGAGAATAAAGAGCTCCAGTGGAAGTATCTACCCTGGGAGAAAGCTTTCAGAGATGGAATAAATGCCATTATCACACAGCAAGTGGACTTTCAGGATCCAGAATTTTTACTGTAAAGATCTGCAGTATGAGTGGGCTTCCAGCCTGCCCCAAAAGAGAGTAAATATTTAGCGCTGTTACATGTCAGCACAAGGGATCATGCTTGCAAAAGAAGAGGAAGAATATGTCTCCAAATTTCTTCAGAGGTGGAGTTAAGTAGCCCTCCCTCCTTCACCACCATTTCCTTATTTTTGTTTTATGAGAATCTGATGCACTGAAACTTACCTACTTAAGTTATATTCAATTTCTTGTTCCTTAAATTCACTTGATCAGTGGGTCAGTTGTCCCAGTATTCCAACTGACAATAATTTATATCTATTGATCAGTTTTCAAATGCTAACACACTCAGAAGAGTATGTTTGGAATTAAAGCCTGCCTTCAAAAAAAAAGGCAGTGAATAAAAACAGTACTTCTTAACTCTTCTCAATTTTACAGAAGATCTAAAATGCTTCACAAAAAACAAGTTGATAGAATTACATCTGTTTTGCAGAGGAAAGGGGAGGAAGTGTCTTACCCAGAATCAGGCAGAAAATCAATTTTGAGCAGGGAACTGAGTTTTGGCTCTAAAATCCAAGCTCATAATTTAAAAGAATGCTCACACTACTTATATAATAACAAATCACTTTTTCAGCTAATGGATTAGTTTAATGAAAACTTTAGGACAAAGTTTTAATTCTGTAGTTTAGGAATTATCTGCAAAATTAAAGTGTGCCACATTTTACAGAAGTAAATACTTGCAATAGTGCAATAGCGCAATAGTCATCTGTATTTTTTATGGCCAAAGAGAGATAATTTTATTAAAAGATAACAGAAGAGTAGAATAGTAACAAAAGTTGTCACTTAAATCCTACCACACCAGGAAAAAACAAACAACCAACAAAGCAAGAGTACTTGTCTTTTGGAACATGTAGCTGTGCATCTGTCAGCCCTCTTGTTTTCAGGTGAAACTGTCGGCTAAGACTGTGACTCATTCAAACATTATGGAAAAGAAGAGGATGGATGTGGAAAAAAGGTGGATGTATGTGTCTTGACTCTTATCAAAAAGATAAGAAAACATTCAGAGTGGCAGTCTGACCTTATTAGAGTAGGTGAGCATTGTATATTTCAGTCCACAGAGGGTTTTCTGAATTCTGACAAGTGTAGCACATCTGCCAGTCTTTTCAAGTTTCCCTTGAAGCCTCATCTAACAGCTGTTTTCCCTTGGCACCATCTTCTGTCCTCCATTCTCACATTCCTCTGTCTCTTTTTTGTGTTGCTTTCTGTTCTTGGCTTTCCAACAAAACCCTCTACTCTTGGGAAATGTAGTCCAGGAACTGATTATTTAGGAAAATGTCTTTAATCTGAGGATATATGCTTACATAAATTAGCTTTTTGAAAAAGCTAATCCAAGAATTGGATATCATTATCCCTGTGATGAATATGGAAGTAAAGATGCACATGATACTTTAAATTGAGAGGAAAACCGACTCTCTGTCATGAGGATTTTACAGCTTGTATGAATAAGACCACAGCACGCATCCCCAGGAGTGAAAAGAAAATTTCAAGAATGATTAAAATTAAAGGAAAAGAAACTAATTATGAAGATATATATATTGATAATCTCTTTGACTTTTTAGCCATTACATGTTCATTATAGAAGAGAGTGTACAAATTTCACATTTCTAAATTGTATTTATTTTATTTCCTCCTAAAAACCTGCCAGCCATTGGCAATAAAATTCACTAGCACCTCTTGCTTTAATTCTGATTATAAAAGGGAACAGCGTGTTTGAATTTCTGACATTACATACTTAACACTTGTAGCTAACAGCCTTCTCTGCGAAGTTAGAACATTATTCTGATGGAGATATGGAAAAAGCCATTTAAGTTTTAACAAATAGATTCATAGGAATCATGATGTGCTGCTGGAAAGCTAAAGTGCTTAAGAGGTTAGATGTGTCAAGCAAATTGAATGATTCACTTATTTCCACATAAATGGAACCCTACATCCCTTACAAGACAGCCATTCATGTGAGCCCAGGAAGAGAGGTGGGATGCAAGAACGATGACATTGACACACTCCCATAGAACATACTGCACATTATCAGATTATTTTTTTTCTTTTTTAAATAACTATCATATCTGTTTTGTTTAATACACATCTGCCTTCTATGAAAACCCTGAATTCCCTCTGTAGTCCATCCATCACTCAATAGTTTCACCACTGCCCTCATTAAATACATACTACATGTGACAAATACATAGTAGTTTTCTTGGTTTGAGGAAAGTGGTAAACCTTTCCTACCCCTCTTTGCTTCCCTTGTAAATTATTTTTTTCTTTTTGCCTCTGGTCACACTCATATCTTCTTACTGTTACGGATAATTTATATAGATTTATTACAAGCATCCCTAAGTACTCCCAATTATTCTTCTCCAGAACAGACAAACAGAAGCTATTATAAATGATAGAAAAACGTGCAATTTCAAGTAATGTGTAACCACACTGGAAAGGCCAATACATAAAAAATAAAATCATCTTCAAGCTGCATAAATATTAAACTAAACCACATACAAAATCATCTATGACAATACTATATATTGAATTTATTTTCAAATTTCAGTGACAAAAGAAAGAATCATGGAGCATCTTTCTTCATAAAAACTTTAAGTAGACACAGTTTGCTTTGCTAAAATACTAGGGCTATTTCCAGCTGAGCATAATTTAACTTGATGATAGTCCATTCACTTTAAAACAAGAGAGGGAGATTCCTCAGATATCTAATTACACCACTTTTCAGCTGATGTTGTACCACTGGAGGGCAAAGCAGTTTTAGCAGGACCTATTGTTTGCATCTATACTTCTAAATACAGGAGTAGGGACCAATCTTATACCCTGAGGCTACCCTGGGTTTCTCCTGTGTTCGATAAGGTGCCCCTGCAGCTCTACAATTATTTTGTAAGTCTGCATTTAGTCTGAATTCTCTGATATCATGGCATTTTTTAGAATGAAACCAGTATCTGGTGGCATGTGTTAGGGTCCTATGTGTAATAGTAGACCTTAATTTCCCTGACCAGCCGTGGCTGGGACATGCACCAACACACTCTGTCCATTGGTCCAGGAGACCTATTTATGCTCAGGTGTAGGTCCCCTATGCTTATGGAGGTTATGTTGTAAGCAGACTATTGTAAATGCCTTGGTTTCCACCTCTGCCTCCTGATGGATGTTAGGGCTATGTTGTAGACCCATTATATGCTCCTACTGGACTCCAATGTATTCACAGCCTTGTCTAGGACTTAGACTGTGGGACTGCACAGCAGCCCGTGGGACCTGTTGATGTGCTGCCTGTGCTGTGATCATCTTTGGTTTTTGTCTCATTCCCTGCTGTAGAGCAGCCCTGGTTCTGCTGCTACCTGACAGCACACTTTAGAAACTAGTGCTTCAGAACATAAACCCAATGGTATTGTATCTGAGTACTGTAGAAGAAGCCAGACAATATAAGCCTGCTCGACTGCCTTTGAGGGTAAACTCATGTGTGTGCTGTCCTCCAGATGTTGTCTTACATAGTGCTGGTTGACATAACAAAAAACTGTATCAAGAGGAAAGATAATGATGAGGCAGTTTAGACATTGATTATGCTTGCGTGTTCCCAGCCTTGCTGTAAACATAGGTATGTTTCTTGTCCTTGAGTACTAATAGGTACTCATAGTGTAAGGTAAGATAACTGTTATCTTTTCTGCTGAACTAAAAACTCAACTGGAAGTGTCCAACAATAAAGGTGGGAATAGGCACAGACTGAATTTGAGGACCAAAACTTATAGGTGTGGATTTTACAGAAGTATCATGTGATGAATTGATAAATAAAGAAGAAATGCGATTACAGCTGTTCTGGAGTATTGCACAAACAGACATCATGCTAGTCTGTGCAGCATGGGCTTTCCCACCTTTGCTGGCCCAGGTAGCTGGGCATTCTGAGCAGTTTTACAGGGGCGGTTTTTGTAATTGTTCTCTGTCCTCTTAACTAGCTTATTTTCTTCTTAGAAAGATTGAGTCAAGTGAAGGGAAGCACATACCTGGAATTTAATATTTTGCATTTGACAGCCATCAATTGATAAAGAGAAATCACCAGGGATTAAGGTTCTCAGAACATATGACACGTCCAGAAATACATGAGCAAGAGTCAAGACCCTCTTATTCAACTTCTCATGTTATAACAGAATTATTATTTGTGAGGATATTCATCTTCAAGCAGGAACAGAATAACACATCCCTTTCCCATCAGCCAAAAGGATATTTCAATAATATTAAGCACAAAAGATGTTAAACTTTGTTCCCTAACCTTTTAGCGGAGCACTTTAGCTACAAAAACTATTTATAAATATATCTTCTACCACCACTGTTGGAATAAATGTAAAGACTGCTCTGTCAGGTGCAGAAAAAGTCGCTTCTGTAAGTTGGGGAGCCAACTGTCATGACTTGATACAAATGCCAAATTGGAATATGAGTGGGAGATGACTTCAGAAAGTCTTAAACTTAGTATCTCTTGTATGTTTTTGTATCTTAAAATAAGATGCAAAAGTTCTTAGATACATTTTTTTCAAGTAGGCTTGTGAAAAAAAAAAAGAAGTGGAATGGTGGAGGTTTTTGGATGATCACATCTGGATTCTGTGTAATTTTAGCAAATATGAGGATTTTTTCAAATATTGATTAAATAACTGTCAGAAAACACCATGAAGTTGGTACATGTTATCATCTCTAGTACCTTTATTATGATGAACACACATGCAGAAAAATTGCAGTTTGGCTTAGATATTGCTTGACAACTGGAATACCTTTTTACATTGAATCTAAACATATTTAGTATATAAATTATCAAGAGGCAATAAAAAAGGAACCTTCCCACACACAGATTATCTTTATGAGCAGTTTCACACTTTAATAGTTTAGCTTTCAATACAATTAATACTGCCTTCCTTTCCCCTTGCCACGACAGTAACTGTTTATCTTCAAGGTATAACAGAGGAAGAAATTTTGCACAGAATAGAATACTTTCCATAGATATGAGTGTGATTTGATATATTGATATATGTCTTATGTCAAAATTACACTAGCTTAATGGACTTTGGATTTAGATATCTAGTAACCAGTCCGTCAAGGAAATGGATTCACCAAGAGGCTTTTTCCAACACAAAGCCCCTCTGCTGGTAGAGATGTGAACACAAGCATGAAGGTACTACAAAGAGACCTGTTACAAGACCAAAACACAAGCAAGACTTGAGGGTATGGGGTTTTTTTTCACCTTGTATAAAGCAGTGGTATTTATAGTATTAGTTTAGAGCACACCCAAGCACATTTTTTCTAAAAATAAGTGTGTTGATAAGAATTAGGTTTTGAAGATATTCAACCACTATTCTTTCCAAATAAGATGCATAGGTCTTGTTTCCTCTAGTATTACTGCTGAGAGATTAAATAATAAAAAATAGGTATTAATGTAAAGCCTTCATTCAAAAACAAGGTGCCATGACAAATGCCATTGGGTCCTGCCAGAATATAAAAAAATAGGGGGTTCTATCCAGAATTTCACCTATCTCAATTAGTTGATAACAGTTTCATTCATTTTAACTTGTACAAGAAGTTGCCTTTTGAGGTTGTTTTGCATGTTGACTCCACCTTATCAGCCTCACTGAGTAAAGACTGGTAAATCAGTCACACAAAGATTGTGATTTTTATTTAATATATTACAACTTTGGATAAATTGATACAGCCAATGTGCTTGCTAGCATGATTCAATACACAGCATTTTGCTATTGATTGAAGCATTCATTATCTTTCTGGTTTTATTACCCACAAGTCATGGTTATGCTTAATTGACTTTTCTGTGTTTTTCCCCTCAACTGAAGATTCACAAATATAAAAAGGGACTAACTGCCTTTCTCTTCTTAAATCAGATAATGCCTGAATTAATTCTCTACCTCTGCATTTAAGATCTGGCTTTGGCTCAAATTGTAGAAAGTCTCATTTAGACCATATGGCTTGATTGTCATACTGTAATTAAGTAAATGGTAGGGGAGTACTTTATTAGACTGGTACCATAAGACCTGCTATACTAACTCTTGTAAAACTCACAGATGAAAGAGATGATTTTCCATGCCAAAGAGTTTACAGTCTGAATGTCCAATACTAAATTTGTGATAGATACAAGACAAATCTCGGTATAGCAGGCCATGTCACCAGTGCTCTAGAAGGTTAGTGATTATAAGATTTCACACTAGAAAATTTTCACAAATAATTTAAAGAAGGTGGTGTGTTTCTGAGTGTTTCAGGAAGTTCTGAAGTATAAGAGGCAACATGACAAAATGTAAGAAGATATTTGGAAATTTAACATACAAGTGATACAACCTGTCCCCAAAGAGAGACAGTACCTGCAGCTTACCTTGACTTAAGCATGAAGATAGTTCAGGAAGTGCCATAATGATGATAAGACTTTATATTTGTGGAATATGCATAGACAGAATTGAAGAAGCTGAATGAAGAAATCTCAACATATTCAGATTCCAATGAACCTCTTTACAAAAGCTTTGAAGTTTGGACACTGGCACTTTCAGTAGATCTGTCAAAACCAAACATTTCTTAAGGGTTCATAGACCAGATTTATGTTGAGTTTTGTCCATGTCTTTGAAATGCAACCTTTGTGCCCTTACTACTCAAATAGAATGCAAAGTTGCCCTTTTACTTATTCAGTGGTTATGAAAACAGTGAGGAAAATCAGATCTTTTTAATAGCAATATTGAAGTACAAACTTCAGAGCACATACCATGAGACAAAACAAACATGTCTGTCTACACTATCTCCTCTCCAACTTTCTTGTATTTCCTGGACTATTTCTACACCTTTAATATTTTCGTCTTCCTTAATATGATCCAACTACTCTGAATAATTCTGCAGACAACCTCCTTTCATATGTAACTTACCAGAAATGCAGCTGGTAGCAACCGGTGCCAGCTTCCAATGTGAGAGGTAAGAACTCATGAGAAGATCAAAAGCAGCCCTCTAATATATTATTAACTCTTTTTTTCAGGAACTTTTAAAGTTGTTTACACAAATAGCATTACAATTTCCCCAAGCCAAAAAGTGAAAGAAAGTGATTCCTTCCATATGTCAGCTTTTTAATAATCAATTAAATTAACAAGAGCTCTGCCATCTGCACCTGATCCAGTGACAGAATAACACTCCCAGAGGGGAAGCATCTTTAGTTTGCATTCACCTGAATCACAAATAATGAAGAAGGTAAGCAGAGGAATCAAAGGGAATGAAAGAACCAGCAAGGTAAAGTCCCAGCTGGAGGAAGGAAGCAGAGATAGATCTTTTCATGTCCAGCAGGGTAACACTCAATATCTGAGGTGTTGCACCAGAGGCAAATAAAACTTCAAACTTTCAATAATAGTCAAAGAGTACCTTCAGCCAGAATAAAAGGTTTCATTTACAAAGGTTACCCATATACCAGTCAGATTCAGTTTTTCAAATGCAATATCCAATTCAAGCCCAAAGATAAAGTAACCTGAAGAGAATGCATTAGAACAAGGCGTTTATCCAAAGCTCAGGGGACTAGAGGTCAATTTGTAGCTCAGCCGTGGGGATTTACTCTGTTGTAACCCTTCATGAGCTGCACTGGTGGATATAGTGTTGGCTGACTGGTCTATTTAGGTTAATAATTCTTTTGGAAGATAGCCATATTTTGCACGAGAAAAAGCCTACAGCTCACATATTTCCACGTAAATATATTGATCTTCTAAATTTCCAGAAAAATTGCCATCTTTAGCACACACCAAAGGGCTACTGATCCTCCAGTATGTAGTCTCAGGCCTGTCTGATTGATAGGCATTCATAGTATATTCTTGCTAGACCCCACAATTCTCACAAATCAGGGCAAATAAGAAAAAATACAGGAAAAAATAAAATTTTTTACTCTTGTTTTAATTGAGAGCCATTGCTCTTTAGAACCAGTTCCCTGATCATTGGCACTTTATGCTTCAAAAACAACAAAAAAAAGACAGGCTCCCACAAAAATAAATATGCCTCAATCAAGGTATAGAGGAGAGGAGCTACAGATGTTGTTTGAGAAACCCCAGTGACAGTTCAGTTCATTGCCTTGAGTTTCCATTTGACCTTACGTCATTAGAAAAAAAAAAAGGAAAGTTGTTTGTCTTAGTTTTGCATTAGAGTTGAGAAACTACTGTTACAGCAAAAGTACATGAATTACAAACAGCTTCTGTCCAGTGGATTCTGCTGCATCTGACTGCAGCAGAATGAGAAACCAGACAGTAAGAGGAGGAGGTAACTGCCAGGTGGCCCCAGTGAGACAGATTTGCTACAGCTGTGCCCCAGGCAGCTGAGGGAGCTGGTGACTTTGGAGAGCACTAGGGAGAATAGAGGCAAGAGAAGACACTGTATAGGTACACCTACACAGTATGTTAAATTACTGGCACATGCACATGCCCTGTACTGGCTGATTGGCACTGACTGCCAATCAACAGTCCCTGGCAAGCTTTTGGCCTTGGCCAACTGACACTCTTCCATCTGGGCATGGTACAGCACATAAGTCATTTATGAACGGCCTATCTATTTTCGTACTTGATACAGTTTACTATCATAGATGAAGGACTTTGCCTTTATTCAGTGCCCAGGAACATGCATATTGAACTTGCTAATATAGAATAGGTATTAAATGCCCTTCCACGCTCTGCTGCATGGATATAATGGAATTCTTCATGAAAAAAACCCAACCTTCCCAAACAAAATTCACTTGAAAGCTACTTTTAGAAGAATTAACGAACACTACCAAAACAGATATTTTTTTTTACATTATGCAGTTCTCTCTCCCAAAAGCAAAGAAAACCATAAAAACAATCAAAAATCCTTTTTGAAAACTTTCTGAACAGGACACAATCACAAGGTTATACATTAGTGAAGCATCAGGAGCAGCACCTGGGCCTTATCCAATAACCACCAACCACAGTGCTGTTGGCTTAGCGCTCCTTATGCTTTTTAGCTAGTAAATGCAGAATGATTGAAGGTCTTGCTTCAGTTCCAGAGGGCTTTAAGGCTTTGATGTATGGAAGGTCAAATCAGAGCTAGCACACTTGAGCTAGTTCCTGATCCATAATTGACTCATATTTTGTACATGTTCCTTACACTGATGGCCATTGCCTCTTGGCTGACAAGTAGTAGCTATGTGAGTGCCCTTTTAAAACAAGGCAAATGTCCTTCACCTCACATAGTTATGGTCTGTTGCATTATGCCATATGAGGGGAAAAGGCTTCTTATTTGTTAAGCTTTTACAAGAATCAGAAAGGAGTTCCCTACATGCTGAGTTATGTGGTTCCTAATTTCCAGAGAGACAAAAATAAGAAGATGATCGAAACAACTTAAAGGTGTACGTACCTTGACAGAAATTGCAGCCAAGTAACAAGTGAAGCCTTATTAGGTTTTCTAAAAAAGACATGGCTATAAAATATTCAAAGCTTATCTTTCTCCAGTCAGCTGAGTTAAGGACAGAAAAAGATAGCTTGGAGAAAGGAAGCCAAAGCAGTAAACAGCAGACATTCAGCGTATTAAAAAAAAATGCATATTTCTCCTTGTAAAGGCCACATATGCTATCTTTGTAGCAAATTCTGTTGCAAGAAAAATCAAGCACAGACAATGAGGAAAGATCATTCTGATATTTTCTACTTTTTTGCAGTGTCCAGGTAATATTTCCTGGTCATGATCATCTCCACCATTGGCCATCAAATAAGATTGTTCTAAGATATCTGCATTTTCCTTGCAGATATAGCAAAGCTCCTCAAATTAGTATTAAAATGATATGTTGCCACTATTTTAAAGTCTGTGCTAAAGAATTTATGGCATAAGTCTGCTGATTAGGAAGAAAACTCCCCATTTCTGTCAATTTCTGTTTCAGCACCAGACCACTCATGAGGGTTCCTAACCTTCATTTTAATCCTTATCCCATTCAAACTGCAAAGTCTAACAATACACAGTTATTAATATTTTTTCGTCTGAGAAGTTATATCCCCAGTGTTAAGACAATGATCTGAATAGCAGACTGCAGCATTTAAAAAAAAAAAATAAAAAATTTCAAAAAGCAAACCAACAACCCAACAGAGTTGTTTTCCAGAAAATATCTCTACTATTTAAACTCATATAAATTCCTTTCTGTAACCCTTTTTTTTTTTTTTTTTCATGTAAAGAGAGTTCTTTGATCAGATTTACAGTCAGACCTCAGCATGTAAGAAACACATCCATGCTGGGGCAGCATTAACATGGTTCTATGTACTGAAGATGAGGCCCAAAAGATTATTCACCTGCACATGTTGTCACAATACAAAAGAGAGAATTGTTTGCCAGTGTAATCTGTCCCACATTCAAGACAGGTCATTGTAGCAGAGTATTGTTAGGTGATTCTTGTCCTAGTCTGTTTTACCCTCTGGAATACGTTGAGAAAATAAGCTATGACCAATAGCTAATCTCTTTTCTTTTTGCAGAGACAACAAATGCTTAATCTGAATTTATTAATTCACTTCAAGTAATGTATTTGTTCTAGTTCAGTTTAGCGGCTTAATCTACCACCTAGTTATAACCAAGGACCATTAGTTGTAAAATATATTAAGTAAATCATCTTAATTTAGACCTATTCAGAACTCTGGAGCAGAGAGCTTCAACATGATAAGTGTTTTGTGAGAGGGAAAATACAAAAAAGAATGGGTAATAAAGGTGCCTTTTTTTTAGAACACAATGTTTTGGTAGGTAGGCAGGCTGGCCGTTGTAAACAGAGGCCTTGATCTGCTTTATTAACAATTTTAAGAATAGGATCTGAACTGATAAGGAGATCTATGACACAGAAGTCCTTGAGAGGCTCTAAAACTGAAAAGCCATTTTGCACAACAAAGCTGAGTAGAATCACAGATGCTTTTAGAAATAACTTAAACATGGATATAATCAGATCTTCCACCCCAAAGTAGAGCTAACACAGATTCTATTACACCAGGTTGAAGGGTAGCACATCTGCTGTGGGAAAACCTTATCTGGCTGTGACAACATAGTCTGGACGCATATCACATAAACAGGCCTTAATCTTCTCCTTTATGTTCTGCAAAAATTACAGTCTTTTCATCTTTTGCTATGTCAGAACATTAGCATGGCTTTATTTACATTAAGGATGACAAGGAGCTGGAAATTTAGGCAATAGAGCATTGTTAGGGATCACAGTGGCTATATTTTGCCATCTCTTTTTTGCATACTATGTGATAGGAAAACAAAAATTTAAGACACCTTATCTTCCTAGGTGTTTCCACTTTAAAGGGTCCTCAAATCGGGGCTGTTCATTGAAGTGAAAAAAAGCCATGGACCATACCACAGCATCCCAGAGCTTCCATAGTGAATTACAACATCTGTCCAGTAATCTTAAGGAATTCATAGGACCACCACTTGTCCCCGTGGTGTGGTGTTCTACCACTCTGTCACAGAAAGGCAG
The DNA here is from genome assembly GCA_026546715.1 of Gallinago undulata. Lineage (NCBI taxonomy): Eukaryota > Metazoa > Chordata > Aves > Charadriiformes > Scolopacidae > Gallinago > Gallinago undulata. Next base: position 21,063,131 of record JAOTQQ010000001.1, read on the forward strand.
CAAACAAATGGATCACAAAAGCAAAGCCAAAGAGCTGACCTCTAGAACATCTGCTGCTAAATCCTTTTAGCTCAATAATGATAATGGAATAGTGTATGATTTATTTGAGAGTTACATTTATGAAAATGTCTTAAAGGGGTTGGAATGGGAGAGTAAGAATAGAAGATGAGTCCATCATTGGGAGATTGTTTGAGATGTGACAAACAGGTTTCACACTCCAGAAATTTTCTGCCCAAGAAAACTCTTTGCACATCTCTATCAAAGACATTATTGATTTATACAGATAAAATAAGCAGCCATCCAAAAAATATTACAGGAGCTATTACCACTGTTCTCCATGAGACTGGGAATACTAGATATTTAATTACAGTTTTTCATAACTTTCCACTCTTCTGATAGAATATGTTGAAGAGCCTTATTTTAAAAAACTGAAAGTGTTGTGTCACTCTTTTTTGAAGTCACTTCATTAGGAGTTCAATTTATGAACCATATTGTCTTATGAAAACAAAGATGGTCAAATATGAAATCACACTTCAGCCACAAGACCTAATTCCAGTATAGACAGACAGTGATAATTCTGATTATGAACTTAATAATCCTCTAAAATATTTTTTTAACGGCAGAAAAATCAAAAGGATGTAGTTCTAGCTTATCAGCAAGCAACAGTAGCACTATAACTAAATTTAGCTATATGAATGCTCGTCCTGCTTTAAGTTGTATAGTACTTATCAAAAGACCTTGTAGCTGCAATATGTGGAAAACTATTCATCAGAGGAGAGAAACAAAAAAGTTATTTTCAAGCAGCCTGACAGACATTGCAGGTTTTAAAATAAGATTTAACATAAGGGTTTGTCATATGTAACCTGCATGTTTGGCACCTAGATTTTTCCTGCTTTTCCCTTCATCTCAAAGGATGAGTGCTCACATTTTCCAAGACCAAGGGGATTTTAGCTGGCAAACAGGTCTATATTGAAGCTAATTTCAAGTCACTCTGATGTATAATTAACGATGCCCAGTCAAGCATTTATATGCTTGCGATATCCAGATCCCTCAATAAGGTCTTGATCTTAGGTTTCTTCATACTAACAGGAGCTCTTCCACCGCCTTTTCTTCCTGTATTTGGTCAGAATGCCAAATCGATAAGAGGAAAGGGATAGGAAAACTTCTCTAAGAAGTCATGCATCTCCAAGGAAAGTTTTTACATTTTTCTGATGCAGAAAAAAAGAATCCACAGAACTTAATAGTAGTGTTTTATTCAGCTAAGCTTGTAAGTGAAAAATGCCTGAAAACTGTGAGAGATCCAGGGTCCTCACACTGTTACAGCAATGGACTGTTGGTCATTGTAAATTTAATGAATGTCAGGGGAATTCTGTGACGGATTTTCATTCTTGCATAGCAAAGCATTGCAAGCAGTATATAATAAACTTCAAAAAGTACAGTGAAAGCCCTAAAAGCTAGTAATTTTGTTGAAGGCAAGTGACTTGACTAAGGCACGGAAGACTCGACATCAGAGTTGGACTCAGAAATCAGTCCATGCACTCAATTGTCTTTCCATCTATAAAGTGCTCTGCAACTGAATCTGTCCATGCTTCCACTGCAACAGTAACTTGTGCATCATTTTCAACCATGTTAATGTCAGGCAGCCAACATATCTGGAAGATTACAGAGTTCATGCATGTGTGATGGATTGACCTTGGCCGGCTGCCAGACACCCACCCAGCCACTTTCTTCCCCCCCTCTTCAAAAGGATGGAGGAAGAAAAACCATGAAAAATCCTACAGTTCAAGATGAAGATAGGGAGGTCACTTCCCAATTACCATCACAGGCAAAACAGTCTTGACCTTGGGAAAATCAATTTGATTTATTGCCCATTAAAATAGATTCAGGTAGTGAGAAACAAAGGCAAAAACTAAAATACCCTCCCAATCTCCTCTTGAACCTCTTCCGAGTTTCAATTTCACTCCTTCAATCCCAACAACTCTACCTTCCCCAACCTTCTAGCAGTGGAGGAGGATGGGGAATCAGAGACTGTGGTCAGCCCAGAACAGCTCCTCCCTGCCACTCTTTATGCCTCACACTTTACCCCTGGTGCAGCACGGGTTATTCCCAGGGGTTGCACTCCTTCATGAACAACTCCAGAGTGGATCCTCAAAGATGCTGACCAGGCCTCCCCAGAGATGTGAGTTACATGAATAGAAACATTTTCCCAGTCAAATATGGTAGAGATAAAAGTAAAAGACAAAGGAAAAAAATAGAAGTCCTGATACTTAGTTGAATGGGTCAGTCTGACCTTGCAAAAAGTAGTGATGGAAGAGAAAACTTGGGAACAAATATAGCTGAGAAAGTATGGGAAATTAACTCAAAATTGTCAGAAGCAGAATCTGCAGTAGAAAAGTGGGCATTGGGTAAAACTCGAGACAGCTGTAAACAGCATTCACCTGAAGAACAACTATTATGAAGAAGTCTTCTGCATGGAGAAGAAACTGGCAGACAGTTGAGGAGGTGTCAGTGACAAATTCATTCACTTAGAGACAGTAACAGAGTACATCAGAGGAGAATGAATAGTAGATCAGGTGAGAAACACAGGGAGGTCACTGATGCTGAATTTTAGTTTACTCAAGAGTTTTCAGACAAATGGTTGCCTGAGGAGTTTCAGCAAGAGGTCTCCTTGAGATGAAGGTTAGATTTCTGCAATAAGGAATTCTCTTGCCTTCCATCTTTCTGCCTTCTCCCTTGTGCATCCTCTGCCATCCTGCTTCTCTCCTCCCTTACCCTTCTTTGTCTCTGTGCATGCCTTCCCTCCTGCTTTCTTTTCTATTTGATATAACACAAATTAAATGAAACTCAGCTTCTTCCTTTTTCTAAGTAGTAAGAAAAAGTATTTTGTTAGTTTCTCATGTTTCATAACCAAAGTAAGACATTAATGCAATATCTTCAAACTATCACTCTTTTGTGTTGTTTCTTCCCATTATTCCATTCTATCTCATCAGTTTGCACTACAAATACTACTTCTTGGCTTAGGCTTTATCTCCTACTCTGTTTGGAGTTTCACTAAGAAGAACCTAAGCACTCAAGTGGAAAACCAATATTACACATATAATCAGTAATCTCCCCCTCTAACCCAAAACAGTCACTGTACTGGTCTTCAAAACATGTCTGTGTAAACAGTGTCTATTCATTGTATTCTCCAAATGATAGAGTAGTACTTTAATGGAATTTAGTTAGTGTATGTATTGCATTCCATCTAACTTATACACAGCTTTCGGTGAAGAAGGGAAGAAGTTCAGGCTATTTTTAGATAACACTAGAAATGAAAGTGTGTCTCTATGTTATATGCCTTTACATATATATCCCTGACTATGTGTGCTTATCATGAGAATACAAAATTCATCAGTTTAATCAAGTAACATTAGCTTTTCAGACAATGAAAACAATAGGCCAATAGCAAACATTCAATCTGACATTCTTTGACTAAAAAATTAATTTTAAGAGAACTTAAAAAACCTGTCATTCAGTACCGTGCTCAGAAAACAGTTATTGGCATGTTTCTAGGTTACAATTACCAAGAGAAAACCACATTTACATGTTCAATACATGATGAATGATTTCTTTTATTACCTCCAAACATTATAAATTGTTATTGTTGTTTATTAGTTAGATTGTCATCTCTTTTTGGTAGGAAAACTTTTTTAATATACTTTTGCAATATTTTGTAATCCCAGCAATTGTTTGCTTCCATTTTTTTTACTTCTGAAGATATTGCCTAGTGAATCAAAATGTTCAGTAACTGTAATATGATTTCTGTCCTAAAAATTGTTTAGCAAATATTTTTGAGTTCTATTATGATATGCAAATGGTAGCTCTCTAGCTGTTTAGCAATTATTTATTTTTATTGATGTTTAGCAGTCATACTTTGGAAGCACTTTTAGATCTCTCCGCTAAATTTTAAATTTCTGTGCTAATTCTGTACTGATTGCTTTCCTGATGTTTTCCTGATTTCAGTAATTTTAAGAACTAAATTTCATGTGTGTTAGATAATTCCAAACAATTAAATGTATGTTCATTTTCAGGACCAAAGTCAATATTCAGCAAGGTCTGTCCAGAATATCAAAAGTCTTAAGTCATCATAAGATATATAATATTATTGATGCAATCAAATGGAAGTTGCAAGAAGGGTGATATTAAATGGTAAAGCATATGAGTGATTTTAAATAGCGTTCTAGAACTTAATTTGGAAAGCTTCTTATTTTTTATTATTATTTTTTTTCACATCCTCACATTTACTTCCTGCTTCCTTCATCTGTGAATGCAATCCTTTCTAAAGAAAGCTTACCACAAGCAACAATTAGTTTATGTAGTGTCTTGAACAATTAAGCTGTTGCTGGCCTACAGCTACAGTGTTCTAAGTCCAGATACACTCACATGATGATGCTATAATTAAAAACAGAGAGGAGACAGTGTAAAAACACCATACAGTCACACTATAAAACTTGTCTTCAGTAGCTACTGAAGAGTCACATGGTTATAATCACAGCAAATTAATAAGAATCTAAAAATAGTTGTGTTCATTTCCTGTGTGTTGCACATTGCACATCACTGATAAATTATTTTCACACTGTGTTGCAGGTCACTGATAAATTAGCTATAAACATTCTGTCCTCCTGAATAGATTAGTTTATCATTAGCTACATGAATGCTTTACACATGACTCCTCTTAATCAGGAATTAAGAAAACTGTACTCAGGAGTTATCACATCTAATCCAATGTATTCAATCAATGCTATAAAATCATTATGAAAGAAATCCATTCTTGCTGTATATTACTTTAATGGAATTAATTGGTCTTTCACTGAATTTCATTATAAAGAAGGGCAAGATAGTGAGTGTTTTATTCTTGTAGATCATAGTCTAAACAAAGAATGTAAACAAAACAATATGAAAAAGAATCCTTTTCTAAATCATTCTTCTTGACACAATTGAAAAATCCTTTAAAGAATTAAAGCTAGGGTCTATGTTAAAATAAAAAAAACTGTATAGAGGCCTTTTCCAAAAGCATTACAGTTAGTAAAAAGATTTATGGTGACTGTAACGGGTTGTAAATCCAGATGAAATGTAGAAGGGTGATTGTGCTTATCACCTTCATGTTGTTTCACTCAGGTCCTCAGTAGCAACTCCCACAATTAGATACCCCATGGCTCCTGCATGAAGTTCAACCAAGCCAAGTGCAGGGTTCTTGCACCTGGGATGTGGCAATCCAAGGCACAAATACTGGTTGGGCAGAAAATGGCTGGAAAGCAGTTCTGAGGAGAAGGATTTGGGAGTACTTGTGGATGAGAAGCTCACCATGAGCTAGCAATGTGCACTGGCAACCCAGAGAGCCCACTGCATCCTGGGCTGCATCAAAAGAAGTGTTGCCAGCAGGTTGCGGGAGGTGATTCTACTCCTCTACTCTGCACTCATGAGACCACACCTGGAGTACTGTGTCCAGTTTTGGAGTCCTTAACACAGGAATTTTGGAATGGGTCCAGCAGAGGGCCATGAGGATGATCAGAGGGCTGGAGCACCTCTCCTATGAAGACAGGCTGAGAGAGCTGAGGTTGTTCAGCCTGGAGAAGAGAAGGCACCGGGGAGACCTTATAACAGCCTGTCAATATCTGAAGGGAGCCTACAGAAGAGCTGGAAAGGGACTGTTTATGAGGAAGTGTAGTGACAGGACAAGGGGCAACTGTTTTAAATTGGAAGAGGGGAGACGTAGATTAGACACCAGAAAGAAATTCTTTACAGTGAGGGTGGTGAGGCACCAGAACGGGTTGCTCAGGGAAGTCATTGCTCTGTTCACAAAGGCTGGCAACAACAGAACAAGGGCTAACGGGTATAAACTGGAGAAGAGCAGATTTAGATTAGACATTAGGAGTAAGTTCTTTACTATGAGGGTAGTGGAGCACTGGAACAGGTTGCCCAGGGAGGTGGTTGAGGCCCCTTCCCTGGAGAC
>JAOTQQ010000001.1:21069222-21084031 GCA_026546715.1 Gallinago undulata
TTCAGCAGGGGAGTTGGACTAGATGATCTCTACGGTCCCTTCCAACTCTAATAATTCAGTGAAATTCAGTGAAATATATTGCTGGTGTGGGATCTAACAGAAATCTTCTGACACTCCATAATCCCTGCAGAAAGGAAATAAAATACCTCATTCGCACAGAATTGTCCAATAACATTTCTCTCAAACTTTTCCACTGGGCTATGTGTCTTAAGGGAAAGGGCTTTTTTAGTTTCCAAGGGAGTACAGTTGAATTAACTGCTGTTTTCCTCCGTCTAAATGCTTGCCTGTCCCTTTGTACTTCGTAGCACACAGTACCAGAGCATTGCAAAAAATGCATCAAACACCAGGCCTACCAGCAGACTTGGTTCTTTGGGCTGCTCTTTTATCTTCTGATTCCAGATTGCAGGAGAGCAAAACCATTTTCAACTTATAACTATGGTATTAAGTTACTCAGCTGTAAAATAAATTATTTATATGGGTTATCTGAGCTGAGAACTGAGTTGGGATTTAAGATTTTCTAATGCTAAGGAGATTATAGAGTTTTGATAGCAAACCAAAACACTCTTCAGATAAGTGAATCTGTGCAAATCACCAGACTCTTCTCATAATTAACAAAATTGCCACTCTTTAGATATTTTTTCCATAAGGAACAAGTTAAATATCTAAGAATAGCTGCAAACTTTGGATGACATGGAAATATATACCACTTTAAACTGGAACTTAAGGTTTTATCACATAAACCATATGAATTTCTTTTAACTTAAAAAGCTTACTGATAAAACTAAAGAGGAAGAGGAACTAAAGATCAGCTCTACATATGCAGAAAAACAGGAGATCTCCCCTTCCTATCTTTCCTATTCATCCTCTTCCTCTTTCCTGATGTTTTATTGCTTGCTTTTCAGAAAAATAAAGATCCTACTTGGTCATAGGTAAATCTCATTCAGTACTTTCTTGTAAGAAGGTATCAAGAAAAAGCACCACCACTTGCTTTGATACAATACAGGACTTGTAATATTTTTTTTCTAGTACTGTTCTTTGCTCTTTCTTTATCATTGTCTTACACTGTCAAAACCAGAAAGGAGATGAGAATTTAACAAGTCTGCAAAGTGCTGTAAAACAGGGTTAAAAGAAATATTTTGTATAGTTTTTAAGTTGCCTTTTTGAGTCATTTTAGGTAATTGGCATAGTTCTCTGGAAATCTCAAATCTAAGCCATGTTAAAATAGTCACAGAAAAGAGGAGGCAAATGAAAGGAACAGGTAGTTCTGCAGACATCTAAGCCCAGGCAAGTGGGTATATTTCAGAAATGAAAGAATCCAGGCCAAAATGACTTGAGCAAGATGTCCCCAGAGAGGAGCCCAAATTGCTTCTAGCTCTGCAACAATTTTTCATTCATGCATCAGGGAAAAGGATAGAGAAAAAAAATTAAAAATGAAAAGTTGAGTTGTATTTCCATTTTGTTATTTCATTGTGTAGTAAAAAATCCCCAAAATATTCTTGGTGTTACTGAGCAGCAGAAACCAACTCGAAGTAATACGTCTTCAAAAGTAGCCAAATTTTGGGGCAGTTAGAAAAAAGTGGGTTAAAAATGGCAACTGCGTATCAAGAATTTCAGTGGAGCACCTAGCAAAATGGAGATAAGACGATAAGAGGTGGGACACGGGTTTCACACTGGAAACGACATGACTATAACCAATTTCCCAGTGGTCAGTTAATAGCTGGGCAAAACTAGTTTTAGAATTATCAGAAAACAAATATGTAATGTCTAACAAATATAAGTGACACCATATAGAGTAGTCAGGTATAACACACAGTTGCAGATCAGCAAAGACCAAAGTATAAAAGCAAGCATTTAAAATAACTCCAAATGGATCCTAGAGAGGGAAAGAAGAAACCACTAAGAACATCATATTTTTTTCAATGAAGGACCAGCAACCTTAGGACCAAAGAAGCAGGGGATTCATGGGCATAAACCCCGGACAAGGGACAGAAACTAAGAATGCTCATAACAATTTCACACATGTTTTTATTCCTTGGGTTTTTTTTGATAATAATTACATTTAGACTAATAATTATTCTTTAATTAGACTGCTAAGATTTCATTTATACTAACAATAGATTCTTGCTTTCTACTTAGGTGTGCTTCCTTTTTGCTCATAAACATAATTTTGAGAATAACGTTGTACCCACATATTCCTTTTGAAGAACTATACTTACTCAGATGATGCAACTAAATGCAAGGGAGTATTAGAACAGCTTCTGTCTCAAGTCTTTTAAGCTGACACACCATATTATGGGTGTATTTATTTAGACATATCACGGCAATCTATTAAATTCTAACTCACTGGCAGACACAAAGTAGGCGCTTCTGTGGGTAACTGCCAATTCAACCTGCCTTCCAAATGATAGCTCTTTCAAAAAGTTTTACAGAGATTATGTACTAGGTTATTTGGTGTCAAGAGGTATATACTTTTGTAAAACATATATTAAGCTGAAATATTCATCAGTTTACATACAGAGGAAATCACTAGAAAGCACTCAGTTCTTGTCTGAATGGTACCATCTAAAAATATTCTATTGTCGCTTCTCCTCAAACAAAGAAAATAAAGTAAACTTTTGTTATAAAGTACTTTCATTATTCTCTGAAAGGATTGCAAAAATGCTGAATAAAGTTTGTTTCTGACTGCTACAAGGTCAGTATCTCGCAGTCAAATCCATGCTCATTGCAATATCTAATGATCAGGAAACCAGCCTTCAAATCGCTTTAGGTTTATAATAGAAGGCAGCATCATATTATTTAGATAGGACTAGAACAAAGGTCCTAAACAACCCTTAATGTGCAGTAAGTGACAGGTCAGCTCTTTTTTTGGACGAAAAGAATTTCCATACCAACCGTTCCATTGTGTAAGAATGGGAGCAGAGGGTAAAAAAATCCCATTCCTGCTCCCCCTCGAAAAAAATTAAAACAAGGTTACTTTTAGCATGATTTCTGTTTCATGAATTGTGTTTAGTTGGATTGAAATGTGAATCCTGCAAGTCTCTAACTCCTATAATGAAATTAATCCCACAGTAAAATTAAGTTAAAGAATCAGCCTGATGCTCAAGAAGCCAGATATCCAGCTGGACACCTACTACCTCTATTTTATTGTTAGGAAGCATAATCTCAAAATCAGCATATTCATCAAAATCCCAAGTGATGTCTTTTGCAAAGGGCCCAGAAAAATCACCACATCTGAGGAAATGAAACAATCTAGAGGAGATTTAGCCGGCTGTAAATTTTAAATAGAAATATGTTTTCCAAGAGTCTCTACTTTTGAGTACAGCAAAGGCAGTAAAACATGGGGAGAAATGTCCCTACAGCCAGAGCAGACACATTTAAATCATGCAGTAGCTTTATATTTGACAGGCACAAAAAGCAAAATCATTAGTGTGTGTGTGTGTGTGTGCATGTATATAACCTCTTTTGCCTGGACTACTGCAATTCTTAAATTGCATGTTCAGTAGTACTTTTCATAAATTTAGCTTTGAAAGGACCTAAAGGGAACTAGATCATCTAGTTCCAACCCCCTTCTGATGCAAAACAAAAGCATATCCATTCACTCTCCAGAAAAAAATCCTAGAGATATTCAGGACTTTTAATAATTTCACCCTTTTATCTTCTTTAAAGTCTGTGATCTCAGTATCAGGCTTCAGTCCTCAAATGCATCATTAAAACATTCAAATTATTTCATTTCTAACAGAGTACAGTAATATGTTCTGGGCATTCTATTATTAATATGGGATGCAGTAAGTGGAAAAGCACACATGGTAATTGGTATAGTTGTTTTGTTTGTAAGTTGCTTGCAAACTTATCACAAGACTGTGTTGAAGGCAAATGTTCTGCAAATGTTCATGTTAAGAACATGCTGTCCTTAATCAAAAGTGGGTGAGGATACCCAATGATCCAAAAAAAAATTTCTGAGGTTGACGGTTATCCTTTGGTGGTTGTCAGCTCTGAGAGCTCATATCTTATTCCCAGTTTGTATTTTTGACTGCTCAGAGAGAAAACTATCTCCATCCATTCTCAGCTCTACATATCTTACCAATTTCCATTGTTTGAACAAAGGAGTCGGTACCTCACCTTTCAGCCCTTTACATATCCGTACACCACATCATCTTCAGTCCCATATAAACTATAGAAGTTGCATATGCAAGACCTTTAGAGCAATGTATTCGTCTCCTCTGCACCTGAGAGGCACTGAGCACTGTTTGACCTGCCCCAACCAGAGAAACAGCATGGTGTCCCACTCAGCAAACACTCTAATAAGGCAATATATACATCTAACTACAGTTGGCCTGGCAAAACTTGTGGTTTCCTGGGATAATGGTAGTTTCTGCAGTTACACATTAGTTGTAAACGGAATGGGTCCTGTTGCATCAGGAAAGGAGAAAGCAGGAGATGTTGAATTTGCAGTAAGAAAGGGAAAGAGAAGGTAAAGAATCTTATGAGAAAAAGGGGAGCAGTACTGCAAATGAGAGGAAGGACATAAGGTCCCTTCCAATCCAAACCTTTCTATGATTCCATGTGGGAAGACAGATGCCACTGCAGAAGAAAGTATTCCAGCTGTGCTGCTTCCTTGCTATTTTCTCCACAACGAGAAAACAACAGCTTTACTTTGTTTCTTTTTCACTTTGCAAAAGAAAAATATGTTTTAAAAGTCTTCCTGAAAGTTTTGGGACCTCAGACCTAACTTTTATCAATATTAGCATCTCTATTCTAAAGTGTCAGGTGTAGAAGATATGTAGATCAAACTGTGCTTCAGATTTTTAATCTTCAGCCCTACCTATGCTGCACAGGTGAAATACACTTTATTCCAAAACTTCACAGCTCCCAAGGTTCAGTAAGGAGAAAGCAGCATGTGTATGATAAAAGAGTGCTCTCTGGTCTCTTGTAAATAGCAAACAGGAAAATATTGCCTATGGAAAATTTTAGAAGGACAGAAGCCCTTAAACAGCTTGAAAGGCTGTGAGTGGCCTTACTGTTCATGTTGCAGAACCCACAAGAGCTCTGCCAGGGCAGCAGAGCAATGGTGCAGCTAAACCTTCCCTATGATTTCTAATCAGTAGGTACAGGCACTGGGATTTTGCTTTGCCTCTGAGCTTTCTATAGCACTTCAAGTAGTGATAAAAAGCTAATGAAATGAATGCATGGTTTTGTTGACCTTTTTTTTCTTCATTTAAATCCAGAACAGTTTTCGAGTGAGATATGTAGGTTCTTCCCAGTGTGGAGTAAAGCTCCTCATTCTACCCCTTAAGAGAAGGGAGTTGCCACAAATCATATGCCCTTGGAAGAGGAAGTGGCGTGGTAAAACTTCTTCTCTTGTTTCTCTACACTCAGGAAGGGCACAGAGGACCGGGTCTTAAATGTCAGCAGGATTAGAAGACAGTAGCATGCCCTTGTTTCCCTAAGAATCAGCTTAGCCAGCACAGGACTTCACATCCGGGCATTAAGGGCAACATAGTCTTTTCTGAGCATTTTGTTCAAATACTACGGTTGGTACATAAACACCAAGAATGTTTGAAAGATATCAGTTACAATTTCTCAGGCCATTGATGTTCTCTAGTATAAGCTTTGAGCTTCAATGGAAAATTAGTGATGTCTTGGCTCTCTGCCTACTACATTGCTCCACTGTTGATAAAATGAATCTGTGAACATCTGGTACATGCACATACTACTTTTGTAATCTATTCATAAAAACACCTTTACAACTGGTACTCATGACGCAATGCAAGGGAGAGACCATGCCTTGCTTTGGCGTGACTCAGTGAAGGCTATCATCAATGATCAACACGTGTGCCTGAAATATTATATTTTTCAATGAGATTGCTGACCATCTTGCTCATACCCATCAGGATTTATTTTCTTGAATATCCAGGCAATCAACATCAGGATTTAATTATTGGAGTTCTATAAGAATTTTCTGATGAAAAACAAAGTTTTATCAAAAAGCACAGCTCTTCAAGTTTTCAGTTAACTGAAGAGGCTTTACTTCGGGAATCCAATAAAACTTGTAATTTAGTGGTACAGATTTTCTTATCATTTATAGAACTTTTCTACATTGATTCCTCACTTAATATTATAAATAGGGAACAATTTATGAAGTCTGAATTCATATTCTTCTGTAATTATGCTGGCTGTAGAAGAAATTCCCATTTTAAAAAATCCCTGTTATATTCTCCAAACTTAGTTGATACAGAGTTTACATGAACTCCAGGACAAAATTTGACAGAACAGAATCGGAATGTAACATTTTGATAAATTTCTCTACTCTGTGGTTTTACACTCTTTTTCTATGCTTCAAAGAGAAAAGAGACATTATTAAAAGCCACAGTTTGTACAGAAGCACGTAAGAGTCAAACTACAACGTACTACAAAACTGCAAACCCTGTTTCATTTCATAAGATAAACACAAGACGGAGTCAGAGACAGTCTCTGTCCACCACTACCAAAAACAGATACCACCACTGACAACATCCTTGGTTGCAAAAGACCTCCAAGGCTTCTGAACCCCAGATTCAAATTTCATCAGTAAATTTATTTTTCTTCTTTCCCACAAATAAATATTTCTCAATGACCACACTATATTTCTATTTCCTGCATAGAAATACATGCACTAGTGAAAAAATTTCAAAGCAATACTACATAGGTATGACCATAAAAATATTTTTCCTACTTGTATTCCAACAATGAGCTTTTTGAAGACCACTTACTTTAATAAGTGGCAGTAAGAAAGATGAAATTTCGAACTCTAAACTAGACGATGTTTACCTTCTAGCCTCATCTAAGAGGGAATTAGACCCTTCAATTTCTCTAGGATTAGACATTTTGACTTGCATTGATTTTTTCTGTAGAGCAGATAAATGGGAGAAGACATTTATAAGGATAATTTTAAGTCTTGAATGTTCTGATTCATAGACTCCAATAACAATTATGCCAAAAAATTTTCTAATCAAAAACTCTTGTCAAAGGTAGTTTTAACAACATCAAAAGTAGTCAGGGAGAGCAGCAGAAATCACCTTCAGTAATTCATCCTGAGTAAGAAAATCCTGCACTTTTATAACAGTTGGTTCCCATTAACAGGCTATATTCATTATTCAATTACATGCATTAGAACAGGTAAGTTTGGGTTAAAGTAACAATTCTTTCTAACAGCTCATTCATATTCAGGCAAAGATAACAATATGCAGCAACTCTTCTCACTTCACACAGAAAAATGAAATAATGACCTCCTTTTTCTCACCTCTTAACCTCTATAGATGGGAAGACTGTAGGGGTCAAAATAAAGGACTGAAATTGGGTTTGGAGTGGTGAAGAATGACAGCTGCCCACCCCCCTCCTGCCAGGAGTTGGAAATGAGCAAGACAGAAACAAAGACCTATATTCTAAGCAACAGTGTGAGTTGATCCCCAGGGGAGTTAGACTGACAAAGTTATGACCTAATTAAAGAACATATCCTACATGTTGTCTTTCTTCCTGCAAGTCTAGGACAAAATACTTCTTTCCATAATGGCAGTATTAAGACTGGAGACAAGATAAAGTATTACACCGTGTTGTAACACTAAGGTATATATGTGCAAGACCAAAAGACAGTTCCCAAGACCACCTTACATTTATTTTGTTTCAACAGGATATATCTGAGCTTTGTTTTGTATTAACATCCTGAATTTAAATGAAGTAGTGTTAAACTGCTTCTTTTCCTGTTTAGCTGCGTGGAACTGTTATACTATGGGTGTCATTTTTTTGTAGTAAAGATTTCCAGTGAAATGAAGATCTGCAATGAAGCAGTACTTCCACAGTCACCACAAACCAATGCAACATGGCACTGTAAACAACAGGAGCTCGCTTCCCATGCCTATTTCTTGCTTTCTTTAATTTTCTTTAATTTTTTCTTTAATTTTTTTTAAAGCAAAATTCATTGCGTAGCCGCAGTGTGCACCACAGAAGATATCTGACCCAGATCAGACTAACCCAGGAAAAAAATGGTTCCATTCATGAAAAAGTCACTAGCGCTAGATTAAAACCAACTTCTTTTAATAGGAGTCAAATGTAAATATGCCGAGCCCATCAAGTGCAATTAGTCTACCTACACAGCTAATTAAGATAGACTTTTTACAGTGTGGACTCTGCCATGCAGCTCATCATTATATCTGTAATATTTGTCAGTATCTAATTTGTTTCATTAGCACTGCACAGTTAAAGTAAGTAGTGCAGATTGACTGGGAGTTTTCACTTTTCTCCAATCCCCGTACTCCAGAATATTTCTATAAATACTTTTTCAGCACCAAGAAAATTAAGGCAAAGATTCTGAAAGTCTCTTCCAATCTGTTTTCTCCTCCAGTATGACTGGATATTTTGTGAAAATGCACAAAAATCAATTAATTTTACAGGGTTTACAGTTTTAAATAGTAAACTCAAAAATAGTTTTGACTTATCAATGGAATTGAACATTAGATATCATACTTTTTTTTTTTTTTTTTTTTTTTTGCATGAGAAAAAGGTGGAATACTTCATTTGTTCTCTAGATAAGGGTGGAGTGAGTTGGGGTGATTGTGGATACCAAGATAGATGGAAGGCTAGAACTGAAGCCAGCCAGACAAATTTGAATGAGAATCTCCATCACAGGATTCTTTAAGTTTACACAATACGACCCATAGGACCAGGTGCAAGGGCACAAGGGTATTTAGGCCATAAAATATTACAAGAGGAGATATAGTAGAAGTTGGAGACAATTATACAAGGAAAATAAATTTTCTATAAAACATAAAACATGAAACGGTTAGGTTCTCATTCATGTCAAGGAGCATATGTAGGCAAAACAATACTGGAAGTGTTACGGAAGACCCAGCACGGACTATCAAATATGATGCTCTAGATACCATCCTTTGCAAAAGAAGCCTCTGAGCTTCCAAATATAAAAAGCTGGGAGAGGTATTGTCTTGGTCGTATATTCTTTCTTTAAATATCCACTAGTTGTCACAACCAGAGACAAGCTTCTGACCTAGAAAGACTTCTCACTTCACCAAGGCAGACATCCTTATATTTTACTTCAATTTTCCATACTGTCTTTGAGAGAGACTCATTTGACCATCAGAGAATTTAAACAATCTTGGACTCAAAGTCATACACCATTAATGCCTGGTTTGTTCAACAGGAGGTATAATCAAAGTGGTTGTATTAGGAATACTTTGCTATTTTGTCAAGGGTCCAGCATGGCAATAAGAAAGAAACCAATAGTTACTTATGTAAATACAATGCAGATGGTTCCCTATTGATGAACAACATCTTTCAGAGAATAATGAGTTTGTCTGGTGCCAATTAATGCTCAGCACATGCTGTTCCCTTTGTCAACAATTCATGTACTCCAGAGGGAACTGAATGAAAGTTATCTTACAGTAGGTGATCATTGTATGGGCACAAAAAACATGCACATGGCATCCATATGGACCACATATAATGCTTTGTGAAGTCTATGCTTGATTCTGTCTTACATACATATGAAACCAAGTCAACTGTTTGGACATTGTGGAGAGCTCAATAGTAAAATTGTTCTCTCTATTAAAATCAGAATAATTTATCATATTGTTTTGGGTGGATTTAGTTTGTTTTTTGAGAACATTGCAAAAAACTATATCTTATGTATCTCCCAATGAAATTAAAGAGCAAAGATGCACATAAACAGGTTGATATCTAAGACTGTATGAAAAACCTCACTGGCTCTACTTCTTTAAAGCTCATTAATTTTATTACAATAAAAACACCAAATGTTAAGTTCTCAAAAGAAATTTATATAGCTAAACACAACCAAGTAGAGCTTGAAAAGACCTGCAAAAGGCACTTTTTTCCATTCCTCTAGTTAAAGGAGGAATGAAGTAATGAGATCTCTGTCATGTGCAAGTATAGACAAGATGTTATGAACACTTGCTAATCCAGGACAAAATTAAGGATTTTAAGGTAGCCTTCACTCTGAATTTTCCTTTTCTTAATTTGTTTTAATGGTAATCTAAGTTCAAATTACTCCTATATTTATTTTTATTTGTAAAATTTACAGTACCTTTGACTAGATATTTTTAATCACGGCATCCTTTACACAAAGATCAGGGAAGCATATATAAAATGCATTACACATGGCTGAGAAACTCTATTTCTTTACATAGCCCTTATCTTGAACAAAATCATTCTTCGGAGTACATTTCTCTAATGGGGTTCCACATAAGTAGTATGTACCCTATGAAGTCATCATACACTAAGAGGGGGGAAAAAAAATCAAGTGGCAGAATTAGTGTGTATTAATACCTAATATATTGCTTCTGAGAAGTGGTGCAAATTAAACTGAGTATTCCAGACTCTGAACCACTTGAGGTTGGTAACCTGCAACTGGTAATCTAGACCAGGTTAACTTAACCTAAAAGGTAGCTTAGAATCAAGCAAGCAGTGCACTTCTGAAAAGAATCTTCTAGTCACTTGGGCATTGATCACATACCAGAGTTCTCTGTCTCTGGAACCTTGAACTGGCATCTTCTGGATGAAATTAAGCTAGAATATGTGATCCAGGAAACTACTGACTGCCCTCTAGTCACCAGAGGGAATTCAGTCCGATGGAGCAGAATAGAATGAGTCTGAAGTTAAAAAAAAAAAAAAAAAGAAAGATGTATTTGTAACAAAAGGTCCTCACCTATGTTTCATTCTGCACATCTGCTCCTATTTGTCTTGTTAATATAGACATAGGTTTAAAATCTCTACTTTGTATGAAGTGCTTGTAAATTCAGCAAATTGAAATGTCCTTTCTTGAGAATGCACTTTCTCTTCACTTTCTAAGCAAATGGCATCTATGATCTTTCAAAGTAAAAATTTACAAAACATAATATTTGATCATCTGTGGCTTGATAGAAAAGTTTGTTCATAAAGTTTTTTTAGAACAGTTTAACAAGTGTTAAAGTTATGTTTCCTTCTCAATATAAATTTCTCATACTAAATTTATGGAAGTTCAAAAATCAAATTTACATTAATACTACAAAAAAAAATAATACTTCTTTAATATCTAAATGAATCATTCAAAGTTGTAAAATGCAGAATGCAACCTCACTTTCTTCAGAAGACTCATAGCCAAATGGCAGGCAAGGTCTAGGCATGTATACTAATGATGTGCAACCTATACTAGAGAATGAAGTTTTCCACTTTCTTCCCACTATGACTCAAAATGTAATCCTCATCTAAACAATAAATACGCTTCTAAAGGATAGGTATTCCTGTCCTGTTCTCATGCCTGCTGAATAGAAATGATTTTCACTAGAAAATTCCAAGTGACAGCATTGACTTAAAAAAATATCAGCCTACCGCTGGAAAAGTAGCATGGCGAGCTGTAGGTAATCCAGGAGACTCCTGGAATGCATCGAGGGTAACTTCTTAAGAGAGGTAATAGACAGCCCCACAAGAGGGGGTGCAATACTGGATCTGTTGGTCACCAATGCAAGTGAGCTCATCGGTGACACCAAGACTGGAGGCAGCCTGGGCTGCAGTGATCATGCACTGGTGGAGTTCATAGTCATGAGGAAGAGGGGTCAGGCGAAGAGTAAACTAAGGACCCTGAATCTTAGGACAGCAAACTTCCAGCTTTTCAAGAAGTTAGTCAATAAGACCCCCTGGTAAACTGCCTTCTGAGACAAGGGAGCAGAATGGAGCTGGCAGATCTTTAAAAATGTTTCCCACAGAGCACAAGAGCTCTCAATCTCCGGATGTAAGATATCAGGAAAGGTAAGAGACCAGCATGGCCAAGCCAGGACCTGCTGGTCAAACTAAAGGGCAAGAAAGACATGCACCACCAGTGGAAG
The DNA here is from genome assembly GCA_026546715.1 of Gallinago undulata. Taxonomy (NCBI): domain Eukaryota; kingdom Metazoa; phylum Chordata; class Aves; order Charadriiformes; family Scolopacidae; genus Gallinago; species Gallinago undulata. The sequence continues at coordinate 21,081,090 of JAOTQQ010000001.1, forward strand.
CAGGGATAGGTGACCTGGGAAGAGTACACTGATGCTGCCTGGTTGTATGGGGGTGGAGTCAGGAAGGCCAAGGTGCAGCTGAAGCTGAACCTGGCAAGGGACACAAAGAATAATAAGAAGGCTTTCTACAGGTATGTCAGCTGGAAAAGGAAGATCAAAGAAAGCATACCCTGCTGATGAGCAAGATTGGCAAATTGGTAACAACAGAAAGAGGGGAGATTTAGATTAGATATCAGGAAGAAATTCTTTATTGTGAGGGTGGTGAGACACTGGAACAGATGTCTCAGAGCAGCTGTGGATGCCCCATCCCTGAGGTGTTCAAGGCCAGGCTGGATGGGGGTTTGAGCAACCTGCTCTAGTGGAACTCAACGATCTTTAAGGTCCCTTCCAACCCAAACCATTCTATGATTCTACTTTCACTGTAGGACTCAAGTGCCAGCCTTGTGTCTGGCATTCAGTTCACAGAAGATCAATGGGAAAGCAAAGCAGGCTCTGCAGACTGCGTTGTAATCTGAGTTATAGAGTATGCTGTTTTCTTCCTTCCTTCCAAGAATGAAGCTGTGTTGTGTTATTTCCTAAAGAGGCAGTAATTACAGATCCTGATGGTCAATTTCCTTCTTGCATATTTAACATCTGCTAGCTCAACTTACAGAAATATTCAGGTAAATAATTGTTCAAGTAAATAACTAATCCAAAGGCAAAAAGAACAAAACAAGGAAGCAAATAAATAAAGCACTTTAAATGTCATGAATTGCTTGTTTCGTCACTCTTTAGTTTAGTGCACAATGTTCAAGTATTGGACAAAGGCAAAGGAAATTCTTCCCAAACACTGTCTCTGACTTTTATTGGGTTTGTTGTTTTTTTTTCATACTGCTAATTTTTCACCTATAAGTGGCATAAAATTTTTTATACTCACATTCTTCAACTTCTGTGCTTGTTGTCCTGGGAGATTGCTACCCAACAGCATACCTGGAGCTTAATATAGGCAATTTCCAACACCTGCCACCTAGAGCACACCACCTGTTGCCACTTTTGCTTCTATTACGCTCCAGCAAATACTACCTTTGGTAGCAGGAATAAAACTGAACAAAAGATAATAGAACACATGACACAGGACAGGGATGTCTATACTTGATGTTTTCCTATCTTATTATTGTATTCACCATTGTCCACTTCATCTCTGTTCTGTTCCCTTTGGCCCTGAATTTCAGTTTATAAGTTTCTGTGAGCTACAACCTCTATTTTTGAGGGGCTTCTTAGAATAGACATACCCAAACAAATATACTTGCTCCCTGTATGTTTCTGTTTAAAAACAAAGCACAGATAGCAGACCAGCTGACTGCTGATCTATTGGAGAGGGGCAGAAAAATAGACTTCACACTAGATTTGTTATCTTTCCCATTTATACCTCTAAGGAGTTATTATACTGCCTGAAACGAGCACCTTTCCTTACCCTTTTAGTTTCTTTATCTGCTTAACAAATGGCTTAGTCACCAGACTAAGTAAAACAATGACTCCGCAAAAGAAGGACATTTCTATATATATAATTTTAATTGTTTCTAGTTATCTTGTAGTAATTAGATCATGGAAATATACAGCAATTTGCTCTATGATTCAGGAGCATGACAGGCCATGGGCCACAATCCAGGGGACCCTTGGATGAACCTTGCTGGGTTCACCACCCTGAAGAAATCATTTTGTGTCTTGTGTGCTTTCATAGCTAGTAGTGCTGAGCAAACTTTATCATCAGCTTCCCTATTCCCAAGTTGATTGCCCCATTTGGCCAGGCAACAGGGCACCCTTTCAGGCCAGGAACCAGAGCTACTGTAGGAACTTCTCCAGAATCCCGGTGTCTTTATTGGCACTTTCTATGGAGCAAATATAGAAAGTTAATATTTTTAGCTTATTTTATTTTGCACTGGTCCTTACACTGAAAGTCTGTAACTTCTTTTGACTTTCAGGTCCACTAACTAACAGGGTCATAGTTGAAGTGAAATTTGTTCTTGTGCCCTGGAGTTGTGTCTGCATTGATGCCCTTGAGAAGAATGCAGTTTTGTTTTCACTTGGTTTTGCTGACACAAAATTCTCTCATCACTAATTTTTTTCAAGGCTAAAGGTTTCTCTTTGCTTCACCACACATGGAAGAACAAGCTAATCCTCTTGACTCACTGTGGTGAGACATGCTTTGCACAGAAAAATGTTACACAGGGCCCAGTACATAGAGGCTTTTTCCAGCTGAGGTCTCTGGGGCTGTGCTTAAACTCTCCTATTTGAGAATGTTAGGAGCAGGACCACATAGATGCCCATTGACAAAGAGATGTATTTTAATAGCAACAGAACTGACCTCAGGCTCAGTGGCTATAAACTAGTAAACAGTCCATAGCTCACAAATATCCACACTGGTTAAATATCCCTAGCACAGTTCCTAGCACAGTTTTGACTCATGTAAACTAGAGCCCTTTCAGATTGTGTTTGGGCATTGTTTGGATGTGCTGTACATACCAGGGACTATTCCTAAAGATGTGCAACTGCCATGTTTGGGAAGAGGGAAAGTTTGGGCATGTGAGACATGATACAACCTCAGAGCCAAAAAATAGTCCCTGGCCTGCTTTATTTGGGAATAGTCAATAGGTCAGCTTAAGCAGATTCAAAGCCTATTGGGTGGTTGATCTGTAAACTACTCAAGATTCTTATGGCAGGAGCCGAAGAAAGTCCCTAGAAAATTCAAGCACTGACTCCACAGGTGATTGCTTCTAGAGGATGGAGCCATGGAGAACCAGAATGGATGGCCACTCCCAAGGCATCAGCTGGTACTGGAGGACAGGAGATCATCCTGAGTGAGCTCTCAAGGCAAGTGCAGGGCAACCGAGGGATCAGGGCCAGCCAGCATGGGTTTATGAAAGGGAGGTCCTGCCTGACCAACTTGATCTCTTTCTATGACC
>JAOTQQ010000001.1:21089543-21109832 GCA_026546715.1 Gallinago undulata
GATGTGGTGTTGGGGGATATGGTGTAGGGGAGAACTTTGTAGAGTAGGGTAGATGGTTGGACTTGATGATCCCAAGGATCTTTTCCAACCTAAATGATTCTATGATTCTATGATTCATTTTTTTTTTCTCCTCCCAATTAGCCTCAGTTTCCAAGGGTGTCTTTGCAAATTAATAAGTATCTTTAATATTTGAGAGGGTTCAAATTAAGGAAGGTGAATATATCAAACTACTTCTTGAAATGAGTGTACATCTTACCAGCAAACAGGTTTGATAGGAAAAGTAACTAATACACTAGGTAGCCTTTTTCAACTGTTTACTGAAGGGACATCAAACCACCACTTTGTATCCTAGTGCTGTCTGGAAGCTTGGGGGAGGGAAAGTGACGAATCAAAAAATAACACAACTTTGCTTGCTCGTTTCTTGTTGCAGTGGAGGCAACTGCAATAACAAGTTGATTGTAACTATTCTTAATGACCAGTCATTACCTAATGGGTGTTGGATGTGTGGGGTTTTGAAGAGTTTTGTTGGCTTTTTTGGTAGCATGTAGCACGCCACCTTCCACAAACAGACCATGTAGACCACTAATAATTCTACAGAGCACAGTCTGTCTATCCCTTTTGGTTCGAAAGCTATGTTGGCAGCCCTCAGGTGTAGCTGCCAAGGCAATTTGTGGCTTCAGAGTTCAGTAAGAGAAGACAAGTCAATTAAGCTACTTAATGCAATGTTTCACATCTAGCTGTTCCAGGATCAGATGTAGAAGAGTGTGAAAAAGGCAGGGAGATGAAAGGGGTGGTCACCTATCTGAAACTTACCACTTCATTCCTCAGTAGTAGGAGTGCCTCAGGCATTTTAAAATCGCTAATATATGTTGTCTGGAATGAAAATATATTTTGATCACATCAGGTCCTCACCTTTGCAAGCAGAGATGCTGTTGTTCTGCCTATGGAAATAGCTCAGGATGCTTTTGTCTGCTGTAGTATTTCAGAAGTTCCCACAATAAGTTCACAGATCCAGTTTTTGAGACATAACTTCTAATTGTAACCACAGAATCAAACATTTAATTTAGGTAAGGATTAAAAACTTTTTTAGTGTGTAGTCAATTCTCAAAGCTATCCACATGTGAATAATCGTACAGCACCATGTGTGTAGACAACAGATGTTGACATATTAGTTAAATTCAACCTATGCCTTGTTTTATGTGGTCATGTAAATGCTGAATCAAACTGTGTGTTGAGCTGTGACTAGAGCATTTATATGGCATTTTAAAGACAGTGCCAATAGCAGTAATTTTATCTCTCTGAGCAAAAGAGAGGTATACCTCCTTGCTCAAACTTAGCAATTCTATACATCAGAAGGATGAATCGTGATTCTTTTCCTCTGCCTACTAACAAAGGTAAGATGGCATGTACTGCATCAAGTACAAAGTAGCAATGTAGCCATGATTCTTTAGCAGCACAGAAGGAAATAGAAAGGCAAAGTTTCTTCAGGAACTTCAAAAGCACGTGGATATCTCCAGACCACCATTGCTATATGTGTAGGGGCAGCAAAATATTTTGTTCACAGCAGGGCAAAGAGAGGATCAAGCACCAGATTTAGTTTGGGAGCTTGGTTCCTTTTACAGGATTATTTAAAAGAACTTTGGGCTTTTTTTCTACAAATTTCTGTGCTCAGTCACTACAAGTTCAAGTGTCTGGATTCTTGAAGATTTGGCATACGTTGTACATGCAGGCATATAAGCTGGATATTAAATTTTTTTAACATCTGTTGCATTTTCTTGTCCAAATGTTGTGTTCCAATTTGCTTTCCCGTGGTTTTATTTGTCTCAGGCTCATGAACATTATGTGATAGACCAAATGGCCACAAGAAAATCAGAGAGAGTAATTTTCTTTTTCACAGATAGGTAAGTGAGATCAGAAGGTATCACAATGGTCATTCCGCCAAATCTCATATTATTCCATTCAGGCAGTGGTTCCTACATCTACCTAGCAACTGTAGCAACCTTTAAAAAGTCATTGCCCATATGTAAAGACTTTGCTTACCTGAGACTTATAGAATCATAGAATCATAGAATTGTCTAGGTTGGAAGGGACCTTCAAGATCACATAGTCCAACCATCAACCTAACTCTGATAAAAATCCACCACAAAACCATGTCTCTAAGCACCATGTCTACTTGTCTTTTGAATATCTCCAGGGATGGTGCCTCAACCACTTCCCTGGGCAGCCCATTCCAATGCTTGATAACCCTTTCAGTGTAAACATTTTTCCTCATATCCAATCTGAACCTCCCCTGGTGCAACTCGAGGCCATTTCCTCTTGTCCTATCGCCTGTGACTTGGGAGAAGAGAACCCCCACCTCTCTACAACCTATTTTGAGGTAACTGTAGAGAGTGATAAGGTCTCCCCTCTGCCTCCTTTTCTCTAGGGTGAACAACCCCAGCTTCCTCAGCCTCTCCTCATAAGATTTATTCTCCAGACCCCTCACCAGCTTTGTTGCTTTTTTCCCATCCTCTTGGACTTGTTTGACAACTATAAATCCTTAACGAAAACAAACAAAGAAACAAAAAGGATTAATTTATAAATTTGATTTCCAGTTTGAGCTCTGACCTGAAATTTTAGTCATTTTACATGTTTTTTTCCTATTAGGTTATAGGGTTCTTTACATATTTTAATGAGCTGTGAAATAATAAAATATTGTGTTCACTTGAAACTACAGCTATTAGAAATTTACACTCTACACAAAAATAAGAATTCCTGTAGATTTGGAAGGCAAATATATTGGAATATGAACTTAACAATGTCAAGCGAGTCAGCTTTTACTGTCAACAACAAAGAGTGTGTCACCACCTAACTTAATTAGGATGAGAGTATATTTTGCAGGTTGTGTTTAATGGGCAAGCATAGTTGAAATAATGAACACAAATAGCAGATCAGCAAACACTGAAGTGAATATAACCATTTAGAAGCTTAACAATGTCTTTGCTCCTTAAAATAAAACACACTGGAACTATGAGTTCTGTCTGAGAAATGAAGCTTTGAATATAACAATGCATACGTATTTGAACACAACTAACATGGCCTTGTTGTCCATGTCAATGATAGAGTCCAAGCAAGTAAAACATTACTGAATGTGTCCCTGGGTCATTTCCTTCCACTAAAATGACATTAAACCTCAAACATGGGCAGTAGTAATACCTTATATGTGCATTAAAAAGCCCTATCAAGTAGTGGGTGTCTATAAGGTGGTAAGGTAAGAAATTAAACAGAGTGTAAAAATTAACAGATGGCAAGTGATAAGCACATGGCCAGTGACCAGAGTTTAACATAGTATTGCTTATTGATTTAGGCAATTCACTGAGTAATATAAAAAAAAAATGGTCTTTGTTTTGTTTTAAATCAATGAGAGATATGAATGCTTAGCATTTCAGAAAAATTTCCACAGGATAGTACTTTCAATATTTACATACATATGTGTGCATTTATTTGTATATTATACCTTATAAATCACGAAGGTAGTTGGCAACTTCTGTTGGCAAGTATGACTAGTCAGGGCAGATTTTGTAGAAAGTGACAGAACTCTGTAAATGCTGATCTGCATAGCGTCCACAAGTAATTCTGTGTTTTGCAAGAGACAAGTCAAAACAGGTTTTGGTCCTGAAAATATTTTCCATTGGGGTGGCAGGAGGACACAAAAATAAAAATCTTACTGTTTAAGATGAAGAAAAAAAGCTCAGTAGGGAACAGTATTGCTAAGTCAGTAGTCTAGTAGAGGGAACTGTTAGTCATTAAAAGTATTTATGCACTTGAGAGAATTAACAAAAATAAATCCTTCTTTAAATTGCATGCAATAGCTTGAAAATTCTAGAGTAAACATTCAACTTTAGTAGAATATAGTCCACCACTGATTTAAAAGTTCAGTAGCACAGCTAAGGTTAAAAACATACAAACAAGATATGAAGAGAAAACCAGTCAGAATTAAACAACTATTTGCAAATCGTGCACAGCTACAGCAGGACAAAGGATCCATTATCCTCTGTTTATTTCCTTGAACCCTTTAGCATACATTATGTACTCCACTGAAGCTAAGGAGCCAGTTGAGCAATCTGTGCTTTGTTCCAACTTTGGAGCTAGTGGATAGAAACATTTGCCTTGAAGGTGCCACATGCTTCCCAGCAGAATTATGCCTGGAAACAGGTCTGATTCTGCTGTCAAGATTTAATTTAATTTGGTCTATATGGGAGAGGTGCTGCAGGCAAAGAGTTTGACTAAAATTCCACCAAGTCGATCTGTAATAGCTCTTACTGAGCTAATAGGGATCAGTAAGATAAGGGACTTTTTCCTTTTTCTATTTCTGCCTTTTTTTTTTGACACATTATTCAAGATCAATCTTCCACTTTCAGGGAGACCATCTCACAAAATTTAGGTCTATTACTGTTAATTCAAATCTATGCAATTTTCTGATTTTTCAGATCTGTTATTCAAGATGGCTGGCACTATAGCAAAAAGTAATAGATGCCTAAAGTCTCAGTCTACAAATTTCATCATTAAGTCATTAGCAATTATCTACAAATAATTACTGATCGCCTTACATAGAGCTCTTTTCCTCACGTAATGCAAACTGGTAGGATATATAATCTGTCAAGATTTAGGCTGTCTTCATCTTTTCATGATGAAAAATATTTGCAGACTAGAGTAAGTCCAAATATATTTCACTACAAGTTTTAAAAATTAATATCCTAAATAGTACATGCACATTTTTGAGACTGCTGTGTGTTTTTCTCTATTAAAAAGCATGCTTGACATTTTCCTGTGCTTCAGAAACCCATAATCAATTTCTGAAATATATTAAAGAGATAACAATTGCTTTAACCATATTCTAATAAAACAAGTTAATATTTTAAATGCTTTATTGAGAACTGGGCCATCATAATTTTTTATTATAATAATAATAATAAACAGTGATAATCAATATTATCAAGGCCTCATTTTAAAGTTCTGAAATGAACTCCTACTCAGAGGTAGAAGAATGAGTGCCTTGGTTTATCCTAATACATAATTCACATATATGTAGTCCTATTTGTCCTTGGCTATCAAAACAGTGTATTTATACCGAAACCTTAAAAAAAGAGTTAAAATACAAATATCATTTAGCATGCCTTATATCATTTCCTAAAGGTCTGACATTTTTCCGCGTCTACCCAATTGCCAGTGATGTTATTCAGTGAAAAGAATAGAACCAGCCACTCTCAATAAGCAGATCAATGTATATTAAAGGCACATGAGATGTGATTTTAATTCCATAAGTTTCAAGAGCAAATATTTTGGTCATTCAACAGTTCCCTCTACATCCACGTAAAAGAATAAGAATTCAGTTTCATGGCTTTTTCTACGCCTTCTGTTGACACATCTGATTCCCTCCAATCTTACCTTTACGGAGAAGAGGTGAATTTATAGTGGGAAAGAAACTATCCAAAAACCACTGGGTGAGTGTCAAGTTGTTACCTGCTATTTCATATTTATATTTACCATGAGACTGGTAAATAAAAACCATACACAGCTTGAACAGATGTGGAAGAACTGAGCAGATCTACAGAGGCAATAGGAAATAATTCATGTTAATGCGGTGCCTTCCTATCTCCCCAACCTCCTTTTCCACCTGTACAGCTATTCAGAGAAACAGAGATTTGGGATCAGAATATATCCTGTTTTACAAATCACACACATCACTGACTGGGTTGCAAGCAAGTATCCAGGGTCAAATTATGCCATTGCAGCAGCTTGATCAGATACTAATGGGGATTGTCAAATTTTCCAACCAATAATGTGTATTTTATTTCCCATGAAGTCTGAGGTAAGGAATGGCTGGCATAACTATCACTGATGCATTTTGAGGTTTTATAGACCCTGGAATGTCTCTGTGCCTTTTGTCAGAGTACTGTAACAAAATAATAGCTCTTGTCTCAAAGCAGAGGGATATTTAGAGCCATAGAAATATCCTCTGCTAACAGGGGAACTAATCCTTCCACTTTTACTCACAAAAGGCTTTACTCCGTAAACAGAAAAATTTTCTCCAAGCCCAAATTTGTAGGATTAACGGAGGAAGAGTCTGGCCTGCCATAAACCATTTGTTACCTCTGAAACTACATTTACATTTTCCAGGATATGATTAAAACCAGAACGTTTTGCCAGAGACATTTGAAGTTTAAATACATGTTATTGCAGTTTGGTATTTGTGGGGATTACTTGGGCGTATAACCTTTAAAAGTGGAAAAAAGCCAACATTTTCAAGTTGTTTGGATCGTAAACATTTAGAGATTACACACTCATGTAACAGAAAAAGAACTTTGTTCCGTTTACATAATCAGCCACTAAACATGCTATAAAGAAATCTCTCCAAGCTGATATTGTGCAGTTTTAAAAAGGACTGCAGTGTTACACACATTATGTCATTTTTTATAACAAATGCCTTTAGGCACAGCACTATGTAAGAAGGGCCAAGCAGCAGCACCTCCACAAGGGAACCCCAGGGGATGAATAAGTGACTTTAAAAGTTATCACAATTCCCTCTCTGTTCCTTTTATTCCTAAGAGTACGGGATTCCTAAGAGTGGGAATTAGCTGACATCTAAACGCTGGTGCCTACAAACCATCTCTTTTTGTATCACTTCAGAGGCCATTCCAGAGATTCCCCTGCCCGAGAGCACAAGTCAGACAATAAAGAAACACATAAACTAGGCAATCTGGTTCTCTGAGGAAAAAAATTAAACAGAATCTTAATATCCATTAGAATAATTTCCACTGGAAGCTAAGAGATTCTGGAAAAGATTTAGTAGTAAAGGGCATACATTCCCTTTAATGGCTGTAAGATTAACAGTTCCAAAGAAAGTGTGTCTTGCATGAGACAAGATAAGGAGCTTTATATGTCCAAGCTACCAGACCTTCTCTTTTATGTGATCAGGACAAATTAAAACCTGCTGGAGCTGCGTATCAGGCAAGTTACAATCAGGTAGCATTGCACAAAAGGGCTGTTTGCCTCTTACTTTTGTTGTAAAAGTTAAAGTTCAGCCATAGACTGAATCTGTGTTCAATACTGCAAGCCCAAATCCAGCAGACAGGTCATTGCATACCTAAAGGCACTTTGTGTTTCCGAATGCCTGGATTAACTAAATCAAGCTGACAAGAACATTTACTGGGTGTATTTTCCTCTTTATGTTTTGCTCAACCCACAGCCATGGGGTCAGAGAATACTTTCTTATTAAAAACATTTTGATTTAGGCTTGCATGGCTCCATGATGTGTTCCTTTTGTGTGGTTTTGTTTATGTAAATTTTTTAATAAACCTTGAAAATAAGCATCTTTTACCTCTCTGTTCCAATTGCTTCTTGCCCTAGCAATGCATCTGGTCACAGAGGACATCTCCTACCAGTGCTTACTTGTTACTATGGACAGTCTTACACTTCCTTCCTTTTCCTCATATATATTTTTAAAGGGGTGCAAGATGGAATTCACTGGAGCCCCAAAATAATCTCAGTATGGAAAGTAAGCAATCTTTCCTACAAAATCTTCTTCTTTCCCCATCTTTTGTCCACTTTTTTTTACCCCTCCAACTTTTTATTAAAAATTTCTCTTTTATTGTCTGCTTTTCTTTTTCATCTTACTGGAGATATGCTGTATTTTTAAGAGGGCCAATTCTCTTGAAGAGAAAAAAGGATAGAAGTATACTGTAATAAGGAACCATGGGAGCAAGGCCAAGGTGGATTAGACTATTCTGTCAAATTAAATCTGTTTTAGGAGATGCTGAGATTTTCTTTTTGGAAAGGACTGAGCTTTCTTTTTCATTTTGCTAATGGGACTAATCTGTCTAAAATAGTACATCTTCATTCCAACGAAAAGGACTACATTAGAACGCTCCCTGGAAAAATAAAAGGGACTGTTTTTTATATATACATAGAATTTTGAGTAACTCTTAAAAGGAGTTTCTTTCTGATAGATCTTCACCTATACGTGGAAATGGGAGGTAGATTAAGAAGAGGTGAAAATGTTCAGAGAAAGTAAAGGACTGCATTGCCGTGCTGTTAACCTCTGACTGGTGAATTGCTGCACACTGCTTATGGCACAAGCTAAAGATGTGCTAAGTTATGAGCAGCCAGTAAAAGGTGAGGTTGCTACAGAGCAAGCTGTCAGAGCAAAGCGTGTGCGTACACGTGTGCACACATCTGGGTGCAAGTGCATGTTTATATGGCCTCGATACAGCACTGACTCAAAGGGCAAAGGGCTGATCCTTTCTCACTGTGTACGTGTCAGAAACTGGTTTTATAATATGTAGGGGAAGAGCACTTCAGACATTTTCTTGTTTAAAGATTTGAATGAGCAGCTTTTTCATTTTCATTAGATGCAAGTGATTGATCCCTACAAAAGGAGATGTTGTAACTGTAGATGTATTATATCATATCACATTATTGATTAGGCTGCATTTCAGAATAGTAATATGTATTATTGTAGTTAACACACAGGGTTGTATCAGTTAGATACACATTGTGAATATGAATGGCATTTGCCCCAGGAGTTAGGCAGGACTTGAAGCCAAATGGCAGAACAGTTAATTTACGGCACACAGTAGGACTACAATGTCTGGAATTCTCCATCAAGAGAAGAACCATTGGAATAATTTAACTTAAGGAAACTGGGCATGCAATGATCCCGGGGAGCCATGCAATTAATGTTCTGTCTGCCACATTAAAGATTTACCACTGAGATGGTCCATTTGCATACAACATACCCCTAGTGCCAGGAAAAGCTTCACTTGCTTTCACCACCCAGTACGGCACCAGACAGCAATAGTGAGATGCTGTTTTGATTCAGTTACTGCTCAGCTGTATATCAAACATGTTATAGAAACAGGCCTTGACTTCAACATGTTTGGTTTGGATCAGTGAATTGAGCACTTGCTGAGCTCTGGAATACAAATGATAAACCTATCTGTCTGAGCAGTTCCCCTGTTGGTGCCATCCTCTCACTGCCTATTGCTAATGCAGTAATATGTATGCAGTGCACAGCATCCTATGTGACTGCCACTTGACAAAATGTGCCAGCTCATCATTGTCTCCAGACGAGACAGATTTATTATAATTCAATATGTTCCTCGTGAGCACTTTTTTCTGTCTTATGTTACAGTCTGCATAGCATTCAGAATAATAACTACATGCTCTTATGGCATTGCAGCACTGAATTCTTGCAGCTGAAAAAATCATTTCCTTGGCTCTGACAGAAATTCACCCACATCAATACCTCCCTGTTGCTGAAAATTAATATGGGATTTCCCTGTCCCATCCCATAATAAGCAGTTTATGAGGTAAAGCTAAGTAGTGTGATTTTTATTTTTTTTTAATAAAATGTGTTTGATATTCAAAAACCTGAAAAGCCATCAGCCTGGTTGCGTCGCACTGCAGATAAAAACCCATTGTACAAATTGGTGAAATTATGAGATTCTAGGTGCAGCTTTTCGTACTCTCAAAGTCAAATAAGGCACAGTAAGAATCAAGGAAAGCTGGACAGAACCAACAGCTGTTCTTGCTAAATTAAAGCTACTCTGTATGTTAAGACTGTCACCTGATAATGGAAACAGAAGTGTTTACAAGTGGTCCACATAGACTACTCAAAAATGCACAGGTTTCACACTTTCAAAGAGAATGGTGTTCTTTTACAGTGAATCAGTCATTTCAGCTGACTTTAGATACCAGGATGACCTTTACAAAGTGGTATAGACAATAACATTGAATATGCAATTCGCCAAACATGAATATTGGCACATTTTGCCTCATGAATATTTACCATCAAGACTGCTGCTGACAGCATCTCAGCAGTCCTAATCTGCAACCTGGCAGCCAGCCAGGTTTCTCACTTTTCCCAGACACAGGGAGGAATTCCAGCCCTACTGACCAGGAGGCAAAGAAAGATCCTGGCATCCCAATTTGACTTGCACTCCATCTGTTAAATAAAAAAATTAAAAAATTCTCTGATTAGAAGTAATGATGAAACTAGATTTACTAACAGACACCACACCCAGGATCCCCCTGCAGTGTGTGAATGCCATAGAAAACATGACAATATCTGGCAAAAAGGGACTTTGCATCCCTTCAGTCTTGCCCTAAGGCATCTTCAACAGAAACTTGAACAGATCATACAGCTTTTTTGGGTGTGGATGATGAAATCCCTTTTGTGAATGTCAGGCATACATGTTTCCAACATACATGCTTGGCTTCAGGTGATACTTGGTTGTTGGATACTTGTGTTGTTTCCTAGAGTTGGCAGTGTAGGGGAACCTCACTCCATCCCACGCCTTCTGGTATGATGCTAGTACCAGTAACAGAAGCCCAGAACCTGAAGAAGGGTTGCATGTCAAAAGGACAGAACCTGCAGTGCAGCCAAAAGGAATAATAGACACTCCAGCTAGTAAATCAGCTTCATCAGGGACCCAACTTAAATGCCTCTATGCAAATGCACATAGCATTGGGAATAAACAGGAGGACCTAGACACATGTGCATGCCTGCAGGGAATTGATCTTATTGGCATCATGGAGACACAGCGTGATGGTTCCTGTGACTGGAGTGCTGGAACGGAAGGATACACAATTTTCAGGAATGACAGGCAGGGGAGATGAGGAGCAGGTGTCATCCTCTATGTCAATAACCAGCTGGATTGCACGGAGATGGGGATGGATGAGGAGCTGACTGAGAGCTTATGAGGAGAGCAGGGACAGGTGATGTTACAGTGGGGCCAGTAAGACCTGACCACTAAGACTGAGTGGATGATGCAGTATTAGGTTGCTGGTTGTGCTCGATGATATTAAAGGTCCCTTCTATTCTAGAGGATTCTATGATTCAGTGATAACTTCCTTCTCCTAATGATAGAGGAGAAAATGAGGAGAGATGCTATGCTGGACCTTGTTCTCAACAACAAGGAGAGGGTGGGTAACATGAAGCTCAAGGGGAGCCTTGGATGCAGTAACCATGAAATCATGGATCCTTAGGGTGGCAAGGAGGGCGCACAGCAAACTCACTACCCTGCACTTCAGAAGAGCCAACTTTGGCCTCTTGAAGAATCTGCTTGGTGGAGCACCATGGGTTAAAGCCCTGGAGGAAAGAGGGGCCCAAGAAAGCTGGTCAGTATTCAAGGATCATCTCCACCAAGCTCAGGAGCGATGTGTCTCAACAAAGAGGAAGTCAGGCAAAAGCACCAGGAGGCCTTCATGGATGAACCAGGAGCTCCTGGGTAAATTCAGATTCAAAAAGGAAGCCTACAGAGGATGGAAGCAAGGATAGGTAGCCTGGGAGGAATACAAAGAAGTTGTCTGAGCAATCAGCAATCAGGTTAGGAAAACTAAAGCCCTGATAGAATTAAATCTGGCCAGAGACATCAAGGGCAATAATAAAAGCATCCATAGGTATGTCAGTAATCAAAGAAAGACTAGGAAAAATGTGGGCCCTCTCTGGAAGGAAACGGGAGACCTGTTCACCTGGCATATGGTCAAGGCTGAGGTACTTAGTGACTTTTTTGCCTCAGTGTTCACCAGCAAGTGCTCTAGTCACACCATCCAAGTTGCAGAAGGGCAACTGAAACTGAAAGAGGGGAGATTTATATTATATTAGATTCACATTCACACACACACCACCATCCCCTCTTTCTCCCACACCATGCTTCCTAGCCTGGAACTGATGGGACTGATCCAGATGGCTCCCAGCTGGGTCACATCACCTTAGGCCCTAGCTCATGGATGACCAGCCCTAAACAAGAATCTATCATTTCCCTGGGTGGTCTCTTCCCTTGTCTCACAGCTCCTGCTGTTACATATTTTCTCATCTCTTTCACCTCTAGTGTAGATAAATAGGACTTTTTTCTTTTCCTACTACAATGAATATGAGGGAGAAGGAAGCTGGTGATCAGTTAGTTAACTAATTATTACCCCTCATAGTCAAAGTCCCTTTTCCCCTCTGAAGTGTTTTGGGGCTTTTTTGTCCATCATCTTATCTTCCTTTCCCTTACACTGTTCCCAGTATTTTAACCTTTCTTCAGATGTCATTTTTCTTCTCTTCTTTTTACCCTCCTCTCTGGCACCAGACCTGGAGGTGAGAGCTGAGACTGCACTTCTTTAGTGGCAAAATTACCTTCTGGGTGAGGCACAGCAGTCTTCCTGATGCATCCCAGCAGGGTATTTGACTTTTTTAGAGAACACTGCATTAGTTTGCACCTGTGAGCTCAGACCTCAAGGCTCAGATTGATTTTTGCTGCACAGCCAATTAGTCAGTTATTGTCCATTTCGTATTTCTAAATTTTGTTTCTCCTACAAATGAATTATTCCACATTGTTCTTTATTGAATTTCATCCTATTGATTACAAACCCTTCCTCCAATTTAGTAAGAAGTTTTTGAAATCATAATTTATATCTCTCCCCTACTCCCTCAGACTATTGTAAACACATGTAACTTCATATCAGCATTTTAAAGTATATTTTCTATTATGCCATCCACGTTACCATCATGATTAAGTAAAATATTGACTGGTAATGGATCCATCCAAGTCCTCATTGGATTTTTCCTCCTGTTTTTGGCAAAGAGCTAATGATAACTGCACAGTTTTTCAAGCAGCTGTTGATCTACTCTACAGCAATTTCACCCAACCATTTCTTCCTAATTTGCATATGCAGGATCAAGTCAGTAGTCCTACTCAAGCCAAAATAAATCTCATCTCTTATTTTCCTCTACCTGCTGGACTAATCAATCAGCCAGGGAGTAAATGGGACTCCTTGACTGCACAATTTTTACTTTTTGTCAGTGTATGACTCTTTAGATGTTCACAGACACAGATTATTTTTACTATTCTCTACTCTGCAGCAATCTGTTACCTAAAGGTTGTCAAAGGTCCTCACTAATGCAGATAATACATCATCTAGTTGCACTGATGCTTTAAGATGAATGTAACTAGCTTAAATATAATTCATACTAAATATTCTCTCATTTGGTGATCTGTATTTTTACCTATATTCTCACTCACTTTTAAAAATTATATTAAACCTCTTCTCATAATTGATAGTTTCAGAGGTTTTTGCCACTCATCTAGTTTTCTTATCTGTATAGTAGTAGACCTTAACTGTTGAAGTCCTTCTACAATAATGGCATTGAAGGCTGAGTTAACATTTAAAAGCATCGCTTCCAACATGCCTTGACTTGGTCCAGAATCCTGGGAAAATTATATTAAATTTCTGATTTCTGATGCTCTATGAGCTAGTTTTTCCTGAGGCAAACTTGAACTTTAAAAATGTTTCTTAAAATGCTTTAAATTCAGTAATTTTATTAAAGGAAGGAAAGGGAACTTTACACATAACAGGGAAGCATACAAAAACTAATTGCTAAAGTACAGCTATATTGCTTTGAAATCATTGGCTTCCACTGGATATAAATACTTAGGCCAGCTGATTGCTCTTCCCCTTCTGCAGCAGTATCACACCCACTGCAATTAACAAGTCCTTCTGGGTCGAAACATCTGATTTAATCTGCCACTGATCTTGCAGTGAGACTTTCTTCAATGGTCACTCGTACTCCTCATGAATCTCTCTTTCCAGTCATGGTACCACTAGCTGGACCTTTCCTTGCCCAGCCAGCAAGCCTTTCCTGCTAGCTGTGCTTCACCACTTCCCGCTGCAGTAACTGGATCTTGGATTTTAGATCTGGGGTTTTGTTGGCTGTCCTGCCACAACTATCAGTGAGCAAACTAAATATTTAGTGCTTTTCTTTTTCTCCAGAGAGATTGCTCCAACTTTTTATAACAAAGGCAAAGAAAAAGAAAACTCAAACCTGAAGCTTTTATAAACTATACAGATTATTTTTTTTTCTTTCTTATGGCAATCCTAACTTCTTTCCTAATATTGTACCTGCTATAATAATCACTTAAATCGATGCATAATGAATAGGGTAAGTTTAATCTTTCCATTTAAAACTGATAAGATTTAAATGCTCACATCCTCAGTACATTTTGTAAAAATCAAATACAAAGGAATTTTAGCAAAAATGTCATGAGAAAATAAATTAGCTTGGATGTGCAATAGGTTAATAATGACTCATTTACAATGTTTTTCCCCCGGAGAATCACCAAATACAGTTGAAAAACAAATGAATCTCTGAAGCAATTCTCTGAGGTCAGATATGACCATATATTACATAATGCAAGTACAATAAGGCTAAGGGACACATAATGTCATAAAGCTAGATAGCTAGGTCAAAAATAGAACTCAGGAAGTTCCACTGCCAGTTCCTGCTTGAGCCACTAGAACATGACACATTTCCTGCTTTATTATAATTTCTTTGTGCTAATATATTGCTCCTTTAGGGCCTGTGTGTTTCTAATCTTTGTTTTGGTGCTTACATAAGAAAGGATCCAGGAGTTTCTTCCAGCCAGCACACGCTTGCACTCGGCAATGCCAGAGCCCGTTGCAAGTCCTCTCTGTAGCCCTTCAAAGAGATGGAGCTGCGTCAAGGACACGTCATTTCTCACCACCCCATTCCTTTCTTTGTGTGCAGACTGTGCTGTGTGGTACCTTCAAGTCCCTGCTCTGCTGGCAGGACTGGTCAAGATAAGAGGAGCATCATACCTCATATTTTCAGTAAGAGTACAGTATGTATTAAGGTAAAGATTGCTCTGGCAAACATCCTTACAGAGTATCATTTCTCGTCACCTCCTCATTTCTTAGTACAAGTGTTCTGCTCTGAGAAGGCACTCACTGCTCTCCTATGATCTCAGTTACTGAAGATGTGTGCTGCTGGCAGCAAGGTCGGCACTTCACCTTGCCCTCTGGAAACTCTGGTGTGGTTCAGGCCATAGTCTGGCCACTTTTTAATGGAAAATCCACATTTTCCTAACAAAAACACAAATAGGCTATTTCCCTTCCCATCTATCACAATCCCAATCTTCAACTCTTCAACTCAGTGAATATTTTTCCAATTATGTGAAATTATTTTCTTTTTTCTATGTGAATCTTCATTTCAAGAAAGCTATATGATTAGTTGGAGACAGTTCAGAGAAGAGATACTCTCATAAAAAGAGCCAACCACTGAAAAGCAAGTTCTCTGAGGGTGGATTTCAGGAGTTACCAGCCTATGAAAAGAGAAGGTTGAAAGCGATTATTACTCTGTAGAGATATTT
The DNA here is from genome assembly GCA_026546715.1 of Gallinago undulata. NCBI lineage: Eukaryota > Metazoa > Chordata > Aves > Charadriiformes > Scolopacidae > Gallinago > Gallinago undulata. The sequence goes on from JAOTQQ010000001.1 coordinate 21,104,738, forward strand.
AACATTGGAAGAAAAAAAACAAACCTGTGACGAAAGGAGGGACTTCTCATCCTTGCTGACAAAGGTATAACAGGATAAAATGAAAGAGAGAAAGTTAAAGCCGGATAAATTCAACCGTGAAAATCTCACTTATAAAGACAGTCAGACACTGTATCAGAGAGGCAAAGAAAGTGAATACATCTCCAGGTTTTGTTGTGCTTGCACGGAGATCGTAGTTTCAAAAAAAAAAATAGAAAGATTTTGATCCAGTTTCTAATACAAATTTTAGGAATATGTTTGCACTACTCTCAATTGTCTCTAATTGTCTGAACTTGACTGGTTGTTATTTCTTTTTTCTGCAACTCAAAAAAAAGAAGAGAAAGACATATGCTAGCTTAACTCCAACAACTGTCTCTGACCACCAGTTCATTGCAATAATGAAAGTTGCAAAGCTTCAGTTCACAGAATCACATAATCACAAAAGAGTTGAAGGTGGCAGGGACTTCTGGAAGTCATCTGCTTCAAACCTCTGCTCAAGCGGTTACCTAAAGCCAGTTGCACAGGGCCACATCCAGGTGGGTTTTCAGTATATTCAGGATGGAGACTGCACAACCTCTCCAGGCAACCTGTGCCTGTGCTTCATCACTCTCACAGTAAAGAAGTGTTTCCTGATGTTTATAAGATCCTTCCCTGAATCTTTTCTTCTCCAGGCTAGACAATCCCATCTCTTTCAGCCTTTCTGCATAGGAGAGATACTCCAGTCCCTTAATCATCATGGTCCTTCAATGGATTCTCTTGAGTATGCCCATTTCTCATGTACTGGGGAGCCCAGAACTGGGCACAGTACTCCAGGTGTGGCCTCACCAGTACTGAATAGACAGGAAAGATCCCCTCCCTCAACCTGCTGGCAACAGCCCTTCTAAAGCAGACCAGGATATTGGCAGTCTTCTTTGCCACAAGAGAACATTGCTGGCTCACCATGTTCAACTTGGTGTACACTAGGACCACTACATCCTTTTCTGCCAAGCTGTTTGCCAGCTGGGCATCCCTGAGCATGTATTGGTGTCTGGGGTTGTTCCTCCTCACATACAGGACTTTGCACTTCACCTTGTTCAACTTCACAGGAGTCCTTCCAGCTGATTTCTCCAGTCTGACAAGGTCCCTCTGGATGGCAGCATGAACAGCTTATCAGCCACTCTTCCCAGTTTGTCATTAGTAAAATTTCTGAGGGTACGTTCTGCCACATCATCCAGATCATTAATGAAGATGTTAAACAAGTATTGAGCCCTGGAGTACACCACTAGTTACTGGCCCCAAAGTAAACATTGCAATGTTGATCACAACTCTCTGGGCCTGGTCATGCAGCCAGTTTTCAGTCCACCTCAGTGTCTGCTCTGCAGTCCATACATCAGCGGCTTGTCTTTAAGGATCTTATGGGAGACAGTGATAAAGGCCTTATTCAAACTCAGGTAGACAATATCCACTGCTCTCCACTCATCTACCAGGCCAGACATTTATTCGTAGAAGGTTATCAAGTTGGTCAAGCATGACTTCTCCTTGGTGAAACCATGATGACTACTCCTAATGATTTTCTCATTCCTAATGTGCCTGAAAATGGTTCCCAGGATTAGCTGCTCTATCAGTTCCTGAAATTCCTCATGAGGCAGATAATGGAATAGCTGCTGAGACAGCCCATGCATTTCTGTTAGCCAGCTCCTTTACACTTAGGGATCTCAACCTCTTGGTCTTCACCTGCAGCATGTGACAGTAAAATCTTGCTGAAAGCAGCAGAAATGTGGCTGTCTTAGCCAACCTGTTGGGTGTAGCGGTGGGGAGACTAACCCAAGTGTACTACTAGAAAAATCTTTCAGCCTTAGGCCAATAGTGAAATAAAATATTTTCATATTCCAAACAAAAATTCCTTTCCTGGTTGATTCAACATATCTGTTCTTGATTATCGTAAATTACAGCAGTTTTCTATAATCTCATTCTCCCAGGGAGAATGCACTGGGAGTGCTGAGAGCACAGCCAGGATGCTGAGGGTGTAAAGAATACTGGAGACTTGGATCACTTCAATTCTAATTACCAGGAGGTGTTAAAGCAGGCACATTAACATCAGACCAACTCAGAATGCTTTTATCTGTTTCTGTAATTGCAGTGATCAGAGTAAGGTCATACCAATGATAAATAATCATTGTATCTTTCTCTTTTTTCGCGCAAATAGAAAAAGATACATTTCAGTGAAGCCAATCCAGCTTGAAAAAAATGCATTTTCTGTTAAAAATGAATAGTCTTTGAAGTTTGAAGTGCTTCTTTTTGTTCCAACTTCGGAGGAGGTGGGGGCAATCCTCATGTCATGAATTTCATAAAAATCCTTCTCACCCTTTATATTTTCTTGAGCAGCTGCCCACAAGGTCAATCAACAATACTCAGTACCACATAACCAAGGTATATGGATATACAGAGAAAATATTTTAGTCACTGTAATTTATATAATCAGATGACTAAATCTTCAAGGAAAAGAGCTGATGTAAAAATAAATGGGTTTGTTTCAACAAGCCACTCCATTCAGCATTCATTTCAGTTACAAGTGTTTATGACTGGCAAAATTAACTGAGGCTAGCAGTGCCCCAAAAGGCAGAGGCAAAAAACAAACAAGGAGACAGAGGGAATTAGGAAACCGAATTCTTCTAACTAGTGGCATTCATACATCAGAATCTGTCCACAAACTACGCCAAATAAACATTATGTCCTGTGATGATTACATTTTGTTTAAAAGAAAAAATGAAATAAGAATTATGGGGATAATAGATATTCTTATATTTTTATGGAAAATTCATCCAAGTGTATGGTATCATCTACTGTAAAAAGGCAGTAGTAGTGGTAGTATGAAACACAAAGCTGAAGACCATTCAGCAGTACCACAAACACATTTAGGGAAGAAAGGAAAGAGCCAGTAGGTAACTGAAAGGTAAATAACTGTACAGGGAATCTACTTGAAGAGAATGCAATTAAGTGTGTTGGGATTTGGACAGTTTAAACATCTCATTCTTACATGCTCCAAAAAGTTTTCAGAGGAATTAAATTTTCATCTCAACTCAAAGGTAGCCACAGCACCCTAAAAACACTTGGCTGAGATGCTTAGTGCTGACATGAACTAAACCTCTCCAGGAGCCCTGGCATCATGTCCCCAAACCTCTGTTTTTTCAATGTTTCCCATTCAATTGCTGTTCAGGTCTCTTTCTGCTTAATTTTTGCAGTCTGGTACTCAAAGTTAAAAGGTCATGATGCTTCAGAAAAAGACACCTCTACTGTGACAGAAAGCATACAAGTTGTATTTGGATTTTAATAGTCCTGTGTGCACACACAGCACATTTTGATTAAAAAAAAGATGCCTGGGAAGCAGAGAGGAATTTTGCCTGCCTGTAGGGTAGGTGATACCTTATTGGCAGCATGCTGAACAGGGAGGCTCACAGTGCAAAGCAGGAGGAACCACAAGAGCTGCAACAGTCAGTGAATCTATAGCACATGTAGTGACTCCAAAATGCTTCAGAGGAGACCCCCCTCAGCCAAATCCTGAAGTAGGTGGACACTTTGTCCACATTGCTACAGCTTAGAAGGTTACAGAAGATCAGACAGAATAAGCCTGGAATGGAGTCGCCATCCTGCATGGACAGGACTAGCCAAGTCCTTTACTTTCTGTAAAAATCTCACATGATTTTACTGTCTGATGAAACAGCTTCAGGGATGAACACTACTTGTAGTGTTCACTTCATATCCCTGTGAAGACTCATGGCCTAGTCATATTCGTCTTTCAAAGCCTCTGTGCTTTCATGCACTCAGCTATGGTCAGGGGTTAGGCCAGAATCTGTTTTGCCTGTCTTTTCATGGAGTAGTGTGATACAAATGTAAAACTCCCATCCCTCCCCTGAGAAAACACAATTTTTAACAGGGATGAGATGCACATAGCAAGGATTATGGTTCAAGGTCAGTCAAAGAAGGTAACTAGTTAACACTGACATTTTTCTCCTGCATCACAAAGATAATTTATAACACAAAAAATTTCCATCACACTGGAGGAGCTCTGAAACTCCCCAGCAGTTTTCAAGATGTGCTCCTGTAGACTAAGTATTCAGTGTTCTTCAAAAGCACAGGTTCCCAAGATCTTTTAAGTCAGCAAGGTCTGTTCAGCTCCTCATATGTTAGGCCCTCAAGTCCTAAGGCTCTCTGCTGCCAAAATGGGAGCTGATAAGTGAAAATAAATAAACTTTTCCTCTTCTCGTCACCGTTTCCTAAAAAGCAATCATTCTCTTTATGGCTCCTTAGGGAGGATACGGAAAAGAAAACATATTTCTTACCTTTTTTTTTCAACTGGGAGAAATATATATTACCTTTCTTTGCAGAAATTCAAGTATTTCATAGGAGATGGAAATTACAGTTTCCACTTGGTTTAATATAAACACATGCAATGATATAAGTAATAGCATCCTTGCCTGTGAGAGCAATTTTAGAAAATATAGTATGAACATGTAATGGAATCCCAGCTTTTAATCAATATTGGCAAGATTGACAAGACCCTAATCTGACCTGAATAGAAACAAACACTACATAAGTCTACAAGAAGTCCCAGGTAACTCTGAAAGGAGCCCTGATGGTAATATTTAGTTAAAAGACACCATACTTACCTACTAGCTAGAAACTTTGTGATGAGAGATTGCGGAGCTGACCTTTGTCAAATGGCCTGGATAACAGCACTTGTTAAGATATGGAGCGTAACCAGTGCAGGTGGCTCAAATGCTCAAAACCGCCTGGAAGTGCGTTTGCCTTCAAACTGATCATGTTAAAGAGGAAAATGCCCATCAGGCAGGTTGAACAGTGACCAGAGAATTACAAACAGTCTTTCACAGAATCACAGAATCACCTAGGTTGGAAGGGACCTTTTAAAATCATATAGTCCAACCAAAAAAAAAAAAAAAAAACCACCACTAATACCTCCAGGGATGGTGCCTCAACCACCTCCCTGGGCAGCCCATTCCAAGGTCTGATAACCCTTTCAGTAAAGAAATATTTCCTAATACCTAACCTGAACCTCCCCTGGCACAACTTGAAGCCATTG
>JAOTQQ010000001.1:21109932-21127549 GCA_026546715.1 Gallinago undulata
TCTGAAGAGCTTGTAGCCATCCATTGCAGCACTCCAGTCATTTGATTCATCCCACCACATTTCCGTGATGGCAACTACATCATAGCTTTCAAAAAACAGGAAGAACCAGCTTGAAAAGAAGTAAAAAAGCATGGACATTTCTAAAGGGGGGAGACCTTTTGCCAGAAACAGCAGCAGTCACAACTTGGATTGCCACTGGCACAAGCTGCCTCCAGCATCTCAACCTATGCCTGGGCCAGGCAAATCTGCCTCTTCCATTCGGCACAATTTACTTATTATTAGTTAATGACATGTCATTAGTCATAACATGTAATGACAATAAATTGTTTTGATACTAATTTCATTTAAACTACATGAGGTGAGAAGCTTTTCCCTGAAATACAACTTATTAAAATTAAGAAATATTTCTAGTCTTCCTATTCAAAACATTCATAATCTCTCTGTTTTCAAGTAATCCCACACTTACTTAAAGGGATTCCCTTCATTCCATTACTTAACAAGTGCAGCAGCTGCTGCACTTGCCTCTTTTCAAGCTGGAACATAGAAATTCAGGTGCTAGACCTCAGAAACACATGCAAGGTTCTGTGTAATAATATCCTCATCTAGGTCACAGAAATAAAGCAAAATGATGAGTAACCACGACAGATAGAAAAACAATTCTCCAAAACAAGCAGAGAGACTTTTGGGTCAACCTGACCCCTATTCATACTTAATACACCTACATTTGAGTTCCAGATTTTTTTAGCTTTTTGTTTTCCTGTCTAGAAAGTGCTTCACCACCTCATTGTTATATTACTAGGGAAAATGTATATTTCTCAGATCTGCAGTACTGCAGATCTGCAGGTTGAAAGAGCTCCTTTGGACAAAACAATGCTGTACTAAAACTTGACACTATGCAATATATCACACTAGTTGTTTCTTGTAGCATCAGTGAGTTCATTTCGTTTGCTGTATGGATCTCTATAGGAATCCACTGAGATACTGCCTTAAATTTCAGCAAACACCTTTCCAGCACAAATACGGGAAGAAACAGTTTAGTTTAGAGTCGACTTTAAATCATCATGACATTTTGTACATCAGACATCTGTTACTAAGACATTATCTGATGAGTCAGGATGATCTGACGACCAGTTGAGAAGCAGAAGAGAATAAGGTCATGAGGGAGAATATACTTATTTTTATCCTCTACATTCAAGCCCAAAAGTTCTCGTATTACGCTCACAGATCCACCACAAATTCAGTTCAATGTCTTTTGCTGAACAAGTTGTCACTTCTAAGTTTTAGGTTGAATTAGTTCTTCTCCTGACTTAAATTGTGTCTCCAAATATTTAAGAAAGCAAGCTATTAACCTCCTCCCCTTTCCCTCTTCTTAACCAAGGGATTCATACATTTGATGCACAACATTGAGTTTCCTCCATTTTTCAGCCAAGCACAGCTGATCAGCATACCAGGCAAATACATCTGGAACACAGGCTTTCAGAGCAAGAGGGATGATGCTACGAAGCCCTGCCAGTACAAAGCAGCATGTCCTTTTCTCCACTGCAGCCTCGAACAGTATCTGACCCAGCCAGAAGCAACGACTCATAACTCCATGGCAGCATACATCTTATGATGTGGTCACCATTAAATATATGTTTGTTTGTTCAGTTTACAGCAGTATCTTCCTTGTGCTTAGCAGGTCACCTTGCCACAATAACTACTAAATTGGAATGACAGTTTGTCTTAGAGTACTTATAAATTAAGAACAGCTTCATTTCAGTGGAAGGTGAAATTCGGGCACTTCTTTTTCTAAGTTAAATACTTCAGGTTTCATTTAACTTATTCATTGTAGACTACTGATATAAAAATTTATTTTCAGGTATTCCTTTTCTCAGACACCCAGTGGAAAGGGACAGAGAATATCGTGAGTCTGTTACAGAACATAAAGTAATTGCAAATCCTTGTTGAATGGGGAATATGGGAAAGAGGGATGTACGAGCTCAATACACAGCAGTGTTGCAGTGTTAACAGTCACTGAGCTACTTTTAGTCTTATTTGGCCTGTTATCTAGAAGTATGCAGTGTAGAGAGTCTGAGATTCTTTAGACATAATAACTTGAGTGGAAACAAGTATTATTAGAGTACTTCAGTGTGCATCTATTATACTACAGAAGTGTTACTTAACCTTTCACCAGGTACACTGAAATTCTGTTTAATCATGTATTTTGTACTGTATGTATGCCATCTAATGGTAAATGAGAATAATTTCTATTGTTTCAAATGGAACAGTATTCAGATACTTCTTGACAGTAAATTCTATCCTTTTGTCAGCCTGTTGTTTTTTCCTCTCATTTGCAATGTGATCACAAACTTCAGACAGGTTCAACATCAATTTATTCTTTGCAACTTGTGTGGTTTTCCTCTTTCTGTAAGACCTGCTGTGAAAAAAGTCCAAGTTGAATAGAAGCAATAGTGTGCTGTGCTGCAGAGGGACAAGCTGTGACCTCAGGGAGGCTAATAGAAGAAAACTTTCTAGTAATTCTCAGTGTCAGACTTCACTGGGCGTAAACCAGCCTAGGCTGGGAAATTCAGCATTCCAGCACAAACTGAAACCTAAATAATTGTGAGGAACTAGAAGTTCAGAATGATAACATTCTCTTATTTTTGTAAATTACAGTAAGAGAGTTCAATTTGACTTCATTTCTACTCCAAATTAAACTGGAGAAGATGAAACACTGAGTTCAAGTTGGCTGTATTTTCTACCACAAATATATTTGTTATTGTTATGCTGGTGTTATGACCTTAAAACTGAAAAATTCTGCTTTTATTATATAAGTTTATCATGCCTTTATAAATGTTTGGAAATTGTTTCTACAAATAAATCCTTTCAGCATGTTATGTGATGTTATAAGATGATATCAACAACTCAGTTTTTCCTTTCACATTCCCCAGTATAAATCTAGAATTATGTTTGTATGGGACTCATGTGACTCAAGCCCCAAAGTTCCAAATGTCTGTCATAAGAATAGGATTATGGATTAAAATATTAAATTTATAACAAGTAATCAAATAAACAAAGCTATCATTTTAGTGGTCATTAAAATTAGACTATGAATGGCCTGAGGACCTTATTCTATTTTTCATTCAGCCACAGCAGGAATGTTCCTCAAATAATGCAAAAATTCATCATGTCCTGTCGAAATTCATCACTTACACTTTCTTTAAAAATATTACTCATTTACAATGACGAACACCATAAGTATTCAAACTCTTTGCAATTGTAAAGGCTTGGGGATTATCTTTATTATTCAGCTGTCTGAAAAGACTAGATTTTTAACATTTTTCTATAGTAGTAGAACCTATAAATGCTTCAGATGATTTTCACTGTCATTACAAACCGCTGTGATTGAAAGGATATTTTAAAAATATTTTATCTTTTTAATATTTAGCATATTTTTATCTTTTAAGAACAGTTTTCTGCTTTGGCAGTTGTGTTTGTCACTTCATGACATCCTCTTTAGAATAAGCTTCCTACAAGACAGAGAGGAGACATGATAGCTGTCTTCAGCTGTGTAAGCTGTTGCTCAAATGAAATGAAAACAATAGTTTTCAATACACATAGAAGAACAGAAAAGAAATAATTTGCTTAGATTGCAACAAAGACTTTATAAAAAACTTGAAAAAGCAAAGGTGATGGAGCACTGGAACAACCTGTGGAGGTGGTGGGAGTCTCCACCACTCCAGGTACAGGTTAGACAAACATCTGCAAAGAAGTACACCAGCGCACTTAAAAAGTCTTTGAGATCATTCTGGCCTTACCATCCTCCTTTCATTTTTTTTTTCTTTTTCTCTAGTTTCATTTCTTTATGAATCAGACAATATTTCTGCAAAGAAAAAAAGGGGAAAAACTGGATGTGTACATGGATTAATGGATGGTATGATGTATGCATATTGTTGGATTTCAGACAGTAGACTAAACTACAAGACCTTGGTTACCTCCTGCCTCATGAGATTACGTAATTTCATTTACCTGTGCTTCAAATCCCAGTTATTTATTACCCTTGCAAGGAAATTACATGTTTATGTTGATATTTGCCAATCCAAAATTATGTTGTATCAGCTGAGAATATTTATATTATTTCACTAACAATGTCATACTATTAGACACAACAACTACCATAGTAGCTATGTGTTATTTTTATAATCAGATAATTTACAGTTCTGTAAATATGAAACAAATAGTGAGAAGTATAAAGCGCTTTTACCCATAAACTTAAAATGTTTGTGTAGAATATTTCAGTAGCAACTTCTGGTAAGAATAAACTTGTTACTCAAACATTGAAGATAATCTGTAGATCTAATTTTTTAGACAAGTTAATTTGTATTTTTTCCATGGTTTATGCAAGGTGTGAAAAGACCTCTGACCCAAAGGGAAACAAATCTGAAAGTATCAAACATATTTTCTGTCATTTGAAAACAGAAATATCATTACTGTCAATAAAACTACAGCTGCAGTGAACGTCTGCCAGAGCTTTGCTCTCATCTGAAAAAAGCCAGTTCAGATTGTGAGCTTACAGCATCAGCCTTTCCTGCCAGGGGGACCTGGGCTGTTGACATTATTGTTGAGTGCTCAGTCTCAGTTCTAATTCCTTTAATTTGTTGCATTCCGCAGAAATGAACAAATTTATTCTTTCAATGAACTCTTTCTGTAAACCAGTGTGAAATCCACAATGGAGACAATGCATGTGGGAGAAAGGGAGGGATAATGGACTCTCATTTCATGGTGGGAACATATAAAATACACTTTTCAGTGATATGTTACTTCTGAAAGAAAAGACAGTTTAGAACCAGTAACCTTTTCTTTCCAGTTAAAATTGCTCAAGAAACATAACTGGCCACAGACTTCATGCATTGGAATTGACAGCACAGTAAGAGCCAGTCCATTTACTTACTATTTATGAGGATTATATTAATGTCTTTTTTTCTTTACAATTTGGACTTTTTTCTCTCTTTCTGTCCTCAAAAGCTCCATTGCCCTTTCAGCAGCTGCTTCTGGAACAAAACCCACTTTTAACTCAATTGGTCTTGTAAGAAGTTAGAACCAGGTTCTGATCTCTGACAGTTGTAAATATAGACAAAAACTGATTAGTTTCAGGAGAAAAACTGCTATTGTAACCGAGTAGAAGAATAAAAGTTCATTAAATTTGAAAAACAATATTCGTGTCATCTCTGTCTATTCAGCTTAAACTCTTAAGGACAAAAGACATTGAAATTTTGGATACAACATAAGTTGGGTAATGTCAGTGTTTTATCGTAAGCCTTATTTTACTTCATGCACTTTTTAGCAAAGAGTATTAATTCATACCAGTTTACTATTCTTGAGCCTGAATATATATTTACATTACATTTCTGAGACCTTCCCACATTTAACTTGACTATGCCTGAGTTAGGGCTGTTTCTTTAAAAACAACAGTAACCTAACAAATTGGATCAATAAGAGGAGAAAACACATCTGTGCTAAATTGACCTGTGTTACAGGAAAAATCAGCCAACATGAGGCAAAAGAAGAAAGAAACTCATCATATTTGTATTAAGAGATTTTGTTCTTGATGGGATTCCAGTTAGGGATGATTTCTCAATTAGCCTGACAACAAAGAGAAGACAGCTAATATTCCAAGACCACCACAGGCCTCAATCAGACTCAGATAAAATCAAAACAAGTACTAGAAAGTTTGCATGTTTACTCAGCATCTGGCACTAGAAAGGTAAAGGATCAGAATGGAAATACAACGAATAATCTTTTACACTCAAAGTATGTTAAAATGGAAATGAGGAGCAATGCTAATTTTGTGCTCATGTCAGTACCTATCAACACTGAAACCACTGATGACTGTAACAGCCGACTTTGTATCCCAGTCATATGAATATTCACCCTGCAAAATATAATAAAACAAATGAAAATGCTTATATAATGGCATGTTCTGGTGATAAAGAATTATGTTAGGATTCTTGTCCCTATGCATTCTACTCCCATTCTCCCCATTCTACTCCCCAGAGTAGTTCTACGCTTAAGAAAGAGTCGAAAAACTGAATATACCCTGACTGTGAATGAATGTATCCATGGGTGGGAATTAAATCACTTTTGAAATCTGTCTTAAACATTTACATAGGAATATATATAAGAACAGCCATACCATAACAAGCCAAGCATTCAGTTAGCCCAGTATCTCATGTTCAAAAATCATCAGTAGTGGAAGCTTCAGGAGACATATAAGAAACAGGCAGGCATTCAATGTTATATTTCATTCTGAAGTCTCCCAGCTTCCTGCAATCTGCAGTTCAGGGATTTCCTGCACCAAATATAATACTCTTTTCTTCAACAGCCTTTGATGGATTCTTTTTCTCCATTCATATATCATATTGTTTTTGGAATCCATCTAAACTTTTGACATCTGCAGTTTAGAGTCACAATAGATTCACTATTTAATCAGGTACTATACTTATGGCATAGCTCACAGATTCCAGAGTTGGGCATACAGCTCCCACATAATGCATTCATGGAAAGATTTTATGAGGCTCCTCAGCTGGGACAATAACTTGAGGAGACAGAATTAATAGTAGAAGAAAAGGAAAAAGAAAAAGGAAGAAAGTAAATTATTCTGGGGAAAAAAATCAACACAAACAAAACAACACAAAACAAAAACTCCAGAAAAAAGTAAAGCCTAATATGGTGCAGTTTAAAGGAAGAAAAGATGCAAGTAGCACAAGCAGAAGAATAGGGCATGTTTACAACTCCAGGGGAGAACAGGAAATTAATACAATCCTGACAGTCTGCTTCTTGTTCTATGGAGAGAATAATGTATAACATGTTTTGATGTTCACAGATGTGATGGTTCTTTTACTCTCTGAATTAAGAACAATATGTAAATTTTCACACAGGAAAAAAAAAACCACTTAGTCACAAAATGCATAATATATGTCAAATGGCATTCAAACACAATAGACTCTGAAGAAGAAGATGAGTTTTTTACTTCAGGTCAGTTCTCTTACAGCCCCGTAAAGTGTTTTTTTAATCTCTAGTGCATAGAATTAACATAGTGCACATCCATAGCATCTGCATTTGTTGGTGAATGTTTTAATGGACACAACATTGAAACATAGTCTTGCTTTCTGCTAGGGAGTTAAAAAAATAAGAGATATTTGGATAAGACAATAGAAAAATGAGAATGATCTGAAAAAGGATTAACGCAAATATCAAGATGGTAGAGCTGTGATTTCCACATGAGGAAATTTTACTGGTATCTATTGTCCCTGGACACTGCTGCCAACATTGCAATTTTGTTACAGTACACTTGGCTGCCTTTGTGCCTTTGTCAAGCCAGCACATTTCACAGCTATAAATATGTGGGCACCCCAGCATCACTCAGCATTGTTGCCTTTCTTTCTTGTATATTTTGCATGTCCATTTTCCTTTGCAATGTCAGACTAAATGTCTTTTTTCTTGGCAGGTGCTCCATGGCTGGGTTTGCTCAGGGAAATCCAGGATATCTTTCATGGCCTTTGGTGCATGGGGAGGGGAACAGAAAGCTCGCGCTGTTTTTTTACGGAGTCATACTTGTACGACCACAGAGATGGACTTGCTAGAAGTGTTCAAAACTGATTTGATGTCCAGTCACTGACATACCAATGCAACAAATCCAAACCTATAGCTATAACGGTCAGCTTTTCCAACATCAAAGATGCTGTTGTGTTGTTGCTATAGGATAACCAGTACTTTGTCATGGGGAAAAAACACTTAACTCATGCGGTTTAGATGGAATCAGGATGAAAGCAGTTTATTGATTTATTAATGAAGTAATTAACCAGCAACCAGAGTGCTACACATTCAGGATAAGTATCAGCAATACAAAAAATAACCCAGAGCCAACAGCACCCTCCCGCCTGCCTGCCCCATGATCCCCGGGGTCTCTGCCCCCTTACAGATCTCCATGTTTCTCCTATATTGCTTCTCAAGGTGATCCTTTCAGTTTTATTGCTAGTGCCCCGGTTACTATTTAATTCTACTAACAGTAAATTTTACATTTGTTCATTTTCTTTGGCATTATCAATTTGGGGTCAAAATCCTTCTCAGAACCAGCAGTTTGGGGTGCTCCTCACACACACCTACAGTGTTTACACTTTCTCTTCTCACCCAGGACATGTTATCAAGAAGAGGCCACACACTTTTCTACAACATTTTGTTGTCCCAGCTCAGACAGGTAGACCAACTAGTACAGACTTGCTCTTTCCATGGGTCAAGTTTAAAATAAAGTAGCGTAAAGCCATGTTGACTGCATACTTCCATAACATGTATGCTTTCAAATAACTGCTTTCAGAAAGGTTTTTAATTTCTGGCAAATAATTGCCAGAAAAACTGTGCAGCGTATGTCAGCTCAAGCAAAATCATGACATATATTCATTTACAATCCCCTGGTAAAAACAGCTAAAGCTTAACTTTTTTTTTGAGTAATTTTTGGCAGTGTAGCTTGAATATCTATTAGGCCATTGAACAGATGCAAAGCTTTGGCTTGTGGCTGACCATCAACATGGGACTCAACATTTTGAATATTACACAGTTATCTCTCTTGTACAGCATCTGGCAAGTCCAGTCATCCATGCTGCTAACTAAAGAACGGAAATAAAGTAATGAATTTAGATTCCTTCAGACTGATTTCAGTTTAGTGAAACAATGACCATAAATAGCAGTTGAAAATTTGTTCGACATTTTTTACTGCTTTCTTTGAGAAACTGGATACATTTCACCAAGCACAGCTTAGGTAATCTATACCTATTTGTGGATCGAAATCAGAAAAATAGTTCTACTGGCCCCGTAAAATGAAATCAGTCCTCTGTTAGAAGAATAATGGTTTAGATATCAGAGGGTGTGTTGGAAAGAAAAAGAAAAAAAAAAAAAAAGAAAAAAATAGGCTGTTATATTGGCAAATGAAATACGGCAGGAAAACATAGAACAAATTTTAGAAAAATTAAAAATTCTGTCCTTGTAAGTTTTATGAATTTGTATTTGAAATTGTTGAACTGTTGTACTGTTTTGCTTCATGCATTTGCAAAATTTTCCCCAGAAGAAATAAGGAAGCAAGCTCATTCTTATTGAGAAACACCTCAGATGTACCTTGAGCTGTCATTTCCATAGAAGAAACATTAGCAGAAAGGACAAACAGCCAGATTGCAAACATTAGTTCTAAATACCATCTCACACCTCTCAGTTCCTGATGCTTCCATACACCTAAAAATTTAGAAGTCACACATTGCCTTAGACATGAAGGAAGATTAAGCAGTACTTGGAGAAGCAACTGGAGTCAAGTGTCAAATAATCTCAAAAATGATAAACGGAGCTACATTCATGCAGAAAGGCAGAAGGAAGTGAATGCCTGAAGGCAAATTAGAAGAGATTTGAAGATTTAGAGTGGATAGAGCTAGGATCACAAGCAGAGAAGGTAAAACGGTCAATAAACATCATTTTGTCAATGAGTTTTAGAAGAAATATAGAAGAAAAGGAGGCAAGATGAAGAGAAGAATTTGAAAAGCAAAAAGGAGGTACTAAAATAGGAGACGCAATATCTCCTGGAGAGTTCTGCACATTCTGGATCTGCACAGAAGACCAAAGACAGCAAAATTTCTGCAGTAGAGAATGGCTGCAGCTTCAGAGAAAAGGATCCAGGTCACCTTCACTGAGGGTCATGAGCTTTGGTGGACGTGTGGATATGTGTCCTCTTTACAGAGAGTGGAGAGATTAGAAGGGTAACACAGACAGAACAGCACAGATTTACTGGAGTAACTATAGATTTACTTTAAGAAAGAAGGATGTGCTGTGTGAAAAATCTGAATATCTACTTGTGGATTTAAAGAAAAAGGGACAGGGCCGTGTTGGGGGTTAAGCATTGCAACATTTCATAAAGAATGCTTAAGTAAGTCTGTGGATGCCTTTGACTATGAATTTCTCTGGGGATCAGATAAGCACCACCATCAAGACAAATACTCAACTGGATCATTACAAATGGTTACAAACCATTTGCCTGATACAAACCTAATTGTAACCATCAGTGTCCAGTGAAACAGAATGAACTAATACCCATAGGAATTTTGCTGCTCTCATCTCAGTGAAGAAAACCATCTGGTTCTTGAAATATTAACATTTTTAAAATTGAAGTATTCTGCCAGAATTGAAGTAGTGTGTCAGATGCTGATTTCTCACAGACAAGGTGAGAACTGCTTTGTCTCTTTCTCTCTTTTTCTGGGTTTCTGCAATATAGCAGCCCATTGTAGCAATGACACTGCATAGAAAATGCTCTTCCTGGCTGAACTGCATTGACCAGCTCTTGGCATTGCCTGGAAGTGTCCTGCAGGTGGGATGGGAGTATTGTGCTCAGAAAGATTCCAGGTCCTTTGATTTGTGTCTGCTCTTACGCAGTGGCACGGCCCAGGGCGCTGGGGTGCCTGGCTCCACTGAATATAGGGAGTGAAAGGGGAAATGCACAGCAGCTGCGGTGGGAGGGAAACATGACCCCTCCAAAGCGGTGTCCGGTCCCTTGAGTGGGACTGACAGACCGACCGTGCAAGGGGAAGAAAGTGGCACCGGGGAAGTGATGGTGCCGCCGCTCAGGGACGCGATCTTCCCTTCGCTTCCCACACGGGAACAGCAGAAAAAAGGTTTCATCAGCTGCTTTAGCCGAGTGCATTCGAGTGTGATTTCATCGGCGGGGTGTGTGCGTGCGTGTAAAAGACAACAGGAAGAAGCACTTAGTTTGATTGCACTCTAGCCATTTGCTGATAGTGTCGTTGAAAGCAATTGTGTCTGATAATTTATGTTTTTAAAAGCCTGATTTGCAATAACAGATTTAAAAACACTGAACGAGATTAAAAGAAAAAGGTGGGGACTGGAAAATTAAATCTGTAAATGGAATTTAGAATTGGTAATCCACCATGCAGTGGGATGAAATTATATATAAATTGTTTTATATGCTGAAACTGCTTATGAAAACCAAGGTTTTGTTTCCCATTACATAGTTACCTAATAGTCTCCAAAAAAAAGAATGTCTTTTTACCAAAAAAACATGAAGTGATAGCTTGGATGTTTGCTTGGCAAGGTGTCTGAATATAATGAAGTTATATTCTCCTTGACTGCACTGTACCGAAGTCGTGGTTCAGACAGTTCACAGCAATGGGATAGATAACAGCTTTCTTAGGGACAGGGTCAAATTAATATATCAGCTCTGACTGTACAAGTCTAAAAGGAAAAGCTTCTTGAGAAGGGATAAACACAGAGAACAAAACCCCCCATGAATGGGAACAAATGGTTTTCTTGCTGCCCACTACCTTGTGCATACATCATTCTCCTAGAAACCCTGCGTTCTCAGCTGCTGTCAGAACAGATTTTCCAATAAATCTATGGAGAGCCAATTCTATTGTCCTGCCTACTGTCTTTACAAGTAGTGGATGGCGATCAGCAGAATGACTCTTATCTGTGCAAGACTGCCTCAAAAATTGAGTTCCTAGGTGGAAACAGTCTACACAAACACTGATCCCAGGGTACAGAAGTATAGTTAGGATCTGTGCTTGAAATGGGCAGCTCCATGCCCATTCATTTTTTCTTGAAAAATAGAAGTTATCTAACTGATGACATTGGACCCATTTTTAAAGTGAAAACAATGTCTTTCATTCAGCCTCTTCTCTGTACTCAGGAAACCTACCATATTTAAGGTCTCTATAATATTACAGTTCATGTTCTAAAAGCTCAAAATATACAAAACCTTATGTTCACAAATTAGTACAGTTTGAATCCTTTCTAAATCTCAAAAAAATTTACTGTTTGAATTAGTAGGCTACCACACTGAAAAGCTTCAAGGCATAAGTTGTATTCAGTTGCAGGAAAAAAAAAATGTTCAATTATAAAGCAAATAATAATGGAAAATAAAAGGGAATGGAAAATAAAAAAAAAAGCAAATAATTTGTCTCCTGATAAGTCACAGAGTGCTTTTGGATATTGTAATAAACTGCTTCTTCCATTAAATATGTAAAATTTGAATTCTAAAAGGCCCAGGTAGTTATAGGATGTTTAGGCAATTTCATATATCTATATTTTTTAGGGGTTTTATAGTATTAAAAGTAATTTAAATGTGGTTTAAAACTCTGAAATGAAAACCCCGAGAAACTCAAAGACCATAATGACCAGACTTCGCCATGATCAGCACCTCAGCAACACTTACCTAAGATTACAAAAGAGCTTCAAAGAACAGTTCCCTTTAAATTCACAATTCTGAAACATTTTTAAAAGGAAGTTCCGAACTTATGGCTTTCCCTGGGAGCAAAAGCCTGAGAGAAGATTGTGTGTCACATAAGTGCTTCTGCCTCAGATGTCACAGGCAGGATCTTTTCCTGTGATACATGGGATGCAATTCTCCAAGTCCATTGCTAATGCCATCTTGTCTTCTGTGTTCTCCTTGAAGTGGTTGGATGACAAGATGAATATAGACATTTTCTTACTCTTCCAGATGCTTCCTTGCATCTAAGACACGCATCTCTCTGTGGTAACCCTGCAGTCTCACCACAGTTCACAGATGTTTCAAGATAAACTTAGCAATTTAAGCCAAATAGCTTAACCAAGGTTAAAATGAACTATTTACATACCTAAGCAATGTTGTGAACTCTTGCACATGCCTTCCGGGACACTAGAGGTGACTTCAATGGTAAAGGATTTCATTTTATCCTTGTCTATGTGAAGCAAAGACTGAGGAGCTTTGAGTACTGTCAATGCTCTCAGTTACATTCAACTTCAGGAAATCAGATAATATCTCACCTGTCAAGGCAGAGATTTATTTAATGGATAAATATTCCAATAAAATATTCTCGATAAAGTTATCCAAACTATCACCCCAATGGATGCAGCTCCCAAGCTCAGATGAACAGTCCATCCTTGGGCGATCAGAGTTCAGAAAATTTCTTCTTGCATTCAGGCTCCTTTTTACTGTACTTCAGATAAAGCTTGACATATACAACAATCAGCTGCCTTGTTTAATTTTGCTAACTATATGATTTAAGCACAAACTGTTCCAATTAACAAAGTCCAGGCCACAAAGACAAAAAAGAGAAAAATAAATCAGTAATACCATTCCATTCTTATTTCATAAGTTAATGGATGAAGGTAAAATTACACCACATCTCCACTGCATGCAAGTGTAATATCTCTGCTGCATTTTTTGGCTCCAGAGATTCAATCATCAGACAGAAATACACACCAGTGAAAGTGAGGTCTGGGTTACATTGTCACTCTACAAAACCTAAAATTATATCCTAAATTCCCTGTTTACTGGGGAGGATGTGCAAGTTTGCAGATGATGTTGAGTGACTAGAAACAGCATATAGCATATATATGAACAAATACTCTGCTCTGGTATTATGGCTACAGATTTCTTGATACTTTTTCAGCAGATGGTGTATAGTGACAACCATTTATCATTCTGACCAATGCTGCCTTTTTATTGCCTTCTGTTACTTCACTGGCATGTCACCTCCACCTGTTGCAGCCTCCTTTTATGTGCTTGGGACTTGTCTCTGGGAGCATTCCTGCACAGTATGAAGTGCATTTGGCTGGTGTAAGCATTATGCATTCAGTGTAAATCCGCATTCAATAATAATGGTGACTTCATATGCGTTTAGGAAAATCACAGTAGATTTTTCCTAGCATCCATGTGTTCCTTCCCTGAATAATTTGGATGCCCATAGGAGAAGGTAATAGGGAATAGTTACTGCTGGTCAGATTTTCCCTCTGTGTAGCAGATTTTTTTTCCTCTCCAGGTAGACAAAGCAATTAAAGAGGATGTTTCTTGGCTGCGTATTTGCACAGTGAGAACAACAGTGGTAAGGTAGGGAAAGGGCTACTTCATAACTGGGATCCTTCATCTAATTTAAAAATAAAGATATATTTGCTACAGATAATTTATAAAGGACAAAGTTTATTGATGTGTCAAGAGACAGCACAGGTCCTACACCACTGGCCATATTTTATCCTGCAGAAGTACTGGGTACGTAAAGCTTTAGTTTAACTTTTTCATCACTCAAGCAGCACATATGTTTGTGTATCTACCTAGATATCAGTCACACCATTGACCATATGAAAACATTTCTTCAGGCTTCACAGTGTCTTGAGAGAAAATGTACCTCCTGCAGGCCATCACTAATACCATTGCAGTGAAAAGTACGCAATCACTTCTTGCTGTCAATACTGTTATAGCAGAGGTGTTCACCCTGTAGATAATCTATTATATTTTTATGGGTCTGTCTGGGAGATTTTATAGGACTGAACATAATCCAGGTTGCTAAATTACATGAAGCTGGTCTGAGTGAACAATTTTATGTTGTAATAGACTTAAAGATGTTATTAAAAAACATATTATATCATCTTTGTTTAGTAAAGACACCAGCAGCAAATAAAAAAATACCTGACTAATCTCTCCTTTAAATCAAAGAATTTCTATACTTTAAATATAAATGAAACATATTATCATTTTACAACTAGGAGGCTGAATTATTCATGACTATTTTGTACGTGAAAATATTTTTAAACATATGGCAGAGTATATAAACATGATATAATACTGAAAAGGTTTATCCTACTAAAAACTGGTATATGGAATCTTTGTGCAGACACTGTGTAACTTTTTCTGCTAGCACATATGTGTATTCTGTATACATTAATCACTGCACAGTATGTTTCAAGATATGCATTATCCAAATAAAAATAAATAAAAAACCCCAAAACTAAAACAACCCAACCCAGTTCTTTAATATGCATACACAATTTCTGCTAACACAATGCAACAAAAAAAAAATATACCCCAAGGCACAGCAGTTCTGTTATGGAAGTTGTCTGTTGTCACCTGGAATAAAGTAAATAAAGTAGGCAAACCTGTCATATCCTAATATTTTAAGGCACCAGTTGTGCTCATTTTTGAATGTCCTTTATTCAATTTAATGTAAGCTGAATTGGGTCCCACACACTTTTTAAGCAACAAAAATAAATACTTTTCTTCATATAAATTAATTTATCCTATTTGCAAAGGGAAAAACAAGGATTTAATCAGAGTTTGTTATTTAAAATGCAGGCTCAAAATTAGTTTATTATGCTACAGAATGAAAGGAAGCAGGTCTGGCATGACACAGATCACAACTGAGTGTAACAGAGATAACTAACAATAAGCTTTGCCTAAAGCTGTTCATTTTGGTTCTTTTGCTCCCTGGTAGAGTTGTCTTTAGTAGAGATTCTGTAACTGTCAGTGCATCAGAGACAGTCCCAGAAAACTTGTTCCCAGAGTAAATATCAGCATGTTCTACTCTTCAAACAAAAGAAAAATGCAGGCATGCTACAATCAGATATTACAGGTTTAATATTCTCTTCTTTATTTATCATGCTCAAGGGAAGAGTATCTTCAATGCATCCTAATCAAAACTTAAGATGGCTTTTAAATGAATGGAGCATGATAAAAGATAATTATAGTAATGTGAGAAGTAGTTGTCAGCCAAAAGCTGAAAGGAAGAAAAGGAAGGTATTGAGGGGCATTTGTACAACACAGGAATCCAGAAGGAAGGCTTTTACTGAACTTGATAAGGTTTTGCTGGAACCGCCAGGAGGTGGGATAGACAACTGCCATATAATGCAGCAAATGTACAATTGTATGAGAGTCTTGGGCCTTTTAGAAAAATGGGGCAGCACAGTCAGAGCCTTGAGTCAGAATTGGCTGCCAGACCCCCAGGAATCTCCGAATAACGTTCATTGTTCATGCGTACACAAACTTTACAGGATACCCAAGGAGTCCAAGATCTCAGACATACTGAGTACATACCACACATGTGGTCAGTGCATGTGCAGTGAGACCAGTGTGCCCTGTGTGTGTTGAATTTACTACAAGTGACCCAAATGCTGCCTGTGGTTGTCTTTCCCAAAAATGCCAGAAAGAAATTAGGGAGACTAAACTGAAATGACCCTAAGGTGCAGCCTATTTTTCCAGAGTTACCTTTTATTAGAAGACAGCATCTTTACTGGAGGCAGACAGCCTCACCCATATCTATTGCAGGAAATGTCGGGGGAAAAAAGAGGAAATAATAGTATGGAGGAAGGGAGAGAAGGGTGACCAGGGATACAGGTTATTGTTGCTAAACATATGGCTCATGTTGCCTTTATCAGCTAGCTACTCAAGGACCAAAACGCAAAATCCCGGGGGTTTCACTAATAGAAAGTAAAAATCTGTACTAGTTCCAGAACTCCTGAATCTGAGTATCGATCTATTGGGTATTTTACACCTTAATGTAAAGTTAATTAAATCAGTATGCATTTACATATTTCGAGGACTATTTGATGATGTTGGAGATGCAGTTCAAAATTTCGGGGATTCAGATAAGTATGCTAGATGATGGTTGGTTAGATGATCTGCAGGGCAAGCATATTCTAAACTTTTCTTAAGTAGTTTAAGCAAAATTTGCTATATACTCACTAAGTCAACCTCAGCAGTTATAAACTAGTACGGTCATTTTCAGTTCTATGAACCTGGATTGACTTATGCCAATGAAAGAACTGGCACTGTCGTAAATTCGCAGAGTTCTTTTGAATTCTGTGGACTTATATATTTTTATGCCAACCAGTTAGCACATTGTGCAGAGCAGGTTGTTTACAGCCAATCTGTGTTGCAAATATCAATCAACTTAATGTATCTCAAAGCTAGATTTCTAATCTAAGCCAATCATCTAAACTCCCGGATAGTCAATGCCAAGAAACAGTCATTTTTTTTTTCTTTCAATAGGGCACAGTTCTCCTTTCCTAATGTAGATTTATTTGATCTATCTTAGATGGCTACTTTAAGAGAGATGAATCTTGCCCTAAAACTGCCTGTTTCTCTCTGTGGACATTTACAGACATCTGAACAGATTAATTCCACTTCTGGTCTTAAAATAAGATGATTCACCTTTTGGAGGGTTCTGTAGCTTTTATTGTGAGGGTAGGCTAGGGTATGAATCAGATGAGTAATTTTTAGACATCTAAATCTGGGACAGATGATACTTTGCCACAATTTCAGGAGCTTTCAAAAATCAAGGGGAGCCAAAAATTCATCAGTTCATTAAATAATTGTTTCTGCTTTCAAACTTACCTGTCACCCAAGACGACACCAGACTCCTTAATAATATAGAAAAAGTGCTAAAAGTTTTACCTTTAGATAGTATTAAAAGATGAAAATGCAATGCCCAGAAGTTCAAACATACAGAAACATATGGAGCAGAAAATGGGTGTCCTGAGGGAGAAGTACCATTTCTTCTTTTCTCCTCAACACTCACCATCCATTTAAAACAAATTAAAAATCTTCGGTGCATATTTGCACTTATGAATGGCAGACATTCTGATCCAATCACCTCAGCCACTCTGTGCTCATTACCTTCTGCTATATTGAACATATCAGAAATGAGTATGGACAGTGATTGAACAAACTAGCATGAAAACTAAGGCTAAAAGATTTAATTAATCCTCCAGTGTTCCCTCATACTTTTAGGAAAAAAATACATTTGAAGGGGGGGGGGGGGGGGGGGAAAAAACAAAA
>JAOTQQ010000001.1:21133829-21253917 GCA_026546715.1 Gallinago undulata
CAATGGCTTCAAGTTACGCCAGGGGAGGTTCAGGTTAGATATTAGGAAATATTTCTTTACTGAAAGGGTTATCAGACCTTGGAATGGGCTGCCCAGGGAGGTGGTTGAGGCACCATTCCTGGAGGTATTCAAGAGACAAGTTGACGTGGTACTCAAGGATATGGATTAGTGTTGGGTGGTGTTTTGTGTGGTGTGAATGTGGTGGTGTGTGGTTTTTGTTTTGTTTTGGTTTGGTTTGGTTTTAATGGTTGGACTAGATGATCTTAAAAGGTCCCTTCCAACCTAGGTGATTCTGTGATTCTGTGTGTGGTGCTCTGTTTTGGTGGAAGATACCTAAGAGACTTTACTAAGTTTCAAAGATAAGGTCTCTCAAGTTGCACTTAGACTAGGAAAGATGCCAGAAAACGTGGAGTATGGGTTTGTTTTCCTTGGACTGCCCCAAAAATAAGCAACAACATTAAAGAAGGAAAATGTTATATTTCGTTATTTTTTTCACCCTGCCTCCAAAAGAAGTCCCTCCTCTTCTCCTCTATGTCACACCTTCTGGTTTTGCTGAGTTTGTCTTTTGCATTGGTTTTGGAGATGCCTCTCTGTCCAACCTTATCAACTGGTTCAGAGCTTGGGGGAAATAAAATATTAATCTCCTTTTTCATAAGCTATTTTGGTTACAGCTATATTTCATTATTCCATTTCAATGAATAATCACCAAAGTTTAATCATGCTTTTGACACGTGGAAACAAACCTTACAAGTCGAATGGAGCTATAAAGCAGGTATGTTTATTACGGCGCTGGGTGCAGGGGGGATCTCTCCTCCTAACTTGCACACTTCATTACAAAACAAATGATTATTTATAATGTAAATATTGCAAATATGCAAGGCTATAGGATGTACTATTACAATTATTTCTAGTAATAGGCAGGTTTATTCTAATTGTTTCCAGGAACTCATTATAATAAGTCTCCTCCTCTAGGTACATGCACACCACATCCTGGTGGTCTCCTTTGAGGGTATGTGGGAGGAAGGCCATGAGTCTTCTTCACGGTGAACTTTTTCCCTTTGATTAGTTGGCTCATCTCCTGACTGCAGGGCTGGTTTGTACCCCTTGTTCCACTGACTGCGGCTGCAGAGTTCCTATTGTCTCCTGTAACAGACCATAAAGTTCCTACCAGCATGCTAAGGATACATTGTTTCTTAAAGCGGTGTAACTTCTCCATAATTCTGCAATTAACCTCCTAATTCCTGGTTCTTGCTTCACTTTCTGGCCAGCAACATGCAAGAGACAAATTTTTCTCCTTTTATTTCTTTTATATTTTTCATGGTTTCAGTTGTGATAAAGTTAATTTTTTTTTTTACTGGCAGCTGGTATAGTGTTATGTTTTGGATTTGGGATGGGAAAGGTGTTGGTAGCATACAGGTGGTTTTGGTTGTTGCTGAACTCTCAAGGCCTTTTCTGCTCCTCACACCACCCCACCAGCAAGTAGGCTGGAAGGGCACAAGAAGTTGGGAGGGGGCACAGCCAGGAGAGCTGAATCCAACTGACCAAAGGGATATTCCATACCATGTGACATCATGCTCATGTATAGAGCTGGGGAAAGATGAAGGAAGGAGGGGGCAATGCTTGGAGTTATGTCATTTGTCTTCCCAAGTAATGGTTATGTGTGATGGAACCCTGCTTTCCTGGAGATGGCTGAGCATCTGCTTGCAGGTGGGAAGTGGTGAATGAATTCCTTGGGGTTTTTTGGTTGCTTCTGCAGCTTTTGCTTTACTTATTAAATTGTCTTTATCTCAATCCACGAGTTTTCTCACATTTACTCTCCTGATTCTCTCCCACATTTCACTGTAGGGAGAGTGAATGAGCGACTGCATGTTCCTAGTTGCCAGCTGGGGTTATACCATGGCAACATTCTACCTCAGTCTAAAGGCACAAGAACGAAGTGTACACCCACAATGACATTTTCTATCTAAAACAAAAGCTTGGAAAGCATCCGTAGTAATAATAGATTTCATGTGTTGCCCAAGATACTAACTCTTTTACTTTTCCAGCACAGTTTTCTAATCTTTTTTCTACCCTGTTCTATTCTTTTCTCTCAATTTACCCTTATGTCCTGTAAAATATTGTAGCTACCTTAAAAGTTTAACCCAACCTTCAATCAACTTACCAGAACTAATCTTCAATGGTGGTATGCTTAGAAGTTCTCAAACAGCAGGAAAATTATCTTTGTTTGTATACTTTGCTGACTATGAATTATGCTGTGATTTTGCTTCAGAATTTGGCTTTTAAATCAGGCATAAGAATTTTGGTGGTAATTATTTTACTAAAAAAAATTAATTTGCAAAGCTCTTAAGAAAGATTAAATTATTCTAATATTCTGTTGGAAAAGTTATAAAAGCATGTTCATTAGTTTAACTGAACTGAACCATTTCACTGCAATGCGATATTAAACTGGTTACGGTTCCATGATGTCTCTCGGTATTCACACACATCAGGTCCCCATTCTCTCCCATCAGTGAGACTAATGAAAACACGCATCATGCAGCGTTGTACTGAGTTCTCTCTGCACACATTGCATGGTGTTTCATGGAAGCACCACAGGAGATGGAGACTGTAGATCCAGCTCACAGGAGGCCTGAACTATTCCCGCAGCACCGCAGTTTAATGTCAAACAGAATGGTTCCATTAAAAAAAAGTATAAACGTTTCCACATGGCAGGGGAAGGAGGGAGGGGGGAATTTTTCCCTTTCTCAAAGAGCAGGAACTCCAGATTTCACTCATCATATATCCCATGAGTCTTATATATAAAGTCTAATATATGGACACCTGTGACACCCCTCTAGAGTGTACCAATCTCTATATATTATGTGATGAGTTTGAGGGAGCTGGAATACTTGTGCATTATGTATGTAATATCCTCCCTCTTTGGCTGAAGCCCAAGCAGCACACCTGACCATATCACATGGGCCTTTTGAAATCAAAATATTGTAATTTCCATTATGAAACCAGTTGTGGACTCATGGACTGGTTGAAAAAGTAACATTATTGGCTTGAATCCTAATAAAAACAGAATTTCAAAGGCACCTAAACCAGATGTTAAAAAAAAGTTATTTCTCAAACAGAAATAACTCAGTTATTGGTTTATCTCCTTAACTGGAGCAATCACAAATAATGCAGGTTTTTGGCTAATCACTTGACAAGTAAATCAGAAAATCCCATCATGCTTCATCAGCAGATGATAAATAATATAAGAATGCAAGTTTCTGTATCTAGCCATGACTACGGAATTTGGGAATGGAGAGCAAACCCTTTAAAACAATATTTTCAATACTCGAGCAAGCAACTATTATGAACATGGTTTATTCATTGTTACTTAAAACATCACTAAGTTATTTTTCATTGCACTTTAAGTAACATGTAGAAAATTTGCATGGCAATTTCAAAGCACTTTCTTTCAAAATCACACTGCTACATTTTTAAAGTGGGTGGATTAACTGTTCCTTCTGAAAGTATTGCTGTGTATTTCTTGTTCTGAATATATATTCTTCTTTCCAACTGAAGTCAATGCATCAGTCAGGCTATCATCACCATAAACAAATCTAATCTATCTCATCCATCGATTAAACCAGCAGAGCCTGAAGGAACATTTCACCCTCCTGGAAATCAAATGGGTATTTATAACTTCCATTCATGCTCTTTTTTGCATATAGATCATGAATTCATAGAGGAGGCATTTTGGTCACTGAGTTAATGTGTTCAAACAGAAGGATCAGTCCATTTTTCAAAAGAAACTTTCCTCAAAATTTTAATAAACTTTGCAAGGTCTAAGACTAAATCTTCCAGTAAGATGTTGTCTATTTTAACATGAAAACCACGAGTTCCAGCCTGAAACTCACAACACACCCACTTTAAAGAATATTTTGCTTTATCTTTCTTCTCAAATTTACACAGATAACACGTGAATAAAATAAGGAAAGGATCCTAAAGAAAATGGGGACTCGTACAAACTTTCCACAGCTAACCAAGATGCACTCCCAAGCCCTGTCATTCCTTTCCTTCCTCCCAGAAACAGAACAAGAAAAACTCCAATGTAGCTTTCCTTCTAGCTCCTGCCTCTTTGGTCATCCCTCAAATCCCAGAGACAACCACAACTGAGGACTTCTTTCCTGTTGTATCCCTTTTCCTACCTTGTTGCTACTACAGGTTCCTTCATTTTTTGTATCTTTGAATGTATTTTTAAGGATCAGCCTTACTGTTTAACCAAAGTGGAATATTCTCTGGGTTCCATATGCATGAATCATTGGTGCTCTGGGTGGCCTTTACACTGTCTGACATTAGGGATCCCACTTTGGGTACCTAGTTCAGAAGAACTGAACTGCAAAATATGTGTCCACAGTAGATATAGTAGATATAGGACCTTTATCATTCATGTTAACAATGTGAGGCTGGGAGCCTCCTGGACCTTACTGCTGTCACTGCTCCCCAAATATGTCTCCTGATGTTCAGATGGACCCTCCTGTGTTTGATTTTGTGCCCATTGCCTCTTGTCCTGACACTAGAGACCACTGAAGAGAGCCTGGCTCTGTCTTCTTCACTGCCCATCACCATACACATTGATAAGATCCTCCTAGACTTTTTTCCACCAGGCTGAACAAACACAGCTCTCAGCTTCTCCTCCTGTTCCAGAGACTCCAGCCCCTTAATCAGCTTTGTGGCCCTTCACTGGACTGTCTCCAGTATGCCGTATCTTTCTTGTATGTCTTGTTATCATGTTGTGCTCACAGTTGTCACATAAGCACTTTTGGACACTAATATTAGTAAATAAATCACTAATTAAAAAAAAACGAACAAAACACCATAAAATTACTACAAATGAAAAAAAAGGGCTAAATATTCCTTATAGGGCTACTTTCCATTCTGCATAATTCTAGCCTTTAGTTACGTTTTCTTACTTGAACAGAAAACATTATCATGTCAACAAACTATATTAATTAGATATATTAATATAGACTTTTAAAAAATATTGTGGCTTTTTGTATGTATTTTGATAGTGAAACAGCATGAATCATTTTTTTTTGTAAGAAAAATATTACATGTAAGGACTACTGAATTTATTCATACCTTATCAGACAGATACAGCATTAGATAGGTAGTTAACAAACTCACTGTTAACCATACTACCTACAATTATATTATATCTAGTTCTAAATTGCATCTATGATACTTTATATTGAGGGGTGGGAGTTTTAAAAAGAAGGAAATCTGTATTTTTTTAATTATTTACTTTTTAAAATTATTTAATTATTTGGAAACACAATTTTTCATGTGAGATTTTCAGAATACATATCACAAATTGTTAGAGTAAGCACATTCTTCAATAAATCACTGTTATTCACACATGGAAGTCCAATAGGTCTCCTCACATAATTAGGCACCTAATTGTGCTGAAAAAAAAGAACCAAAACAAATGAATGCTGAAATAAATAAATGTGGTAGAACTTCCACTCATTTCTTGTCTTCCTTCAATTTTTAGTAGCATATTCTCACCAGTACTAGCTATAAAAACATTAAGAATGTGCCTATGCAACGTGCACATGCTTAATATTTCAGTTTAGATCAATAATTATTGCTTCAGTGTGAGCAACATGTACAGTATTTTTCTGAGGTAAGAAATTAAGTGATTTGCCAGAGTATTTGACCAGTTAAACCTGGTTCATTCTGTTGACTGGTATTGATTCTGACCAAAGCAGCTTGCATTGCATTTTTCAAAACCTAGACTCCATAAATTCACAACTACACCATTGAGCTGACAAACCAGAAGCCATACAATACATTTACATTCACAGCTGGCAAGCCTGCTCTGATCTTTTTCCCCCAGACATGAGGCTGTAATATGATTTATTCTACTCTATTATTGCTTTCTATGTCCCAGTCCATGTTTGTGCTTAGGGACGCATGATGAATCAACTGCCAGGGGCCAGCACACTGCAAAAGTGAGAATATGAAGACGTGATGAGGTGAAAATGTGATTACAATTCCAAACCTGCCCCAAAAGAATGTCCCTGACACCAGAGCTCACACTCAACAACCAGAAATTTTAAGCATGCTATTGACATAAAATCACAGGGTACGTGCCAAAAATTGAGCTGAAATGAGAGAGAAAAGTAAAAATCCCCATGTCTCGCTATGCGAGCTGATGAAGACTAGGCTGTAGTTCACTTAATTTATCATACAGATTTCATCAGCTTGGACAGAAGTGTTACCGCAACGTTTGCATTTCCACGGACTGCCTGCTAGACCAGCTGTGAAACAAAAATTTAGAAACACAGTTACGGCAATTGCACTTCTCCTTAGCACTGTTCAGCCCGCTGGAGCTCTTGTTGCCTCACCCGCGACTGGGGATGGGACACCCCCAGCAGCACAGCCCCCTGCTGCAGCATCACCCTGCAGCTTCCCCTCACAGCAGCAGTGGGGAGCCAGCCAAGGAGACATGGCTGAATGCAGCTGGTAACAGGAGATGTATTGTGGACAGTGTAGTAACGCTGCTGACCACAACATGCTGCCGTCATCACCGTCTTAATTATTAAGAAAAAAGAGAACCTTTCACAGTAATGGGGAAATATCTCCTGGAGCACGAGGTTTTGCTGGGAGGCATCATATCTGAGCACTGCTCTGCCTCTGCAGTGCTGGACTTCTGAACCTTGATGGGATTTCAGTGATAACCACTTCTGACTGGAAGCGGGACAAGACTAAACAGGGCAAAAAGCTCACCAGCAAACTGTACCAGCCCTTGTAATGAAGAGGGACAGCTCAGTTGAGTCAGCCCAGTTGGTTGTTTACCCCACGGACGGGTTGCAGCTATGGGGAGGAGGGACAGGTCAGGTGACCCAAACTGACCTGTAGAGTATTCCATGCCATCTGCCACAGCCAGCATGGAACCCAAGGGACCAAAGGGGTCAGGTTGGCTCCTCTTCAAGGACTTTTCATCAGTGGCTCTCATTCATCAATGACTGATGTCTGAAGAGGACTCTGTCAGTTCATCTACCTTCAGTCCCCATCAGTGAGTTCTGGAATCCAGTTCCCATTTGTTACTGAGTCTAGTCTGGAACTTTCCCCGTGCCTACCAGTGACATCTCCCTGGGAGCTTGATACAGTTTTATATAAGTAGTATCTATCTCATTATTTCATTTTTTTCTATTATTAATATTTTGTTTAATAAAGTTAGTTTTTTCCCTAAACTCATAACTTTGTCTCTCTTCTTCCTCTTCTTGGAGCAAGAAGTAGGGGAGAGCATCTGTTGTCTTGTCATTGGCCAGCCTGGCCCAAACTCTGACACCAGTGTTGTTCCTGCTTACCAGCTGAAAAAAATATCTCGTGGTACACTCTGCGGACAAGAGCCAAGCACAGGCACCAGCTGTCCCAGCTAAAGGATGGGAATCACTTAGACACAACTATGATGACAGAAAGTATGATGTTTACAGCTGAGTTTATTTCCCCACACTCTCATCATTAAAAAAGAAAAAGGTGTCTTCAGCAGGTGACTCAGTGCATATATTTTAGATGTGTGTGTTAAGCTGAGGTGAAATACCCCATGGGGTAAAAATTGGGCAAGTTGTTTTCCTCTAGTTATGGAGGTGAGCTGATGGCAGCCTGTCTACTTTTTGGAATGCGAGATGGAGACAGAGGAATCCCAATTACAGTACATGTGAGCAGAGCATCATCCCTACTGGAGAAACCACCTGGAAGTACAGGCTCAGAAAAACTGTGCTCTACCCAGTGCATCTCATCCTTTAGCTTTATCTGAATAGCTGAAAGACTTACGAGTGTTTCAGAACAGACACCAGAATAATGAGCATGTGTCCCTGAGACGGGAAGCATTGCCTGACTGATGGAGTACACAAATAATCAGGTCCAGACCAAGAATATTTCTGCATCTGGATGCAATGTGATACCGAAGGCAGGCCAGCCTTCAGACTAGTCACTCGAAAGCTACCAATTTTTTGCTCTAATATGGGGACATGCAGCAGATCCCTGCCTGTCTCACACTCAAAGGAGGGTAGAGGGATTAGGGAAGGACCTGCTGTGCATTTTTGTCCCCAAACTTCATTTCTGCTACATCAGGCACTCCTGTTCTCCCTCCCATCTATCATCAATTTTTAATCTGACTTTTTTGCATGGCTGATTGAGGTGCTACGTGGACCTGCATCTGCATAGGGCACTTTCAGGAATACGTTTCACCAACACCATGAGGCCAGTAGTGCTGGTGTAGAGACTGCACTTTTCCCCTCACACAGAATTGAGTACTCTCTCGTTATTGTAGCATTGTATTTCTCCAAAAGCAGGACTAACTTCCCACTATCTTTTTAAGTGAAATTGTTTCTCAAGTTGTCCTAAAAGTTTCCAATGAAACTTTTTCATAAAAATCAACCATTTCATCTCCAAAATTCCTTTGGCTGAAACTCAAAATTTCTGGAAATGACCGAAGAAAAGTATCTAAGGAATTTATAAACCTCTAAATTTTTCACAACGTAAAAAAAAAAAAGTTATATTCTAGGCAGCTCTATTCACTCTTCATCATGTCAGTTTTCATGAAAAATAAAGTTATTTTTCAATAAAGAACAGTTACTTCAAGTCAGTATCAAACAATTTTCCAGCAATTGAAACAAGAAATGCTCATAAAACTAGAGATCATCTTAAATATTTATATAGTACTCCACATTAAAGTGTTTTATATTCATGTGTCTAGCAATAGAGGGAAAAAACAGGAGTGATGGAAGATAGAAAACTGACAGAATAGAGTATGTTATGGCCTACTATGGGACTTTTATTATGGTTTGTGAGTAATGTAAAATGACTTTTCCATGGCATATGACTTCCACAGTTTGAGACCAAACAGCAGTAATGAAAATTAAGAAAAGAACAGAACATATATAAAAACACACATTAAAATAGAAACAACATTCCTGCAATTGACAAACATATGAAAAAATCCTGAGTTAGACCCTAATATGTCCCAGTTGATTTTCTGCAGTTAATCAAATCACATAGCTCCTAACAACACATAAACAGTCCCATGATCACACAAGTGTTTGCCGCTGTGCTTTTATAATGAGTGCAATATTATGCACATATTATGACTAGTAGTATATGTATGTGAAGAGTGTTTTCAGCCCAAACACCTTTTGTTGTTGATCTGCAAGGTGATTTTAGTCCTTGGAGCCTCTCGACAAGGAAAAAAGTAGTAGAACTTTTAAAGGAAGAAAATGTGGTATCTTTGGCTACAATTGAAAAATATACTCTGAAACAAAAATTTGAGACATTTGACCTCTTCAGGATAGCCTCATCTAAAAAATTGTGCCTCTGGCAAAACAGTTCTGTCCTGTATTCTTTCTTCTTCTTCCTTTTCCAATGAGGAGTGGGTGACCCTGAAGATCCAGAGGCAGATTTCATACATGTGCTTGTTATATTTTTGTTATGGTGTAAAACAGTGCATGCACAACTTCTGTTGAGCTCAAGCATTTGGTTATTAATTTTTATCTAACAGGTCTAGTTTTATTATTTCAACCATTAAAAATTACAGCAGAACATTTGCACTCTAAATTAATCTATTAAATAACTTACAGCCATGGCAAAGTCTTGCCTTGGGTTTAATCACTTTTGGTAGGCACCAGCACAAAGATTTACAGATGTAAACCCTAAGGTCTCTTGTTCAGTTGCAGAGTAAATCCACTAAAGTTTGAATGGCTGGTAAATATTTAATGAAACAATAAGCTCCTTGAATTTTTTAATGTAATATTTCTTTTCATCTGTTGTGCCTCAAGAAAAATTTCACACATCAAAATGCATGAAGTAACTTAAAGCAATTTTCAAGTGTCACATTGATTTAAAATATTTCCTCTCACAATATTAATTCTTCAAATTGTGTCATGATTAAGCAATAATTGGAAGTTTCTCTTCACTTCCCCAATTTTGCCTTTTAACACTAAAATATGTGATGATCTGTATACAAAGGATTAAAATCCTTTTGTAGTATATCCTTTTGTGAAATTAATCACTGATAAGGAATATGCATAATGAAATTTCTGATTTAGCAGAGGCTAAAATTACTAAGGGAAAATTACTAATGGAAAAATCTTGAAACCACTACCCTTGATAACAATTGTAAGTTAATTGACATTTCTGCTTCCTTATTCTACAATTTCTTATTATTACATGGTGATATAGTCAGCCCTCACAGTAACAGAGAATGAGCTAAAAGCCATAGTAAGGACTTCAAGGGAAAAAAGTTTTGACCAAGACATACTTTACTAGTTAGCCATGCTTGCACTTGATTTCTAGTTTTCATTGCTCATAATTGTCCTTTTACCTAAATACTTTTCTCTGAGAAAAGAAGTAAAAACTGGGCATAGACTAAAGCCCTTCTTTTATCTGCAGCTAAACTTATTTAAATTTTCTGTGGATATGGTTTCCCCATTGGTTTAAAGGGGCAGTTCTTCAATGTAGAGATGTTTTCTTTTAATAGCTGCTAGAGAAAATCCTAATGGCATATGTTAAAACCACCTGTGCTTACAGTAAATTCCACAAGGTTTATGGAAATTTGCTGTAATTTTCCTACTTTTCTGCTCCCATCTCTCACTTCTGTGATAATCATATATAATGACAGATTTAGTCAGGAACTCTAGCTCTAGGACACATGGCAGGGGATGATCAGTCCTTTCTTCGAGTACTATACAGGATTTCTACACAGCAAACAAACAAAAAGCTAATATATGTCTAAACATGAACTTTTTGGCCTGTCTCAGTCAGCCCAAGTTCATAAATGCTTATACACTTATGGGTAAGGAGCTGAACTGAAACTATGAGAGTGATCTCCAGCAAGATACCTTTGGGACATGGTTTCTCCATTCTGCTTGAGCAGCCTGGAGCACAGGCAAAGCTCACTAGTGTCTCTTTGCACCCGTTCTTACATCTCTAACCAAAATCATAAGAAAAGCAAACTAACCCAAAAATCACAAACAGAAAAAGTCATTTTTGTATGCTTTTGATGACTTTCTGTAACTGCAATGGACAAGGCAATCTTGAAAGCATTATATATGATCAGAAGAAGGTTCTCTGTTTGGAGGAATCGTTAGAATATGCAATATCACCAGCATGACTCCAACATTACTTCTCCACTTTGCCATAAAGACAGAGGTCATAAAGAGAAAGAAGGAGGCATGGCCAAGATATCAAAATACAGCCATAGTTCTAGCAGGACACAGTTCTGCTACTTATGTCAAAGACCAAAGTGTAAAAATTTAATTTTTTAACTGACCCTCTTTTTTTCTGCACACTCCCTTGAACTACAGCAAACCCAGTTCAGCCATCATTCTGAGACTGACAGGAATATGCTCATGAAAAACATACACTAGGGGAAAAAAAAGAAGAAATGGTTCTAAAAGGTTTAAGTGCTATCAATAGGATAATCCCTCCAAAAAAGTGATGCATCTTATGGCAGTGTCAGTTTTACCCCAGTGATTAAAAATGCAATCTTAATCTCCTCCCTATTCTTCTCACTTAAGTGCCTAGATAGCTGAAATTAATTTAGTCCCAAGTGGTTTGTGAGTCCTGAAGAATAGAAATGAATGTTGTGCAGCCCTTAGCGGGATGTTGAACTGTACAGTGACCGGTAGCTGGGTTGGTCTGAGTACTTTTTTTTCTGTCTCTGATATTGCATGAGATATAATGAACTTTAAAAATGTATGTTTAGATTTCATACCAAATCTGTCTCACACATATTTGCATCATGGTGTGTGAGCACTCAGGCTAACCTACTGGGGTGGTCACTATCTCAGCAATCTCCATAGCTCAATTTACAAGAGGATTTGTCTGCTCATCATTAGACAAGGTCAAACAGGACTAATGCTTGGAAGATTTGTACCTCATTAGCATTATCTTTATTGCCATTATTTCACAAGCTAACAAAACAAAAAGGAAATATTCCCCAGTTAGTCCCAAACATTACTACCCTTCTCATTAGTATTGGCGTAACCCTTTTCTCTAGGGCAGCTCAGAGCTCAGTTCTTGAAGGAAAAGCTGACAGCAGCAAAATTACGGTTCCAAGAGGGACAGGCAGAAAACACTCTCCTGATTTATAATCAGATTCTCTTACTGTAACAAGCGCTCCCTCATTGCTGGGCTACTTAGATCAGCTCATGTAATTTGTCATCTATTTGAAATTACTTCTCATGGTAGCTGACAACAAAGGGTGTGTTTACTTCCTATAATTAGTTAAGAATTTTAACCACCAGTGCTGTGCAGGATCTTTGGGCTCTTATTTTAATTCAGCAATTCAATAATATATTAATTCTTAATAAAAAAGAGATACCATTCTGAGCGTCCTCCAGACATTCCATCACTGACATCCAGGGGGATCTGGACAGGCTGGAGAAGTGTGTCCTTGCAAACCTCATGTAGTTCAACCAAGCCAAGCGCAACATCCTGCACCTGGGACACGGCAATCCCAGGCACATA
This sequence comes from Gallinago undulata, assembly GCA_026546715.1. Taxonomy (NCBI): domain Eukaryota; kingdom Metazoa; phylum Chordata; class Aves; order Charadriiformes; family Scolopacidae; genus Gallinago; species Gallinago undulata. The sequence continues at coordinate 21,146,337 of JAOTQQ010000001.1, forward strand.
TACAGGTTGGGTGGACAATGGCTGAAGAGCAGCCCTGAGGAGAAGGACATGGGAGTGTTCATGCACAAGAAGCTCAACATGAGCCAACAATGGATGGTGGCAGCCCAGAAAGCCAAATGTATCCTGGGCTGTATCAAAAGAATCATGGCTAGCAGGTAAAGAGAGGTGATTCTACCCCTCTACTCTGCTCTTGTGAAAGCTCACCTGGTGTACTGTGTCCAGCTCTGGAGTCCTCCACACAAGAAGGACATGGACCTGTTGGAATGGGTCTAGAGGAGGGCCACAAAAACGATCAGAGGGCTGGAGCATCTCTTCTATGAAGACAGGCTGAGAGAGCTGGGGTTGTTCAGTCTAGAGAAGAGAAGGCTCCAGGGAGACATTGTAGCAGCCTTCCAGTACCTGAAAGGGCCTACAGAAGAGATGGGCAGGGACTCTTTATCAGAGAGTGTAGCGATAGGACAAGGGGTAATGTTTTTAAACTGAAAGAGGGGAGATTTAGATTAGATATGAGAAAAATTCTTTACTGTGAGGGTGGTGAGGCACTGGAACAGGTTGCCCAGAGAAATTGTGGATGCCCCATCCCTGGAGGTATTCAGTGCCAGGCAGGATGGGGCTTTGAGCTACCTGGTCTGGTGGGAGGTGTCCCTGCCCATGACAGGGGGGTTGGAACTCAGTCTTTAAGGTCCCTTCCAAGTCTAACCATTCTATGATTCTATGACCTCTGCAGGAATTAACTGTTTTGCCCTTCTGAGTGACAGGTGAGGAAGAAGAACAATTTCAGGATAAGATACGATATGGGCTCTCAGATGCTCTGGATTGTCAGTGTGCTTCCCATATAAACATTGGTGATCTTTACAATTCACTCACATCTAAATGCATCCAAGAGATAAATCTGAACTATGGCCAGCTTTGGAGGAGACTGACCTAGAAGTAAGGCATCTCAGCTGAGGAGGACTTGCTACAGAAGTGGAGATGGACATACCCTCTTGGCTATCATTGGTCCTTCTGTGGTGCATCAGAGAATTTAGGCACAGATTTCCTTGATTTTTAAATTCTTATAAGTGGGACCTAGATGTCTAGATCAAGCTGACAGGCACGAATACAAATACAAGTACATTATACCTAACTGTGATGCCAGGGAAGTGTTCACATAATTGAGGTATCAGACATTCAGCTAGAATTAGTTAAAGCCGAACAGGGTTTTTTAGGTAAAGTCAGACTCCAGAGTGGGACTTGTCTCACTGCATTAATCAGTGAAACAGTCACCTCCAGAGGGTGATTCATCCAACTTCATTTGGGATAAGATGTTGTAGCATAAGATAGATCACTCTCTTTAGGTGTTTATTTCATTAACTGTGAAAGGAGCTTTTTTGCCACCGCATTTTTAGATGACCCTGATTGAAGAAATCCCCACCTTTGACACCAACAAGGGTTTTCACATATGCCTAAGATATATACCAAGGGTTTTCACATATACCTGAGACTTCAGATGCCTAAGGATCTAATTTCCTCAGGTCTCACTGTGGAGAGAGAAGGAAAGACAAAACTCCGAGCTTAAATGACAGTTTTGCACACTTTGTTGCTTCTTTTTGATCCTTATTTCTAAACATCAATTGAAGTAATCTCAGGGCAGTGTTTTGTGGGCAAACATTTGTGCCAGACACTTGTATAGTATACTGTATGCATTCGATACGGCTTCTGTCTCAGGAAAAAAATCCTCAGTGCAGCAAAACTCCAGTTCTGCATTGTCCTCAAGCATGATATCTCAGAAACCCAAGTACCTAAACCCACTGGTCTTCTGTCAAGCCCTCAGCACACATTTTAATCTCACCAATGAGAAAAACACAGAAGTGCTTACTGACACCATTTGCACGCAACCAGGACTGTGACCCCTGCTCTTAGAGTGAAAGGTTATCTACTTCTTTTACATCCTGTTTCACTAAGCACGATAGCTGAGGACAAAATCATATGCCACCAGCTAATGCCCTGATGCTAATAACCTAGAAGCTTCATGAGCACAGTGGAGGTTTCAGTGGACAAGGGACAAGGTGACTCTACTCAGTAATGACCACAGATCTGAGGGATAACAACTCTGCAACAATCTTCTAATAACCATCTCAGCTGGGGCATCAGGAGCCTTTCAATTCCAGGGTGAGACTTTCAACTCCACAGAGCATACGTGGCTGCAGGGTTTTGCTTGTCATTGTGTAATTCTCTTGCTGTCACACATAAATAAATGGGCAACTGCTATAAATAAAGGTCAACTGGAATGCAAAGCTGTAGCAGTCTAGCCAGAGTTTTATAAAAGCCTTCTACCATTTACCCTCCAGGATTTTTTTTCTGTGTGAGGGTTCAACAGATTAAGTGACTTCTGAGTAAATTCAGCCATAACATGGGGGAGATGTCCTTTTACCTTCATCATCATTTGGAAGAGTCCAAGTTACCAAAGGCAGAAGAGACTAAAGATATCTTTGCTGCTTTATATATAATCTTTACATTTCAGAGCATAATAGGTGGCCTGAGAGGAAAGCAAGGAGCCTACAGCTGATGTGACTGACAGATACAGTTACCGTATTGCTTTCATAATCAGCAAATAAAAATCTGCATGTAAAATCCAGACCACCAGAAGTCAAAGGAGAGCATGACAAAATTCAGTGAAGCCGGAAGTTCCCACTTACATTTGCTTTTTTGTCTATTTGTTGTTGTTCTTCCTATCTTGAGTGACTTACAGTCACCTAAATGACTGGTAATTTGACTATAGGGTTGATTGAAATAACTTTTATTTGACCCTCCTCCCAACCCCTTCAAGAAACACTCAGAAATGGCAGTCTTTCCTTGCAGCTACAAATATCGTATTAATCCACCCAGGAGAAATGGTTCATCCAGAACTGACAGTTTGTCATGTCCTTATCTGACCTCATCAACTGCTGTTGTAGGGGACTGCCAGAGGAATCAGTCAGTGCCTCTCTGATTGATTACAGTATTGATTTTTTCTTCTTCTTCTACTTAAAAAAAAAAGCAAAATCCCAAAAACAAATGATCCATCTTACCAACTAGAAAACCATTTCAGAAGTTTGTAAAGAAAAGGATATGATCCCTTACAAAAATATGCAGCTCTAGAGTGCCAAAGATTGAACAGGTATTTGGAGACTGTTCCTCACATTAGATTTTGTCCTCTAATTTTCTTCAGCCTACTCCACCCCACTGAAAATACACAATGGTTCTTTCTTCCAGCAGGGTGTATCAGGCACTTTTTTAAATTCGTGTTTCATTATATACTGAGAATAAGCAAAGCAGATCGTAAGCCTATAAAAAGTATCACGCTTTTCATGTCCCTAGTTTAGGGATATTAAAACTGTTCTTGAATGTGAAGAACCAAAAAAAGAAAAACCCAGTTTATTTCCCATTCCAGTAGTAAGACTGATTTTTTTCCACAGCATACTTTATTCGTATTAGAGAAGTTTCCTAAAGCTTGGTAATCATTTTCCTCTGGCAAAAGGTCTACAGCTCTTATATGCACCCTATTTGTATATCATGTAATTACAACTATGCAAGACATTGGATTGAGGACATTAATATAAGTTTAAAAGATGCCCATATAGTCTCCCTGGGCCTCTCGTTCTCATTTGTGCAGAAAGGATGCAAGTAGCAATCCATCATTTAGTATTTCCATTTGAAAGCTGTTGTAACTTGATTGTTTTTATTGAAGAACTATACTGGTTGGTACAGCTCCACTGACACTGGAAAGACTAACAATTAAACAGATGTGCAAAGTGGCACGGTAAGTGGTACTTTTCAGTGTTACGATAAGATTTAAAAATTATAGTTCGGGATATCCTATTAGATAAACAAAAAAACTGCAAATTCAACTAAAAGCATGAAGGACAAAAGCTCATCTTAATTCAGAATGCCTTAGCTGTAATGAAAGAAAAGGTTTGTGTGATCACACCAGAAAATAATTTGCTAAATGTCTTTTTATTAAAAATTACTTAAATACTAAGAAGAATTCAAAGAAAGAGGATATCAATGCGTGTTAAGGAATTTTTTTCTTTTATATTAGATCAGTGACCTTATTAAAATTCACTAAACATTTATATTTTACTCAATATAAATATTTTTTTTGTATTTTTTGGTATTTTGCACTATGAGTCACACACTTCACAAGTTCTAAATGAAGCATATTTTACCTTTTGTATTAATTGTGAGATTGAAAAATGATTAAATTATTACATTTACATATGTGGGACTTTCTGGTAAATAAAAATAAATGTTTAATTTTAATTTGAAGGCATCAGAATAGTGAATTCCACAGTAGTGTGGAAACATAGTCTTTAATTAAGAATAAAAAAGATTGTTTTGCATTCCGTATCTACACTAAAAGAAAGGACAAAATAAAAAGATGTAAACATTTGTGAATGATTTTATAAACTGTATTGTGAGTCCTAAAAAAAAATAAATCCCAGGCAACCATGAATTTTCCCCTTCTCCAGAAGAGCAAAAAAAAAAACTGAATGAAAATAACATCAATTTAAGAAACAAGAGGTTTCATAAGTATGCAAAAACTAATTTCTGAAACTTGTACCCTTTGATATGATGCAGTTCTATCCTTTGAATTCTTAAAAGTTTGATAAACAATCCATGTCATTCAGAAAAATAAAAAGGATCATCTCCAAAATACTTGATTTTGTTGTTGATTTGCACTTTTTACTACCACACAGTTCATTTTTCCAGAAGACACATGAAACTCTGCAAAATATGGGAAAACCACAGCAGTCACACACAGCAGTTGTAAAAGCAAGACATACAAAGAAAATGAAAATTCTCCTGCCATTTTGAATTATACTGAAATATAAAATATTAGTTACATAACTAGACTCAATGAATCCAAGATGATGCAGGGCACCATCATGACAGCTGATAGTTTTCTTGCTCAACTCAGAACAAGGCTCCAAATAGCAGAGCTGGTTTGGGAATTTTGGGGTGATCTGGGAAGTTACTTGTTTCTACCATTTTTTTCCTTATATAAATGGCTTCTTGAAACCAGCATATGAAGTTGTCACAAAGGCAGTGGATATAGATGTATAAAAGACAGTGCCCAGGCTTTGGAGGCAAAAATGAAGCTTTTTCCTCTGTTCAGCTTCCAGACATCATTTGTCTCTAATTCATATTTGCAAGACCACATTTGTAAGGGAGAGAGCTAAAAATAGGCTATTTAGTTAAAAATAGAAACCCAACTTGTATTTCTTTGCTGTTTAAATTCTTCTTGTGGACAGCAAGCTGAGTGGGAGCCAGCAGTGCCCTGGCAGCAAAGAGGGCCAACAGCCTCCTGGGCTGCATCAGGCGCAGAGCCAGTACATCAAAGAAAGGGATTATCCCCCTCTACTCAGCACTCTTTAGACCACTGCTAGAGCACTGTGCCCAGTTTTGGCCAGCCAGTACACAGCAACACATTGATAGACAGCATCAGGTTCAGCATAGGGCTGCTATGTTACCTGGGAGATGGGCTTGTCCAGCCTGGAGCAGATGTCTTGGGAGTGGACCAAAGATCAGCCCCCCATCACCCACAGGGAGGCTGTGGGAAGACAGACCAGAATCTGCACAGTGGGACAGGGTGGGCAGACTAGACACAATCTGCATAAGTTGAAACAAGAGAGGTTCAAACTGGATAACTTTTTCATCATGAGGGTGGTTAAGTCTTGGAAGAGGCTATGCAGTCTCTCTCCATTCTTGGGGCTTTTTAAGACCTTATTGGATAAGATCTTGAGCCATCTGTGTTTAAGCTCAAAATGACACCTCCTACGGTCCTGTCCAACCTGAACTATCCCATGATCTTACCACCCCCTTCATCAAAAAGGGCAGCAATGATTTGCAGGCCTAAATCCAGAACAGTCCCTCCAGCACATGCTGGGCTTCTGATGCTAATCCCTGAGATCTCAACATGTCTACCTCAAAACACACACAACCACTCCCTTCCTCACATCCCCACACTAATGGGCATAGGGCTTACACAACCCTGCAGTGCCATGCTCTGCACTGGAACCTCAGTCCCACCCCACAGCCATAGCTGGTGGGGCCATGCCATCAGCAGGAAGTCTCATGTGGAATGCCAGGGATGGAGCATGACCATCACTCTGGATAGAAGAGGAAAACCTTGTGGGTTTTGCTGGTAGGTTTTCTAGCAAATATTGAGAATGAACAACACTAACCCTAAATAAACCCTAATTATGCCTTGTTTAACCTGATAGCCATTTAAATAGTCAGTGATCTGTTACATCACCTTGGATGGAAGGGAAAGGACTTATAAGTTACTCAAAAGATCATACACCCTAAGATCTGCACTGTGGTACCATTCTTAATTAGATAATGGACTATTTTTGTCTGCAGAAACAAGTTACTGGCACAAAATTAAAAACAATGTATGAAACAAAATTATGACTGTTACATGTAAAAATTATATATAAATATTACAAAGTGTTAGTCATAAAAAGCTCATGTTTCTACAGCACTGCCATTTTATATAGCCTAAAATCTAGCAAAACAATCTCACATTGAGAACCATGTGGGCTGTATTCTGACCATAAAAATATTCTTGACTTCAATAAGATTTATTTAAATACAGCCTTTCACTTGCATGTAGCACCACAGAGGACTGGAGCTTTGGTTTTCTGCTTCCTGTGACTTATCATTTTGATTTCAGAGAAAAAACCTCCCTCTGTATTCTGACCACGTAAAACTTTGCATAAATATAGTGATTCAAATCACAAAGACATGGCAAGTAAAATGTATCTACGAGAGATACCACCTCTGCATAAAAGAATACTGTGATATAGACAATTAATATCTATTTGTCTGAGATATAACAGACGATTCTTTCACTTGAGCAACATTCATAAAAATATTTATAATTGTATCAACTGCTCAGTTTCAAGAATATTAAGAATCCCTTTTCTACCAATTTTTCAAATAAAGTAAAATGGTAACATGCTTAGTAAATCTAAAATTGAACAAAATGTTCAGAAGGAGGGTAACAAATTCTACAGAAGCAAGGTTGTTGTGGTTTGGACTTTTTGTATCTATGCCACATAGTCACCTGAACAAGACTTTTTTGTCTTTTTTTAAGATAATTAATTAGACATATATTATTTTTAAGATAATTAATTTCAGAGACATGATTTAGTGATGGTTTTTATCAGAGTTAGATTCATGGTTGGACTAAGTGATCTTAAAGGTCCTTCCAACCTAGACAATTTTTTTAATGCTGTGATTTACACATTCAAACTTATGAATATAATTTTTTCCCCATCTTACTCCTTTTTCCCGTTTTTCCATCTCAGAGACAATTTCAGATTTACAGCTGGAAATTATATGCTGCAGGTTTGCCTCCAAAATGTTAAGTGGTATAAAGCAGGCGTCTTTGGCTGAATTCTTATAATACATCAAAGCAGGGTTAAAAAAAATAAAATTTCTCAACTTCCAGCTGGTTTTTGTATGGGCAGACCCCACCATGCTGGCTCTGCCTCATACTGCCCGAAGGATACCCTTCTGTGCAGTAATATCTAGATAGATGTATAGATATATAGATAGATAGATATGTAATCAGGAGAAAATGGCTTCACATGGTAATATTATCAGCTTGAAAGAAACATCTACTGTAAAAAAAACATAAACTTAACAGCTTTATACCATCTGGCACCAAAAGCAATTAAATCTGCTTCAATTTCTAACCTGTATCATTTGTATTTGACTTTACAAGTTAAAATAAAACCCTTTCCATACTGTCTAAAAAAAGTAGTCAAGTCTTTTAAGTAAAGCACAGAAAGTTTGGGGGATTTTTTAAATAGAGATAAGTGCATTCCACAATCTGTGAGACTTTTTTCTTGCAGCGAACAGAGTTCTGTAATGCACTATAATTATTTCTACTGTCTATATGTGCTAAAGTTGCTCTGACAGCTCTTGAAGAGGAAAATGACCTACTGTTGGAAAGCATCAAAAGATGCCCCAAACATTACTAATTATGAAATGTTATGTTAGTGGAGTTAATAATTTAATTTTAGCTCTTCAGCCAATTCAACAGAAGTTAGAGGGAGTAAACAGATTTTAGAGGCTAAACCAAACATTTCTAGGAATTTTTAAAGACTGAGGCTTTTAAGAGCAAGAGATGAGCCAGATTCTGCTCTTACTTCTACCAACCATGGGTCTTGATGATCTTATTTGGAAATTACCATCATTAATGCAGAAGCTAAATAACATTTTAAAGGGAAATTTCTTCCACTTTGACAGGACATCTCACTAGCTTCACAACTCATCCACTGTTCTGGTCAGTTTGATTCACATTGCTGTGATTCCCATTTGCAGCCTGCATCATAACAGAAATTAACAGGGTTTTGCTTACCTATTAAGTAAAAAGCCTTAAATATTTATTGTAAAAAATGATTACAGGTAAGGAGGTTGGGGTTTTTTTTTACTTTCTTGTCATCGTAATTCCACTCTTCAAGTTCTTCATTATATCTTTCTGAAACCTAGGGATGGACTATTGGGTGAGTTTCAATAAGGCCAAGTGCTGGGTCCTGCACTTGGGTCACAACAACCCCAGGCAGCACTACAGGCTTGGGGAAGAATGGCTGGAAAGCTGCCTGGCAGAAAAGGACCTGGGGGTGTTGGTCGACTGTCAGTTCAACATGAGCCAGAAGTTTGCCCAGGTGTCCAAGAAGGCCAACAGCATCCTGGCCTGTATCAGGAACATTGTGGTGAGTAGGACCCAAGAAGCCATCATCCCCCTGTACTGGGCACTGGTGAGAACTCACCTCAAGTACTATGTCCAGTTTTGGGCCCCTTACCACAAAAAAGATATTGAGGTGCTCTAGTGGGTCCAGAGAAGGGCAACGAAGCTGGTGAGGGGTCTGCAGAGTAAGTCTTATAAGGAGAGGCTGAGGGAGCTGGGGTTGTTTAGTCTGGGGAAGAGGAGGCTGAGGGGAGATCATGCTTTATAAGTACCTGAAGGGGGATGTAGAGAGGTGGGGGTTGGTCCCATCTCCCAAGTCACAGGAGATAGGACAAGGGGCAATGGCCTCAAGTTGCACCAGGGGAGGTTTAGTTTGGATATTAGGAAACATTTCTTCACGGAGAGGGTTATTGGGCATTGGAATATGCTGCCAGGGAAGTGGTTGAGGCAGCATCCCTGGAGGTGTTCAAAAGTCAGGTTGACGTAGTCCTTAGGAATATGGTTTAGTGATTTTTGTCAGGGTTAGGTTGATAGTTGGACTAGATATCTTTAAGGTCCCTTCCAACCTAGACAATTGTATGATTCTCTGATTCTATTTTTCTGTTTTTGCCTTTGACTACTATGTGTCTGAAATACACACAAAGTTACTGTATCTACCCTTCTAATCATGGAAAGTTTTTTTTAAAGTTGATTTAAAATTTGTCAATGGTAGGGAGAAAGTGCTGAAAACACGTCTTCCACTTTCATAGGTTGGAACCTCTGGCTTGTGTCAGCAGCAGCTACAGCATGATCCTGCTTACACTATAGTTGAATCTTTCTCTTCAGAGTTTTATTTCTCATGCTTATCTCCTACTATTACTTTCTTTTTCAGAAATTATAATGAGGTTCAAAACCTACTTCCAACACAGAATGTATATTTAGGAATGTTGGAAGGAAATTTGATGCTTACAGTTACATAGGACTAACTTCTTAATACAGGAGGCATTACGTAACTTACAGCCATGAACCAGGTACCTAAACTCAGAGAATGAACTCTGTAGACTTTTCTCAATAGTGTCAGATAAGCTTGCTCAGAGGAAAAAAGAAACAAACCTTGTCCTAATTTATCCTTTCTGTGTCTTCATCTAAAGATACCAGTCTCTCTTTACCACATCACACCCTATCCTGCAAAAGGTAGCCTAATCTAAATTATAAATATGTCCCCTCGTGCTTCTGTGACGGCAACCTTGGCAGTACATACACTGGATTTAGTCAAAGGGAAAACTAAGACTTGGACCAATCAAAATATTGTTTAAGCGTCACAAAGATTACAGGTAGGTGTAGGACTCGCCTGACCTAACTTGTGGATGATGGAAAGAACATGTATTTCTATTCTAAGGAACTATCCACTACATCTCCAGGTAGACATCTAAAGAAGATAGGGTATTTGTACCGTAGAAGCGTTGTGAGTTGTTTTCCAGAACCTAAAGATGCTAGAGATGGTAGAGATCTACGTTTGCCCAGAGAAGCTGTGGATGCCCCATCCCTGGAGGTGTTCAAGGCCATTCTGGATGGGGCTTTGAGCAACCTGCTCTAGTGGGAGGTGTCCCTGCCCACGGCAGGGGGCTTGGAACTAGATGATGTTTAAGGTCCCTTCCAACTCTAACCATTCTATGATTATATGAAGTTTGATCAGATGAATCCTCCCTATCTTCCTCTATAAAGTACCTTCTTATTAATATTCTCCCAGGTGCCTGGGAACTAGAAGGCCAAACACTGAAGATGTGCTGAGTGGACTTCCAAAAATAGCCAGTGGGTGTTGGCAGAAGTTAGCAAATCACAGCAAAATGTGAAAACAGTTAGCTGAATGTTTTTGTTCTAAGTGCTGTGGAAATGCATACAAGGAATTACAACTCCATATTCTACTGGAATGATCTATCTCATGTAATTGCTAAACAGGGTTAAATAATACCAGAAGAAAAGGAGACAGTCCTGTAAATTAATTGTCTGTAAATTTTTTTTAAAGTTTATAATAAATGCTATAATTTATTTCCCTGAATTTGGCCTGGTGTAAAATAACAGGCAAGTCACAGTCAGGGATTCCAAGGTCACACAAGCAAATCTTCCTGCCGCTTTGTGCCTATTATATAAATTCAGCAATGTTTGTTTTGTTTTGGTTTCTCCCGTTATCAGCACAGTGAATGTGTTCCATTCAAAACTGTTACTATAGGAACCCTACAGTAACATTTAAAAATTTCATTTCTTTTGGATAAAAATATCAGAAAATTGACGGATAAGTTGTTTAGGTAGAACAATAGGGCATTTGATATTTAATCTGCAAGCACTTAATAAGAAGTATTCCAAGTAATGGCACAGCGCTATTATCATATCACTTAGTAAAATGGCAGCAAATTATTGTATTATTCACATCTCATTGGGTCCATGCTATTATCACAGAGATGCCTTTAAAAATGACATTTAACATACTTCTTTTACACAGTAATGTGGTTAAAAGCACATTCAAATTTTAAAATGTTTCTGATCTCTTGACAGCTCACCGAAGCATTCTGTGGGCCCCCCTGCCTCTCCAGTTGTTAACTACAGCTCTAAAACTTCTTATAATTATGAACATTGCAGTCACACTAAATTAGACTGACAGTTGAAATACTGATTGCTAAGGACTTATTAAGGACTACTTTGCAACCAATTATGCTGACATTTGACTTGATTTGACAGTTGAATTGAGTGGAAGATTCCTCCAAAACAGTAGAGAAGAATTTAATTTATATCCTCATCATTTTAAGATAATTGTTCTAGACAGATTCATTAATATACCACTACAAAATTTATTTTCATTCCAGTTTGGAGCATCTATGATTCAAATGACAGCCAAATAGTAACAGCATGGGGTCTTGAACATGTATGCATTCTCTCATGTTTTGAGGTTTGTTGACTGCTACCATGGGATGTCTGGCAAAGAAAAGACATTTTAATGCCAGTTTTGAGGAATTTTCACTGACCATCAACTCAAGCAAAACAAAAATATGTTTTCAAGTTGTGAAATATTTTTCCTGTAAAGTGATCAAAATTGTTAAATGAGATTATACGCAATTTCCACTGTTGTAACTTTGCTGTACCATTACATGCAAATTCACTGTCATTACATTGTTTCCCAGTAATTTCTCAAATGTTCCTGCAATTTAGTGAATTTTACCTGGAAATTCTCTGAAACTCCTACTCCATCTTTTTATAATGTGCAAGTAAGAATTAGCAGAAAAAACATTACCCCTTACTTTAAACTCAAATGGTATAATTTCAGAGCAAAATATATAGCACAAAGTTTGGTTTGGTACAAAAGTGACAAACATTGATTCCTAAGAAACCATTTTCTCTAAAAGTGAATGTACACATACGGGAAATGAAGAGAGAAGATTTCCTCGGTCAAATCTGTTATGCCAACTAACTGAGGAAAAAAAAAAAGGAGAAAACAGAACATTTCAGCCACCAAAGAATTGATACAATATTGTCAAAGTCTTTTTAAGGCTAATCTAGGATATAAGAAATGTCACGAACCTGTCACAAAATAGTAAACTAATGGCAAATACTTTAGAAATATTTCAGGTACAGTTTGTTTATTTTTAGTTTCACTTTTTGCCTGGTAGAATCCACTACAAAATACCATAGAGAAAAGAAGTTAAGTAGGATTCAAAAAATGATTCTGCTTCTTATAAGGTGCTAACTCCTTGCATGTTTCCAGGACCAAACAACATGAGAAGTGAACTGAAGCCTGAGACTATCATAGAAATAAACAAAAATCAGTATAATTAACACAATAAACACAAAAAAAAGATATACAGAATTTGTAGTAGATAGCTAATTGCCTTCCATTTTAAATAAACAACAGTAACTAAAACCAACTTAACTTTCAAAACGCAAAAGCAATTAATAAATACTTCAGCATCCAGAAAAAAAAAAAACAAAAAACAAAAAACAACATTTGGGAGGGGGAGGGAGGGGTATCACAGACACTGTTCAGTACTCCACGGAAAAATTCAAGTACGTAGACTTCTTCTGTAATATGGTGGTGCCAAATAGATTCAGAGAGTAACATATTTATTCATGATAAATAAGCTTGCTAAAACTTATTTAGCTTACCTGAATTCACACTTAAACCCAGTCAAAAACACTCAGTTCTAGATTCACATTGTCATTGTTCTACTAAATTTAATACATCTAAGTCCTTCATCTTCCAATCCCCACACATATACTTCTAATCAGGGGAATTGTATTACTCATATTAAGTATACTCAGGATAAGTTCTAAAACAAATTCTCTTTAAATGTTGGCACATAGAACTATGTTTTCTACTGTCACTCATTAAGCTGTATGTGCCATATATTATGAAGAAACAAACCACTCTTAGATGAAGCAATTTATTTCAACTATTTTATTTTTATGCTCAGTGAGTGGTTAGTTGAACAACTTGCACCTTTCACATTTCTTGTACATTTCTTTTATACTGGAAACTTTAATGTCACTTCATATTAATATTTTAGAAGAGTTAATCACAAATAAATAAATAAATGAAAACGCATCTTTTAGTTTTCACTTTTATAAAAAATTATTCACAACTCTGCCCCATCTTCATTATAAACATTGCTTGCAATTTTACACCTGGCTCAGCAAAATAGATGCTTTGTAATTTACAGGGATGCTGAGCATATTGATTAGAATCTCTTGAAGGAGAGATTCCAGAGGTGATACAGTGTTTCCATAATTACGTAGACTTTGCAACTAGTCAGGCTAACTAGCCTCCCTGTGAATTCAGCCTGATTTCAGCTATACCAGAGAAACATTTTATTATTCACTTATGTGTTATTTATAGGATTAAGTATGCCATTTACAAAAGCAGTTAAAAGCAAAGTTAAACTTAACTGAAAAATGAAGTTTTAATCTTTTTGAATGTGTTTCCCACCTCTCATCTATTGATGCTAATCTTCAAATCCTGACGTACGTACCTGGTTTTGCAGATTCAATAATGTAGGTTCCCATGCTGTGACAATTCCTTTGATAGCTGGAAAGCTAGATTTTAAAACCTTGGGTAGATAGCACCCTGAATGTGTTGGCACTTTCTTGATCCTAGAGGTTTATCACAGGCACAACAGCTAAAATTAAGCAATAACTGCAAGTGGACAGAATAAGACCCTTTGGTTATTCATTAAGCTCATCAGCCCCTCTTGGTGGGAAAAGTGGCATCTGACTGATTTTCATTTACCTCATAACAGTTTTCCCTTATCTGTGATTAATTGTGATTTGGTCAAAAGTTTGATAAAAATCTTTCCAATGAGTCTTTTAAAATAATTCATAATAAAATAACAAATAATTAAATATATATAAATAAATAATAATGTTAATAAACAAATTTAATAATAAAAACATATTTATTAACTTCCAAAAGTCCTTTAACATATTTCTTGTAGTATTACTAGCTCTTGATGGACTGTTGCTCAGTGAGGTTATGTCTTTACACCCCGAAGAATTATTCATATGTGTTTTTCCAGGAAACCTACACAAATTATACTTATTCCCAATCAATTAATAATCAGCAAGTACCATGCATTTATTTCTTAAGCTTTCTCCACTTAAATACCATCTTAGTTGATGCAAAGGTGGTAATAATTGGTCTGGAAAGAGCCTGTGAATGGAGAAGAAAATTTAAAATTACCTATAGGAGCTTCTTTGCAGATTGTGTAAGGCAGAAAAGTAATTTCTCTTCTGAAGAGAACCCCACTGGGGTTTGAAAAAAAAAATATTCAAAACAAAATAATTTGGCTTGTGAACCCTGAAAAATCAGCCAGGCATTTCAGGACTGCTTCCAACTTCCTTGGAAGGTTTGACAGCAAGGAACTTATAGTTAGAGGTGAAAATCAGGGAAAATAAGAAATAATTTAAAGTGGAAATGTTGTTTTCTCTTCACTAATGCTGGAAGGGAAATTTCAGACTCAAGTTTTGAAATTGTGCAGTGTAAAGAACCAATACAGCTCCTTTAAAAAGACAAGTAAAAGAACAAATACCTAGTGATTTAGGGCAACAGAGATGATTAAGGGATTAGGACATTTGACATATGAGGAGAGGATGAAAGAATTGGCATTTTTCAGTCTAGAGAAAACAAGGTTCTGGGGTATCTTATCCATGTGTATAAAAAGCTCATGGGAGACAGTAGAGAAGATGAAGCCTCATGATTCTTAGTGGTGACCAGTGAAAGGGCAAGAGGCAGTGGGCACAAGCTGATATATAGGAAATTCTACTTAAACATAAGAAAGATGTTTTTTTACTGTGGCAGTAGTCAAAAACTAGAACAGATTACACAGAGAGGCTGTGAACTCTCCATCCTTGGACGTATTCAAAACCCGATCAGAAAAATCCCTGAACAGCCCACTCTAAGGTGACCTTGTTTTGAGGATCAATTGTTCGCTGTCTTACTCTCACTTTCTAGTAACAAGAGTAGCTGTTTATCACAGCTGTAAAAATTTCCATGTGCCAATAGAATGGGAGGAAAAGTGGTGTCAAGTGTGTTTTTCAGACAGAAAAAACTAGATCCATAAAGGTATGTGGTGCTTGAATTCAGGCATTTAAAGTCGATACTAAAATTTGGTCAGCTGAATAACTCTCTGTACTCCTCTGGCTGTGATAACCAGGGGCTCGGTTCAATTGGCTGAACAAATTCATCTAACACATTTGAGATTCCCTGGCTTTTCCAAGACACTGGCAATGTGTTGCTTCCTGCAGGAGGTCTGTGTCCCTCTGGATTGTGAGCTGAAGTCTACTTGGGATAATCTTGGTCATCTCAAGTGGCACTTCACGTCCATTTTCAGGCAGCTGATACATACAGCTAATATCAATTGATTATGATTATAGCAAGATGGAGTCACCTAGCACATAGAAAGACAAGTACATGCAGACATACAAATTCAGGTATTTTAATTTGTGAGCTAAATCTGACACCTATTATGGATTCTAACGGAAAGTATCTGACTATTTTGTAGATCTGTGCTTAAACTCCATAATGCAAGTGAATTCCTGAACCTTTGAATACTGTCTCTCTCAGTAAGACTGTGATTTGATGAAGACTCTTGTTTCTACTATTTTATAAATATTATGTAATTTAAAAAATAGAGCCCAAGAACTTCAGCTATACTTTCATAGGCAGTAAATAAAATTAGCCTGTTTTTTTTTAGCTGACTCAAGAAATACAGACTATTCTTAGTACCCTTAAATAAACTTTTCATCATCCCACAGAAGAACAAAATCGTTGAAAGCTGTGCAAGTGGTAGAAATCCATAGGCAGAAGGAGGTTTATCATTGAGATAAGTGAAGAATGTCCCAATCGCTTCAAAATCTATTGCATCATGTGCAAATGTCTATTTGTCTTGAGGAAGCCAGTTTGGAAGTGAAAGTGGATAAATTATGAAGAGTGATCACATTCTAGCTGGAAAAAAATGCTTAATCATTTTCCTGTTGTCACTATATTAGTTTGTTAGCACATCAAGTTGTAGATGATAAATAAGCCATACCTTAGGATGCAGTAGTTACATATCAGTCTATTCCAAGAAATCACACAAAAAAGTAAAAGCATGAAAAATTTCCTCTAAAATGAGTACCACTGAGCAGTTAAGATAGACATTTCTCATCATTTTGCACTGTAAACATTTATCTGTCAAAAGATTTAAAGTCTTCATTGCTATCATATCTGGAAATTTATCAATATTCTATCCTTTTTTCTTGGGGTTCTCCAGGTCTCATACTAAAAATCTACAGTTAAATAAAAAAAAGGAGGATTAAAGCTATTTTCCTCTGTCTAAAGTCCACTATCTCTACTGAATCAGCTAAATCAGTTCCCCAAAGGTGTACAGTCCTCACAACTAACTCCACATAGCAGGGAGCTTTTTCTGCATGATTGGCTGAGCTTTGAAAAATGCAGAAATTGCCTCCACTGAGCAAGATATTCTTTGGTATAGCAGGTATTTGGCAATTGTACATAACGAAGGCTGCAGGTTAATCAATATAGCCAATTAACTTCTTTCATATTCAAATTTTAAAACTTTTACTAAGGTCAAACTTCTATAAAGCAGTTTGCCAGGTATCTTGCTGCTCCTGTTGATTGCAGTTGCAAGAAATGCATCATTTACATGGGAAAAGGTCTATTTGAGGCTTGGCACTCACAGCTGTTCTCTTTAAAAGCCTTTGCAGTTTCTGACACATGGAGTTTATCACAGGCCAGCAGGAAAGAGAGAATTTCATGGAAGCCTTTCGTTTTAACACCTCAGAGCAAGGCACTCAGCAGAGAGAGTTGCGTATCTTGCATTTCCTTGGCAGAGCCTACAACACAAATAACACAGCACAGGCTGAGTGACAGAGAGATCTCTTTTTAACCTCATATGCTACAGCCATTTTAGTCAGATGCCAAACCCACACTGAAAACTGAGAAACACAATGTACATTTGGTCTACATGGCATACCCCACGTAACTTGAGAAACTTCTCTATTGAGCTGTCTCACTTAAGTAAGGGGTTACTTATTTGGTAATGGATATTGTTATATCTCTACACATATCATGGCTGAATACTGTATAACTAATGCATCCAGACAGTGTTTGCTGATCATGTTATTGCGGTAGCTAGCAATTTAAATGGTAGCAGTGAAGTTAAATATGACATTTTTAAGACAATATTAAAGATATATCTTTTCCAACATCCTCAATTCTTGTCATTCCAAACCCCATCTCTTTGTACTGTCTTGAAAAACTTCTAAATCCCTAACACACAGCTGTGGATTAGCTATTTTGAAATTATATTTGTATGAGATCAGTATTTTGTGCTAGTATAAACTCATGTGGTTTTGCAGTAAATCACGTGTAAAATCATGAAATCCAAGAGCATACTGTTGCATTATTCTTTGAAGAGATTGCAAGGGGAACTCTAATTCTAAAATTGGGAAGAAAAATCTCACTTCCTGTCTTTCAGGTCTGGCTACTTCATAGTGGACAGACTAATCTATAAAGCAGGACTGGGCTGTTCATGCAGACACGAACACTGCTGCAGTGATATCTGTTCCATCCCCTTTCCACATACCAACACAAGAAGGAAGAACACCATCTATATGGACCTAATTTGGGATTAATGAAGGAGCAATCTGGTGCATTCTTTGTGAAAGAGCAAGCAAAGGATATAGCTTTGTCACAGATGTATGTAAAATCCACCGTGACAGAATGTCTGAGCTCTTTAATAGGTGTACAAAGTCACTATGGACTCTGCATCCAGGAGCTGAAATAAGAATAAGTATTTAAGGGTGGATGGAAATGAAGCCTCAGAGAGAGAAATATTTATTAAAAGATGATAAGTTGAAGAACACAACATTTGGCCCCATATAAAAAAAAAATACAGTAATCAACTAATTGAAACCTAGGAGCAACACAAACTTTGGAGAAAGATTGCCGTCACTCTCATAGCACAGAACACTACCACTTTCTTTTCCTTGGTTCAATGAACTACTTTGTTATGAAGTTATTACACAGAAACTTTACAGTGTTCAGCAGGATAATATACCTCTCTTTGCATACAAGTAAACAGCATGTCCCAGAGCCTTTCAGCACAGTATTTGTCTAGGGATGATTTAAAATTTATATTTTAGAAAAACTTATCCAAGGAAACATATCAGGAGTGATCATTTTATGATAGATTTTTTAATCCTTTCTGAAGTAAATACCATAACACTCAGAATCACAGAATCACCTAGGTTGGAAGGGACCTTTTAAGACCATCTAGTCCAACCACTCTCTTCTTTTAAGATTCTGACTTTATTAAAGTAACTCCAAAAGCACTATGCATAAATTGGATTTTCTATGGCGGCTGTATAAAAATCATTACTGATGTGCTCAGATGAATTACTATCCTATAAGTGCTGTGCAATTTGATCAGTGTGTCATATACCAACCAATGTCTTTAATTCATCCTTAAGAAATTAGTTGACTGTTCTATTACACTACCTGAGAAAAATAATAGAATAAAAATTGGCATGAGTCTTCAATGTTCTTGAAGCCTTAAAATATTTCTGCTGTAGCTCTAAGATATCAATAGCAAGGAAGGTAAATAGCAGGTCTTTCTGCTTATGAACAAGACATCAAAGACTAACAACCAAACATACAGTTTGATGTTCAAGTTGCAATTTGAGGAAGGACAGAAATGTTTGGTGGTGCTGCAGTTTTCATCTGATAAGCTTATTTTAAAAATAAAGCTTGTTGTATTACCAATATGTCATGGTTTAACCACAGCCAGCAGCTACAGCCGCACAAGCCACTCTCTCACTTCCCCAGGTACAGACTGGGGAGAGAATCAGAAGAGTAAAAGTATCTCATGGGTTGAGATAAAGACAGTTTAATAGGTAGAGCAAAAGCTGCACACACAAGCAAAATGACACATGGAATCCATTCACTGCTTCCCATTGGCAGGCATTCAGCCATCTCCAGGACAGCGGGCCTCCATCACACACAACGATTACTTGAGAAGACAAACACCACCGCTCTGAACATGCCCCTCTTCCTTCTTCTTCCTGTAGCTTATACACTAAGCATGATGTCACTTGGTATGGAATATCCCTTTGGTCAGTTGGGTTCAGCTCTCCTGGCTGTGCCCCCTCCCAACATCTTCTGCCCTCCTAGCTTACTCACTGGTGGGGAGGTGTGAGGAGCAGAAAAGGCCTTGAGAGTTTAGCAACAACCAAATCCATTGGTGTACTACCAACAGCTTTCTGATCCCAAATCCAAAACACAGCACTATACCAGCTGCTAATAACAGAGTTGACTCTATCCCAACTGAAACCACAACACAATAGGAATATCAGCTTCTCCATAATGAAGTATAAGTGTTCTATGATGGAAAACTATGTAATAAACATAGAAGGGGAAAATTTATTCCAAGCTTGAAAAGTTGTTTGTCATTAATTTAATCTGCAAATTAAAGTAGCATCAAACTTGCCTCCTGAAGAATATTGCCACACAAAAAAAAATTTCAGATGCATGTATTATGGACATTAATTTGTCATGGGTTGGAAGGGGCAGTAAGAGAGGACAATCAGAACTGCTAAAAATGTGAACTAAGAGTCTTACAGCAGCAGGATTATGGGCAGTATTATTCCCAGTTATTGCCTGGCACATTTGCAGCTGCTTCTATGATTTACCATGTTTTTCCCTCTGTGAATCAGAGTGAGAAATGACACACCATTTTCACTCATCACCAATGCCTCTTATACTATAAATACACAAAATGCAATAGACTCTGTTCTTCTACAGGGTGACGTAAACAGTGCATTAAAGGATAGGAGCTCTCATTAAACCCTGGTAACTCTCTAAATTTAAAGTCACTTGACATACCCCATTATAAGACCATATCTTAAGTTGCTTATAATTTTGCTAATTTTTAATCACCAAGTTGGAAACTTTCCCTGAGAGGTGTCTGTTTCAGTACAAAAAAAAAAAAAGCAAATTTCATAAGAGTACATCAGATATTTCTTAAAGGAGAAAAATATATTTTTTTGTCTATGCTAAAATTCCTGTTAAACTGTGTCTTTGAGAAGCTGAGAGTGATCCATGTTTTGGATCAACAGTTTGTTATTTGGTAAAGCAAGTTACAAATTGTGTCTCCTTCTGTTTCCATGAAAATGTCCCTTTTTCCCAAGTTTCAACACTGAAGCAGCCTAGAAGATGTTAGAGATAAAGGAAAGTAGGCTGAGATCAACTGATGAGTCCAGGGTGTGGAGCATGGAAAAAAAAAAAAACAAAGAGCAAATAGGATAAAGAAGACATGAGTGAAAGAAAATGGAAAATGATGGAACATCTCATTGCTGAGATGGGGTGGCAGAGAAGAGGTAGAAGAAGCTTGATTTATTTTCTGATTAGGCATCCAGAGAAGAACAGCATGAGTTAGCTGAACGGCATGAGGAGAAGGGAGGAAATAGATGTGGGAATGAGAAATACATTGAAAAAGGTATATCTTGAACATGCATTACAGCACTGTCTTCCCTGGTGCTTGCAGTCACACCTGTGTTTCCCAGTTTTTCCTCATGGCCACACTCTTATGAAGAGTTAGGAGTGCCTCACGTGGCAGATACAGCTCAGGGCTGTGCTGTGAAAAACCTGTTCCATTGCCTCTCATCCAGTCAGTATGCACCTCTGAGAAAAGTTTGGCTTTATACTTTGTACACAGACAAAATATTGTAAAAGTACTTAACATTTAACATAATTTTAAATTTTCTTTAAAAGAATAATAATTTTCTCTAATAGACCTTTTGACAAAAATCTCCCTGGATATACCCATTACCTTTATTGAATGATCTTAAGACCTCAAGACTTGTATTGTTGCTATGTTTCCTGCCAAGAACATGTTTAGAGTTAATACTTCTGATTACCTCAAAAGTAACCTGAGTTACATTATAAGATGCCAGGCATCTAAATTAGATGAGATTAATCCCTTCCAATGTCTCTGTCTACTTTGGAAATCAAAACAGGGCCATTGTCTGACCCTAACACCCACTGCTAAGTTGTAACTTACTTTCTTCCATAGAGCTAAACACTCTTCTCCTCCAACTGTAAGACAACCTCTTTGGTGAGAACAGTCCTGTGACCTTGAGAGACTTAGTATTTGGAGCCAAGTAAAGCCCATGCTTGACTTTATACTCTTGTTCTGCTCAGTTTATTAGTATAGTCATAGACAGTGGTAGAATATGAATGGCGATTGAGCTGTAACAATCTCATCCAGATTCTTCTAGAAGGGCTATGATGTTTCCTGCTTCAAAGGAATAAATAGGTATCTTTCATGTAAGAAGTCATGTACCCTTCAAGGGAAATACAGAGTTATGGATACAAAACTGGAGACAACACTCTGCATTCAGGACCAGCTACCTCAGATGCAGCCTCTATGCTCAGTTTTTCATCTGTGAAACAGAGAATAACATCACTTCTCTCAGCACAGATACAGTGAAATAGACTTACTACATTCTAGAAAACACTACATGTCACATTGATAAGCACAACAGGGAACTCCAGAGGGGATTTTCAGTAGTGTGAAATAAATGAGAGGCCAAACATTGAAGAATGAAAACAATATACTGAATAGCTGCTCAGTTAGTGAGCACCAAGTGAGATTGGGATCTTATGAAAACATAATGTGTTCCTATAATTAAGGCCTGTGTAATATGCATACAGAGAAAGAGCAGTAAATATATGCAAGACAACCTTATTTCTGGCATTTCCTAACTTTTGAGTCTTTCCTGGCTTCTATTCTTAACAGGCTTCTAACACTTTTTATGTGTAATACTCTCTGCTAATCCAACGCTTTCTTAAACTCAAAGAGTTAGAGCAGGAGCTGGAAACCATCTGTAACAGTTGCAAAGTGAATTACTTCCAAGAAATCTGTACTGAAGTATGTCCTATCCCACTCCAGGTCTGCCCTGCATCAGCTTTCAGGCTGCATGAATATAGAAAGACACATGTCCCAATTATCCAATAACACTTTATGCTGCCTCCAAAGTTTGGAGTCTTTCCACCTACACCTAAACCTCCTTAACATGACAGCATTCAACCGTTACTATGAGGCCTTAAATGAAAACAGTAATAGCATTATCTCCTTTGCCACTTAGGGTCACCAGCAAAGAAGGGGTCAGCCAGGTGTATCAAAAGACATTTTCTAAAATGCTCTAAGATCTAGGTACTGAGATTAATATCATATATTTATGAAAATTAAGCTATGTAAAGACACTATATTTCCCTCTTACATTGTTATGTGAACTTTTTATTAAGTATTCCCATAGAGAAATAAAATAGTGAATAGTTTTTCTGATTTATATCAGTAGCCATACTTAATTCCTAGTTTACTGTAAATTATTGATGATTATTCATTTAATATAAAATTGTTTTAAATTCTGAAGACTGTTAAATATATGTATAAAAGAAGGCTAAATAAACAGCTCCTTCAGACCACATTGCTAGATAGGTATCTTTGACTGATGGATATTATATTAACATAGACAAATTAAAAACAGCATTCATATCTATATATCCCTCATATCCCCCAAAATCCAAAAACTCAGAGCAGTCTAGAGCTGATTGGATAGTATATAAATCTGCTTATGAACAGTTAGCTGACTTAAAATATAAGATTTGATCCAGGTTATTCAGATTGATTTAGGGCTCATTCCTTGAGATGGTTCCTACTTGCAAAGCTTTATTAGTGCAACTGAATTTTATGAACACAGCAAGAGAGCAATCTCTTCCTTAGCCAAGTCTCTTTTAACTAGAAACATTCTTTGCTCTGGGAAATGTTTATGTCATGCAAAGAAGGATTCACTTTATCTAATTTTTGGTAATTAAGAGGTAAAAATCTCAGTTTGTCACCTTAGGCTACTCTCATAATCTGTGGGAAGATGCAGGCCCTTTGAAGATTGCACATGATTTACACAGGAATGCAGGGTATTTCACAAACACATTGCTGGCATCTGTAGTATAATGCATAACATAATATAACATAGAGCAGCCACAATGGGTCAGCCCAAAAGCACATCTAATTCAACATCCTGCCTGTAAAAATGTCCAATATTCAGATGCCTAAAAACGAGTACAAGTAATCACAAATGACACTTGACCTTAGTAACCTCCAACCCTCTGAACCAAGGGTTCAACGACTTCCTGAGATAGATGTTTTTCTATGTGTTTAGTAATTTCCTTTCTTTTTTTCCCAATGAACACCAGACTCTCCTTGAACTTCTGTAAGCTTTTAGTATACCCAAGTCAGGCAGAAAAGCTTTCCACAGCTTAGCTAAACACTGAAAAAACCTTTCGTTTGTTCATTCAGTGTTTGCTTCCTTCTAGTTTAATGTAATGGTCCCTAGTTCTTGTGCTGGAAGGGAAGGTGATTGATCCCTATAAAGATTCTACATGCTTCTCCTGATTTCACAGATCTCTATTGTATCACACATGAATTTGTTCTGCCAAATCTCCAAACTCAGAAAGTGAAGGTGATTCTATTAACATGTATGCTAAGCTTGAACCATGCCTGCTAACAGAATTTGTGACCTCAGATGCATTAATTTTCCAGAGCAACCAAAGCAAGTTCTCAGATAGCCATAAATACACGTCAATACTCCCAGAGTTTGGGAAGGGATTAAAAATGAGAAGTGTATGAAAGAGAAAAAATATTCTTTGAAGAAAGGATTTCAATTTCTTTTTTACATCAAAGCTTCATCAACCGGCATATAAAATAACTGGTCACATTACTTGTAAGTCTGTAGATTCAAGACAAGAGAATAATTTCTTAGCTGTCTGTGTTTCACTGGTCCCTTTATGCCGAATTGATCATAAAAGGACACATGACAGAAAATTTCCAACATTAGAAATACCTTGCTTATGTGAAACTTTTTGGAATGAGACAAAGCTAACATAGACCTCTGCATCTCGTGACTTCTACATCCATTGTAAAAGATGCATAAAGAGATGGCTGGGAGAATGGAGAGTGCCTGATGAAGGGAAAGTCTGATGGCTTTAGCAGTAGCAGTTGATGTGGCATATGCTCTTATACCATGCAACAGGATCAGAAAAAAGCACACAGAGCTGCATTTGCACCCTTGGCAGATGTCACTATTTTCAGCTGCCAGAACAACTTTTGGCAACCCAAGTGTAAATTAGATTAGCCTTGAGTTGCTGTAACTCAGGCCAACCCTAGCACCAGCCAGAGTGCAAACACAACAAAACACAAAGGTGGCCTAAAACCACACTTGTTCTCATTCATTTGTAATGACTGTGTCTCAGCTTGAATTAAAAATCAAGTCCACAGCCTGCCGAGTATGGGAGAGAAGTGAATTCACTGTCCAGAGCTCAAGCCTGCTCTTCAAATCCCAAAACTGAGGCTAGATTTTTTTGCCAGGGTACACCTTTCCTGCCCATTCTGCATGCTTATTAGGTATCATAACAATAATGGATTTGGATAAGAATAGGACATATGGAACATTATGTGGATGAAAGCTCTATTTTTGCCAAGAAGCATGCATCTTCTTAAGACATGGGAATGCAGTAGCTCTGGCCATGAACGGCTGTTGTAATACACCTCCAGGAGAACAAGGCTTTCCTGGCAAATCTATCTTTTATAAAAGAGCCTTAGCAAGCCCCTCTTCTTTCACTCGGTGGGAGGAGTGGGGCACTCAGTTCCCCTGAGACCCAAGCATCTCCTGTGGAGCACAGACAGCCTGAAATGTTTTATGGATACTTTGCTCTCACTTATCACAATGAGCCTTATGAGTCTTATTCTATAGAGGCACTTGGAGATCATTTTGCAAGCTTTCACACTCCGTCAACATGGAAAAAGCCAAATAAAATACGTCTGTTTCAGGTAATAGTCTTAAATTAGAGGAGTCATAACAGACTCTAAGAAGCAGTGTGAGTTCTTCATTCAAGTAAAACAGCTACAGGGTGACCTGATTCACAACAAATCCTGGTTCTCTTATGGCAGAGGAATATATAATTATAAAAAAACCTGGAAGTAGCAAGGATTAAATTACATTGCCAGAGCAGCTTGTTTCTAAAGGGCTTATTACAGGCATGAACCGCAAACCTGTGATTTTTCTTTTTTTCACATGAATTGATGTCATAATGAGGTTTAAATGGAGACTCAGTGTCTACATTGCCTCCCAAAGGAGAGGGGTTCCCCCTCTACCCTGGGCACAGTGCCTCCTTCTGCTGTGCTACTTAATGCAAATGTAAACAAAAAGGAGAGTCAAACCATGAGAGCTGAATTCATTTCCAACTGGCTGTCACAGGTTTTCACTTTGGTCTCCTCATGGTTCACAAGGGTGTCTTTCAAGTCTGGTTTATACAGAAGATGCTTATATGATAAAAGGGTACAACCTAAGGCAGAAATACAGTACTGATTGTGAGGTGGAAACAAATCTGCTTATAGAAGCAATCCATGTGGAACCTTGATTGTAGAAATCTTTAACACTTCTGTTATTGGAACAGCTGAGAATATAGCAGGAAATCTCAAATGAACAGCTATTTTTTTCTGCCAGTCCTGAAAACTAATGTTTTATTATAAATCTGTCCTTTCCGACACATATTGCATGCCCTCAGGGCTAGCTCCTCTGTGTAGGCAGATTAAGTGGTTGCCTATGGCAGCAAAATGTTAGGCACAGCAAAATGTTTAGAGACTGTTTATTGTGTGACCATAAGCTGGGTGAAGCAGATATTTTCCAGTGTGTTGAGAGCTACAAAAACCTGGGAGACATCACCAGCTTCCCCAGTTCTTCCACATACAAGTGAGCAATAAAATTGTGCAGAGTTTCATGGCGAAGAAATCGGTTTTACAAGCTCAGCAATAGGGAATAGTGAACCTTGTACCTTTTAATAAATAGATAAAAAGAACATTGAGAAATCCAATGCTCTAACATACCAATTAGCATGTTTTGTACTCTAACCTTTAACAGAGTCGGAACTGTGTC
This sequence comes from Gallinago undulata, assembly GCA_026546715.1. Taxonomy (NCBI): domain Eukaryota; kingdom Metazoa; phylum Chordata; class Aves; order Charadriiformes; family Scolopacidae; genus Gallinago; species Gallinago undulata. The sequence goes on from JAOTQQ010000001.1 coordinate 21,172,576, forward strand.
ATCTGTGTGTCAATCTATTAAGAGCCACAGGGTCATCACCTTGAACTTTTAGCCATGGAGTGTTCAGGCAGCTGCTGAGTATTTTAGAAGGCATTTGCCAATCCCGAAGTGGAATGAATATAAGTATGAAAGTTTATTCATGCTAAGAATCTGACCACAGGGACTTTTACTTACTAAACTTCCTTTAAAAGAAAATTGAGTCACCCTTGAGGACACACATTAAAATGTTATCCTACCGAAGCAAATGTTAAACATGGAGAAGGGATGGCCAAAGATGAGTGTACAGCAGAAGGGCAAAAGAGGATATAGTCTTCCTGTAATGGCACCTGCTCAGTCTCCAGTGCCGAATCTGTTTACCACAATAGGCTCCACCATTGCTCTTTCATCTTGGCTTATGCCTTCAGACAGGGTGAGATCTGTGTGGTCATGGGAGTGCTGAGTCAGGCTAAAACGCTAGCCTTCAGCATGGCACCATACCTGTCACTCCATCCATGACAGATATCTCTACACTAGTACATACCAAATATGTTGGTCATGACTTTTAATCTGTAATTAACAGGACGATGGCTGTATAAGCCAGTGCAAGATACCAGAGGGGTGCTTGGGCACTTAGAAGAGCCATGCCATTTAAGAGGCCGGTGTGGGACAAGCTTGCCTGCCAAACATAACTGCAAGGTGCAATTAACTGCCATTAATCAGATCTGTGGGCAGTACCATTGCTGAAACTGTGGTTTCTATCATCATGTTAAAGCTAGTTCTCCAGCAGCAGCTGACGTGCCATGGCACAGATACTTAGGGCACCACAGGGTTCAGTGCAGGGCCACTGCCTGGAGACCTACCCCGGCTGCTAAGCGTGCTGAATGCTTGCCTTCATAACTACACCAGGGGCACCACGTGGCCAGTTCACTTACACTAGCCTGCAGTAGCCAACACAAGCTGCAGGGATTAAACTACAGAAAGTCACCCCGGTCGAGAAGCAATCCAGACTTCTGGGAGACATAGAATTTCTAAGTATCTTTCTTTTAGGTTGAGGTGAGTAAATGCCCTCTGGTTTTGTAGGGAACTGGAATCTAAAAGAAACCACTGATGCAATGAGCCATAGGCTGTGCTGTTTGGGCCAGGAGATGTCCCTAGGACAGGAATAGGGCTGTTTCAAGAGAAGATAGGGGAGGGCAATTCTAAAAATCACCTGCAATAAGCAGCCTCCTTGGAAAGTAAGTATCATATGCTGATTGCTTTCAAACTAATATCCAGACCTCTTCGGCTTCATGTCTTAAATGGCACAGATTGATTGCAACCAAAGGAGTTAGGGGGTGGGTGGGTGAAGAAGGCGCACCTCTCTGTTTGAAGTATAAAGTAAGGAAAAGAGCAGTGAATCAGAACAGAGAGCTTCAAACAAGTAAAGTGTAGAAATGCAGGCTTGCATTTACTATCTGTCTGTTACTTCCGTCTTCTGCAAATCTACTAGATTGTCTAAATCTACTAAATCTTCTAGCAAATCCACTTTCTAGTACGGTATTATCAGTTAGGCCATCCATCAAAAAATACCAGCAATTCCAAAGGTAAGTTCTTCAGATAGAAAGACTAGCAGAGCAAAACAATGGCATAAGCACACTTTCTCCTATAATTGATTAGGGTCGGCTGATTAGTAGCTCCTGCTTTGCTTGCAGTTCCCAGGCAGTCCTTTGCAGGGCTGCTGGGGCTGAACTGAACCACAGGATGTGGAATAAAACAAGCCAGCAGCCTAGTGCACTATCCCACGATGGGACATAGTTGCCTGTCCATCCTGTTACTCATTGGATGTGGAACCCCACAGCTGCCGATTTTCCCCACACTGACATTTTTTCAGTCCATTCTCCGCATCCTGTGTGCCTGCTGGATCCCTGTTCTGTAAAGATTTTAACGTGTGACTCTTGGAATCAGTAAATCTACCACAGAAATCACCAGTCAGGTAACAAAGGGCAGATTTTCAGATATTATATACCAAAACAGTTTATTAAAAAATATTTTCCCCTTCCTTTTACCAGCTCCAACAGTCAGTTCCTTTAATGGAATAGTTATCTCCTCTCACCAACATAATTATCACATATAAATTATTATTTTTGGCTCAGATGTGCAGGTGTAGTGGTAGGGTTAAAACCTGAAGTTAATCAGTGTTTTGCTATGGACCCCAAAAGGGCCAGGATTTCACTCAAGGTTGAAAGCTCTGGCAAATTCCACTTATAACTACATAGATTTGTTCACTGCTTCAAATAAAGTTAGAAGATTCTAGAATATTGCATCCAGTTAACAGAAATGCATTATTTCTCTTCCTATGGATCACTTTCATAATATTTATTTTATCAGTGAATACAAAATATATTTAAAAATACTAATAAAAAAGATAATAAAAAAAGAAAAATATATTTTAATCTCAATATATTTTGTGCCTATATTCTAGCATTTTCTAAATGAATTTCTGAATTCTTATTTCAGATTTTTTTCTGTCTCTGAAAGTGTCATAAATCTTAAGCAACGGTTAAAAAGGGTTAAATAATTCCTACTGACAAAATAAACGTATTTCAGCTAAAATTAAAGGTTTCAGATCAATTAAATTTATCATTGTAGGTTTTTGCCAAAAAAATTTACTATTTCTGTTTCACCTCACCTTGGTCTGAAATTTATTCATGCTACTGGTTCATTTACTGGACTTCAAAATTATATATTCTGCTATCTCTAATTCTGAGGAGTCACAGATACTGCTTTGCTCCTATACACACTGCTCTGAATGCACCTCTTTGGAAGTAATAGAATATTTTCTGGATGTCATTAGCTTTCCCTCCATAAAAATTCTCCCCCACAGATGGAAATTTCAGCTATAAAAAATATTGGGTGAAGGAAATTATAGTTTTATGGCCTAACTTTTATGCATCAAGTTCAAATTCACAAAATTGATTTATTTTTATTTTATCCCACCCCCTTCATGGGATCCAGACCACATATGCAGGGCACTTTAATTTCTCTCCTTTCTCAGAATCTGAACCCCCCTAGGACCAGTTCCTCTGCGCTCATTATGCATCTCCAGGGTACACAATTCAAACAAGAGTTACCTTGTGCTAACAGAGTGTTGATTTGCTTGTGCTCACGAAAGCAAGGAGAGTGTTTTTCAGGACGTGAAGTGGGTGGGGGATGCTCGAGTTTTTTAATTAAAATATTATTTCAATAACATTGTAGAGTAGTTGAATGGCTGCATATTTTTCTCTTCCATATTTTAATATTTCTAAGGTGCCATTCACGTATGAAAATAGAAGTTCCTTTTCAACACATAACTTCTATGAAAGAGTTGTCTTGAAGGATACCACATTATTTATGGTTGAAAAATATCACTCTCCTCTGCTTTTCCTTAACATTTTTTTCCTCACCCACAGCATACTGCAATTTTTAGGACTCAGTCCTTAGTCTCTACTCATACATAAACATTTGCAGAACTATGGCCTTCAGCCCCAGTCTTGCAAAGATCCAGTCTGTTACTAAGCCAGTAAATATAAAGTGGCTACTGTTCAGCACAAGGTTTAGAAAACCTCTAAAATTCTGGAGTAAGGACTGTATTTTTCGATTTCTCTGAAGTATCTCTCTGAAATACATTGGGGTACTTTAAAGTAATTCTCGCTATGGAATATTTTTCACATTTATAATAATTCATAGTCTCTGTAGAGCATCGTAGATTTCTGCAGTTCTTTTAAAAAGTCATTAGACCACTTCAGAGGTGAATAAAAAAATTTATTTCTCCTTAATGTTAGTAGGAACCCTGAAAAGTATGTTGTCTTTATGCCACTTTTAATGCATTATTTCCCTGTATTTCTTCCTTTACTCTTCATTAATAAAAACCTACAGATTTACTTTCTTACTCTGGATGAAAATATCTTCTCCATATATAAAAATACTGTTTTGCCTGGACCAAATACACAGTTTCTTCATTTGTCAAAAAGTTTCTATTTCCATTTCCAGAGGGGAGAACTCAGGGGCCTAATGAATAAGTAGGGCTGCTGGTGAGACGCCCAAGGGCAGCCAGGGTTGGGGGAATGAACACATGTGGACCTGGATGATCAGAGATGAGCCCTGAGAAAGGCTGTGGGATTCAAGGATAAATTTATCAGTAAAATTGTAAGCAACAGCCAAGCACTTAGCACTGAAATGGTCTGCCAGAATATTCCTTATAATTTGGGATTTCCTGTTCTCAGAGGCAGATGAATAATCCTTGGCAGGCAATGGTAGCTGTGTTGGCTTTCTGCTTCTGTCTCCCATTCACCTCTTTGATCACACAAATATCACTTAGGTTATGGCAAGCAAGTAGCATTCTGGTGTAGGAGCTATGATCAGGCTTAATTTGAGTATATGTTCTCTCTGCTCCCCTTCAGCAGGCTAAAAACATATTTCAACATGATTGTGCAGATATCATAAAAATAAGACGTGAAGAGATTCTGGCAGCAGACCAGACTCCTGGCCAATAATTGCATTTGCAAGTGCATCAAGCAGTTAAGAGTGTCATCGAGGGCTAGGGGTAGACTGCCCGTCTTCAGGAGCTTTCATTAGCAGCAGTGTCCTGACCTAAAAGGCAAGATCAGTAGAGGTAGGGCCATCAAGCAGGCAACAATTATCAGTAAAGCATTTTTGATAATCCCAATGGCCATAGGTACAACAGAAAACCACTTCTTGCAACATAAGGATTGCAAAAGGGCAGAGAATATGTTGATGACCGTAGCAACTAAGGAAATCCCTGGATGATTGATGTGTGTAACCTGCATGTGAGACACAGGAGGCATCGTCCAAGAAGTTTCCAAGAGGTAAATATTTCCTAAACAAAACCTCTCTGCTGGTAAAATTGGAGTAGTACAAGTTAGGAGCTGCCATCTTCCAAATGAAAATGGCTGTCATCTTCTCAATGCTAAATTGAACATCTTCAGGTGCTCTGCTGCTTTGCCGGATGCAGTCAGTAAAGACCTCCATGAGCATTGCCTTTTCACCGCAGTGTTCTCTTTTCACTGGTGATCTTCCTATATTTCCAGAATGACAGTCTGCACAGGCATTGCTTTTCCCATGGCTGCAGGTGTTGCACGGAGTCAGAGCCACACACTTTTCAGCCTTGATTGTGTTGTTTCACAGGCAGAGGAACAAAAGCCAATCAGTACATCTGGCTCTTCTATTGCTCTTTCTTCTCAGCAATATTCTTTTCACTGCATACCTTCTCTGAAAAGGAGGACGTGCTTCTCCCTGCAAAGCCTGTTCACATGTGATTTCATCACCTGATTCTGCTGGGAAACAGCGATCTTCACAGGCTTTGCCAAGAATGGACTCCTGTGACACCGTGCTGAGACCTGGAGTTGGGATCAAGGATGTGGAAAGCCAAAGATGTGGATGTGCTCTGGACAGCAAGTGTAACTGCAGATGCAAATGCCTCCTCCCCATGCTGATCTTCCAGACAACATTTTCAAAGATGGGGCTGACTTTGGACACCGAGGGTCTCTCCTAGAGCTGTGTGAAGGCACTGTTCTGTGGTGCCCAAGCACATTGTTCATAAGGAGTGTTCTCACCACTAGCTGCCCAAGAGCTTGAGAAGTCTACTACATTCTTTAGACCCAATGCATGCATACAACCTCTCAATTACACAAGCCATGAAGCAACGGAGCAAGCAGAAGTTAGGAGGTAACTCAGTCTGGCATGTTGAGCAGTCATAGTATCAGTCAGCACAAATACCACATCAAGCACCATGGCTAACTCAACAGAAATACATAGCTGTAAACACATGTGCTCACACCTGACCCAAGCTTGTGGTTACTAATGCTCAGTCCAGACTTAATAACTGTGTGACTGTGACTTTAGTCATTCCCTACGGAGTGCCAAGGGCAGGTGGGGTGGGTTTACTTTCACTCTCTTTTTTCCACATAAACCCAGCATGACAGGAGTCAGCCAAGTACATCCCCAAGATCATATGTATAGGTAGGTTTCCTAAACACAGCCACCCAAATTGGTGGCACATGCTGCAGTAGGTTACTTGGAATATGCTTGCAAATCATCATGACATGGCTTTCAGTACATTAAAAAAATGCAAGGTGGAGTGAAGTAAGCGTGCAGGAAATATAAATGGACTCTTAAGATCCTAGTTTACTGAAACCCCTCAAATTAATCTCCAGTGTCTGAATCCTAATACTGTTTATAGCACTTACATTTTTATAGGTTTTTTCTCTGATTATTTAAGGACTAATCAAAATTGTACCTTCACTCTGGGAGATTTTTCACTTTCCTCTGATGACTAATGACATTCCAAACAAATCTGAGTACAGGCATTTTTCTGTGTTTTTTTTTTCCTCCTCTTAGATGGATTAGTGCTGTCATCAGCAGGTGTGGAGAAAACACAAAAGCCCAAGCACTAAGTATAACAAGAAGGAACTGCATTTAAATTAATTTGAAATACAAAGGTAGTGACTCACCTCCTAAGGAGGATTTTGGAATCCTGGAGCATCCTGGTCCCTCACCGGGAAAGGATAATGGATGCCCAGACTGGGAATTAGCCTTCCTGGCCTAACACATGCAGCATTTTTTGAGAACTAGTCACATTTGTGACATGAAAATATATAGATATATTTCTGCTATCTAACCAAATATAAGGTTCTGCTGTTGTTGTGTATAGATATATATGTATTTATAATATATATGTATAAAACAAGAGCAGAACTGCATTATGCCAGTTCCAATTGTAGAGCTACAGTGCAAACAGCATCTGTGCTTTAATAATATTTACTGTCACCATCTTCCTTGTCTGTTCCCATAGCTCACACTGGGTCCCATCCACACTAAGACAAGACCGCAAAAACAGCCTTTAAAAGCCTCCTCTATATGTGAGCTACAGTAGCTGGTCTCTGAAAGGATGCTCCTTTCATCATGAGTTGTCCTCATTGTACCTCTTACCTGTCGCGTTTGACTTTGACCCACTAATTTTCAATGAATTTAGGGAAGGCAACTTAAGTGTGATCTACTTTTTAAACTGATGGCATTTCACCTAACCAGGGGTGCCTGAGTACCGTCACCCTGTGTTTCACTTTGGTGCTTTTGACAAGTCAACTCCCTGCTGCCCAGCTCGCCAGGGGTGCTGTGGCCACCAGTCTCCCTGTCACATGTGGCAGAGCAGGCAAAAGGGTGAAGTCAGGGCAGTCATTAGCTGGTCATTAACTAATGACGGTAAGTTGATCCACCAAGACCAAGACAGCCTCTGCCTACTTGTATTAGGTGTGTCTAATTCGCCAAGGCGGCCAAGAGGATTATGTAAATTGCAAATTTACTTACCTTGGAGAAGGGTTTCTCCTGCTGCCCATGGGCAGAAGCCAGGGGGGAGCTGCGGGCAGGCAGGCAGCAGCACAGGCTCAGCACGGAGCCTGGGGGCACACAGGCAGCGCCAGCCCACCCAGCAGCCTTTACTGTTTTTCCCAGCACTGACACGCATCTTTCAGCTCAGCGCCTACAAAGCATCTTTCCCACGCATCCCCGCACTGGTCTGCAGAGCCTGGGCTCTCCCTGAAAGCATCCCCCTGCCCTCCAGCTCCCCGCACCCCTGCAGTCCTCAGACCAGCCGGCACCTCCCTCCCGCTGCTAACACATCGCTGCAGCCCAGTTCCAGGGGGGGAGAGGCTGCAATGCCCCTTCTCCCCATCCCTCCCCCTTCCCTCCAACCCTGACTTAGCTAGGGTCTTCTGACCAAAGCTGAGTTGAAAATTGCACACAGAAGCCCAGTGGCAGGGTTGTTTTCAGCCACGGTAGGGTAACACCCACAAAGGGACTTCTGCCTTTGACACTGTGCCGTGTCCACATTTTCACACCTATTTCTACACAAATAAGAATTCCAGGGTACTCGCAGGCAGATTTACATCCACACCCTTCAGCAGTGCCTTAGAAGTACGAAAAGGTTTGAAAGAAACTGTTCACTGCCAATGTGTGTGTGGGGGGGGCATATGGAAAATTAAAATAAGGGACTCTTGCATTTTGTTTCTTAATCAAAGCCTGGCAATTCATTTGAAGTATTCTTATAACCACCAAAATATATTCCAAGTGCTTTTCACCACAAACGTTGTTCATTATTTAAGTACTACAAAGTTTATAAAGATTATGCCTGCAGTGTCACTGCCTGTATCCCAGGGATGTGAGAAATACGCCTTTGTGGCACACACGCACAAAAGCGCAAGCACATCACAAAAAGCCAGTTTCCAGGAGAAATCATCAGCTCTACACAAATTCTTTGAAGTCATGAAAAATACTTAGACCACTGAACTGCAATAGGAACAAATAAATACAATATCATTAGAGTTACAAATTATTTTTTATTTTTATGTTCCTTTTCTGTTTATGTTATAAGCCCTGAATATTTAAGGACAAAGATGTAATAAATCTTTGAAACAGTAGGAAAGATTAAAATACAGAGGAAATAAGACTTCATAAAATATGAAGAAAATTCAGAGATTTACACAGAGTAGCTGGTGTGTGTTCTCCTCTAGCCTTTGTACAATGTATACTTGTGGTCAGTTTCCCCAGTTTAATGAGTTTCACCATTCTCAGTATGTCTCTTTTTGCCTTAGAGTCTCAACATGTAATTACGTGAGAAATGTAGTTTACATTTCTTAAGAAAAAGGTATTTTTCTAATCCTTTGTGATGATTAGTGTTTCCCAAAAGAATAAACCACACATACATAAACACAAATTTAAAACAATTCTGCGTTTTGTGCAGATGCACTCCTATACTGACTTGTGTGCAAAACCCTGCTGTTACATTTATCACTTCAGCTCCTGGTTAACTCAGCCAAAGGGCACAAAAAGTGTAAGTTATATTGATGTGGGCTCTTTCACAAAGTCTGACAGACTGACTTGCACCTAATTACCAATGTGTGGCTCACACCATTTCATAGCTCCTCTTCTTATGAGCTGCAGTTTCCCAAGCAGGATTCCTTCCTGAGTTGGAAGGAAGTGGAGGAAGGTAAGGGTACTCTGTGGAATTTATCCATATAGATGACAAAGCAAAATTGAGGTGTCATTTCATCAAGATTTCACATTGCTAAATTCTGCATTTATTTTCCTTTGTGGTGAAGACTTATGATAAAAGTAATGAATCATAGAGCAAAATATTATCACCACAATCCCATTCTCTTTTATATCTGATGCTACTCTGTATTTAGAAGACCACTGTAGAGCTTGGGGTGTTCTCTAACTTTTTCAGAGATCATTTTGAATCATTAATATATTTCCATTATTCCATTCACTTCAGAGATATAATCCTAAAGAAACAGTGTATAGGTCAAGATTTTTCAGGCCTAGTAGGATTTATTTACATTTTTTTCTGAATTTAACAATTAGCGAATAAAAAGTGTCATCGAGAGCAAATTACTGATAATGTTGGTGTGTTCATGATGTGTCTATAATGCAAGTTTAATTTAAATGTAGGGTTAGATTAAATAAATAAATCTGATATGCCGTGGTCTTGAAGTTACTTGTATGGAATCTTTAATACTCATTTAGTTCTGAAACAGGGGCAAATGGCATTTTCAGCACAGCGCTTTAATGAAGAAACCTGCTGTCTTGATAATCCTTAATTTCCATGTATGCCATTGAATATTTTCTAGATTTCTGAAATGTTTATTTTAAAACGCACTTATTTTTGCCATTATGCAGTACTAAGGCAACTTCATTCATACTGAGTGAGGAGACAGCACCTCTCTGCAGTGAGTTCTGTGATAGCTGCCTTAACCATGCGTATTTAATTACCTCACCTGCAGTAATCATACTATACTTCAACCCCCTTAGGCCACACCCTGTTGTTTTCTTCTCATGTTTCTCATCTCTTTCAGGTCTCTTCAGTCTTATTTCTGTCCTTTCTAATGTTTACAGCACCTTCCAATTTAGCGTCACCTGTGATTTTTCTCAGAGTGCTTTTTACCTTCCCTTCCAGATTGCAAATTAAAATATTCCATATGATCAGTTCTCACATATGCACTCACACTGATACATAAGCACAGGTTTCCAGAAAATCATTAACTCTGTCTTTCCACTGCAATGTACTGCTGCTTACCTCTGGTTTGCAAAGGAGAAGTTAGAGCTGTTTTGTTTTGGTTTAAGCTATTCATTCTAGGACACAGCAAGGAAAGAAAAAAACATCATTTTAACTCATTACATATGACTAAAACAGTGTCTAAAATATTTAACTAGCACATAAACAACACTTTCTGACACTTTCTTCCTGAACTTTGGTATCGAATTATTGCTAGAATGGAACAGAGGGAAAAATAGGAGAAAACCTCATTGTGAATCAGCACTTTCCCTGGTTAAGTTCAGCAGCAATTCTTAAGTAACTGGGTCACTAGTAAATGATGACATCTGCAGTCAGGTCTCTGGTGCTGTAATTAGCAGCTATTTGTGGACCTCAAAATACTTCAAATTAGATAAACAAACTAAGGACTTAGGTTTTTTTCTGTAGAAATAAATAGGAAAAAAGACAGATGTAGCCATACAAATACATGACAAGCAGGGAAAATAGCCATTTTAAAATGCAGAGCAAGTAATATCAATTTGTAAGTTATCTGAAATTCAAATTTTTGTTAAGAGCTTACTGATTCCAAGAAAAGACAGTTGGCATTTTGATTTATTGGCTTAATGCTGTATATAATCTTTCTAAAACAAATACACCAAATTAATAATTACACAAACTCCTGCAATGCTCTCAAAACAGGATTCACTGTAGCTCAGCGTGGTGCGTGCGTGTTTTTTTTTTCCAAGCAATTAAACTGTATCCTTTAAGATCATTAAGGCTCAGGGTCAGACCAGGCTCTTTATTCTTTTAAACAGATGTTTGGGGGATCCTGCATGCCCTTTTTTTTTATCACCTTCTGCTAATTACTATCTGCCTATTCTCTCCACTCCCCGGCTTTCAAGCAGCCGGTGGGCCCCTGAATACCATCTGCTCAAAATTCTGGTCCCTGCCCTCTGTTAGACCTCACTAGACCTTAGTCTTTTTTCTTTTCCATTATGGAGATCATGCATGCATTAGGTGGGTCATGTTCCTTTTGCTATACACAGTGGCACGTGCCAATGCCCTTGAGGAATCAGCTGCAGGGCTAAATTTACAATTGGCTTGCTTCCCCCAAAACAACATTAAGCTTTTGTTCTCCCACTCACAATTCCACGCAATTACAGAGATATAATAACTAATTGTATACTTTAGATTATAATGAAATTTTAAAATATCTTTTTTAAGCAGCAGAGCATAATTAAATGGAGAAAGGCTACCAAAAGAAAAAAGCTGCAAACATTTACCATTTTCAACTATGTATTTTGAATTTAGGCAGATTTCTCAGTTTTCTCTAAACAAAGGCTAAAACATGCCACTCATTGCAGACAAAAGCTACCTCTCTCCACCACTTCATTTCTGTAAATTTTTCATCTAAGAAACAGTAAATATCAAGCTGAAATGGAAAGGAACTTAGTCACGTTAAAGGATCTACCCAGTCCTGCTTGCAGCTTCTAAAGGTGGCAGAGGGAATTTCCCCTGTAATGAACAGAGTTCCCTCCTCGCTTTGGTTGTCACTGTCACCCTACAAATTACTTTGTGTTGGTCATACGCTGCAGACTACAGAAAGAGATTTAGGGAGATTTGAAAACAAAGAGCAAAGTCTGTTGCTTCGTCTACTGCTGTTATGATTAAACCCTAGAGACCATTTTAAGACATGTTATAATTTGCACATATGAGTCTTTGGAGCATCCAGTGGTTCACAGTTGGTTGACTGTCTTGCTTGAAAAATCATAAGGCATTCTTTCCCTAGATCTAGGGAAACAATCTAGCTGAAAGAAGGCTCTGGGAAGACCTTATAGCAGCCTTCCAGTACCTAAAGGGGGCCAAAAGGAGAGATGGGGAGAGACTCTTTTATCAGGGACTGTAGCAATAGGACGAAGGGTAATGGTTTTAAATTGGAAGAGGGGAGATTTAGATTAGATATCAGAAGAAATTCTTTTCTGTGAGGGTGGTGAGGCACTGGAACAGGTTGCCCAGAGAAGTTGTGGATGCCCCATTTCTGGAGGTGTTCAAGACCAGGTTGGATGGGGCTTTGAGCAACCTGGTCTGGTGGGAGGCGCCCCTGCCCATGGCAGGGGGGTTGGAACTTGGATAATCTTTTAAGGTCCCTTCCAGTTCTAACTATTCTATGATTCTATGATCAGCCTTCCAAAGCCAGCCGGCGTATCGTTTCTCAGGGTCATAAAATCTTTTCTTGCACTCTTACACTGACGTATTTTGAAAGATTCATTTATAAGGAAAACATTTATATTTAAATTAATCTAGTTTCAACTGCATTACCCCTGTAGCGTAGGCTGCTATTACTATCCATACCAAAACGTATTTCTGTTATCAGCAAACTTTTGATCATTTCTGACTGGTCAAAGTCACAGCCACTCAAAGCTGATGCTGAGGGAATAAACAATGCTATAAATTTCAAAAACCTAATTTAAACACAGCATACTGTTTTTGATTCAATTTCGTGCTCCTCATGTGCCAGTCCACCTCCACCAGACTGATTTTGACAGTCCAAAAAACCTTCCTTAAGCAAAAAGCCCATCTCCTGGAAAAACATTTTTTTTTCTCTTCCATTCTGTGCATTTCCTTCAAAATATAAACACAATTCCTATCTTGTGACCCAGAAGATCTAGTTCTGGGCAAACATCATTTTCAAACTTGTAACATGTTTGTGATGATAAAGTGTAAATACTTTCCTCTGAGCCATAAATGGTTTGAAGTAAGAACCTATTCCAAGCCTATTGATGTCATTTAAAAGACCAGTATTGACTTCAGTAGGCTTTCAGTCAGCACCTGGCAATCTGTCCCGGCAGACAGAGGAATAAAATACCCAGGATAAAATGTATGTACACAGCTTTGATTATGAAATATTTAGAGTTTATGGTCCCAGGAAACATAGTGCTTAGGACAGAAGGTTCAGTCAGAACTTCATTGTTTGTCCTGTATCACTGGGAATTTTCTGGCGTGAAACCAAAAAACCAAACCACCACAAACATACAGGTTTTGCTAGCTTTCTTTCTTTTAATCATAAAAAAGTATCTTGGTTCCAACATAGAAGTAATAAAACTAATGCCACAACTTTTCTCCATCTTGTTATAAGTGTTCCATTGTGTTATCTTTTCAGTGTTACTCTTCCTAATTTGAATATTAGTAATATCATATTAGCAGATCAGAATGAATAACTTTATACCTTTCAGAAAACTGATAGAAACATTTTTCACAAAAAGGTACCTTAATTCTTACTGAAGTGTATTTTCAGGTAATTTTGCAAGCAACTATTTTTATTCCTGGAAATTCTTTTGGATGTTTTTACTATTTCAATTTAATTATTTTCCATATTAGAAAACATTTTAGGGGAGCACTTTAAAGTCATCCATGGTTATGAAAATAAGTTTCATATTCAGAAGTGACTTTGCATTTCAATAGCAATAAGGTTCTTTTAACAGTATTGTAAAATACATGAGATGGGCTTCTAGAACAGGATCCAACTCATCTAACAGACACTTAATTTGCCCTTAAGTTTTGCCCTAATGACCAGACCTTCTGAAATGCTTGCTTCAGTTTCCTCTGAAGAGAATATAGAAACCCTGGCATCTCTGAAGGTCTCCAGGGAGAAGGTCCTTGTCCTAGGACCACATATTAAAAATCTCTACATTCAACGAATGCAAGATCAAAGCAGGGTCCAAAATTATGAACCCCAGAAAGAGTCAGGGTACATTTACTTAAAGTCAGAACTATGTTAATATTCCTTCACATGGTTTTGTTGTAGTTGAAAGCTGATGCAAAATGGGAGACCTTACTCCTGTCTGTGTTTTGCCTATCCTGAGAAGTTACATAATTTCATTTATACACAGGAGACATAAGAATTTTACAAAATGTAACAAAAGAGCCTATAAATCTGGAAATTTAGTCCCCTACTCTAACCGCTGTTAAGCCTGCCAGTCTGTGAGAGTTCAAAACAAATGCTGAGTCTGTTTTTTCACTCAACTCTAGCTATGCTCCATATTCGCCTTTAATATTTATGAAGAAAATTGAGAGTATATTGTTTCAAAAATGTTTGTGTACCATACAAAGAGAATGAAAAAGCTCAAACACTCTCCTTGGGAATTAGATCTTTTCAATAAATGAATGTATTCAAAATGTTCAGGTATAATAATGTCAACCTGAAGGATGCATGTGTTTTCATTAAAGATTTACAGCTGAATTTGTAATGAAAGTGGAACAATATTCTGAGGACTATTTCAGAATTGTACTGAATTAAACGGCATGTTGTAGCTTATTTACCTATTAATTTGATCTATGCTTGTCCTCAATTCACAGTCAATTAGTTTGAAGGCTCATTCAAGGCTTGGACTCTGTCTGAGTCCTGATATGTCACAGGTGAATTGTCCATGAATCTGAACCCCTTCTCACATAGTGACTCTTGTCACATAATGAAAAGACATGGAGTCTTTTCAGTATTACCTTAAAAGAAATGAACAGTCTTATTTATGGCAATTGTGGCAGAGGAAGCACACAGGACAAGAAAGAGACTTCCAAATGTTAACATTTTTAACACTTCACTGGATAAAATGCACAGAAAGCAGCTGTGAACAATGGTCAGAGAGAGTGCTGCTCACTCAAAAATCATCTCATTTTTGTTTCCAGACATATCTTTATACCCATTATTGACTGGGTTCATGCACAACAAGGGACTCTCAAGTAAATTAATGTTGAATCATTATGTAATAATACAAGAAGACTTTAACCTGCTCTAGGAGGTGGGCATGGGAAGTTGGGGAACACTACATCATAAGGTATTCTTACCCGTGCAGAGCATACAGAGTTACATCAGAGCTAGTCATTCTATGTCCACAGCTGGTGAAGGAAAATTAACATCTTCAGGAAGTAGTCCACCTAATCTTTACTAAACTGCTAATTTAAGATTAAAATAATGGTAGTGGTTGGCTAAAATAGCTAGGTCCCCCCGGCTATCATGGAAGTCTAAACCTGTGTTGATGTTAAATTACTACTGGCCACAGCACAGGATTATCTCAGGCCTCTTCTTGACAAGCCATATTTCTTATTAACAGGTTTTCCAAAGGTATTCTATGCAGGAAGTAGGGAAAGCCTCTTTTAACTGTCACATGGCAGGGAAGAAATGGAGGGTTTTTTTCTTCTTCCTAGAAATAAATTTAAATGTGGAGCAGGGAAGGAAAGGTCTTGTTTAATTTTTGAATTCTTGAATATAGAAATAACAGACAGAGGCTGATTCCTCTGATTCAAAAAGATGGAGCAACTAGCTCTCAGAGCTTCCCAATACATTTCTGCTCCTGTGGGAGAAGCACTTTAGTGCACAGTCAGCATCCTGTGTTCCTTTTCTTATTTAGTCTTATTTGGTACTTTCCACCAAATCACATTGATTTCTATGTCTTTAAATGGAGCTTTAGAAGATATATGGCTTAAAGGATAGCACCGTTTGGGTTCCCCATAGTGTAGTAATACAAATTCTGGACACATGGGTTGTTCTTTGATGACTTACTTTATTAGGTTTCCAAATCACGCTGGTGCCCAGAGGGTGTGAATAGAATTGAAATAGCTTTACACTGCCACAGGAGAGTTGGGAAGGCCCCATTTTATGAGGCCGAGGTTAACACTAAAATAACATGTGACAGATGGTCACTTTTTGCTTCCCGTATTACTTGACCAGTATTTTTGTAACAGACACAAGCAATCCATTTCTCTTTTCTCAGCAGAGAATAAATCCATAGAAAATATTTTAACTGATGACTTATTTTAACTTTACTGTTTCTAACCACAGCTGAGGAAATTATATACTGGCAGGTTGTTAACATATTCTGGAATCTTTTCTTCATGAAAAACAGTTGTTGAGTAAAAGAATATTTGTTTCATCTCTGAGAGGTTTCTTTTCTATATTTACAACTTTATTATTTTAAGAAAAAATATTCTACCATGTTTGTTTTCAACGTGTAATGAATCTTATGGTAGTTAAGATTGAATTGTCTGTTTACTGAGATATCCTGTTTCTGACAGTAGCCAGTGGCAGATGCACAAAAAAAGATAATGAGAAACTTGATAGGTATGAATGCTCCTTCTGCTCATTTTCTTTCTCAGTTTCTGGAAATCAGAGGTTTATGAGTTCCTTGGCTGGATGTTTCATCTAGACTTTTGTGGCCAAGATTTATTTCATGAATTTGCCTAATCTCTTTTTCAATCTGTTTACGTTCTGACCATCACAACATGCTGTGGCAATGAGTTCCACAATCTAATTACATATTATGTGGATAAAATGCTTCTTTTTGTTTATTTTAGGCTTTTTGTCTTATAGTTGCACTGAATAGTGTCCATATTTTCATGTTACAAGAAACAGTGAATAACCATTCTCTGTTTAGCTACCCCATAGCCCTCTCATCACTTAGTAGACTGATCATATTAAACCATGCCCACTTTAGTACATTTCTTTTTATTTCAAATTACATTGTGCAATTGTCTGCAACACTTTTTTTCTCTTCTCTTCTCTTCTCTTCTCTCAGCGTATTTCATTATTTGAAGTCCCTGTCCGATGGCACTGAGAGACACAGCTTCATAAGATGAGTGTTTGATGAGAGACAGTCACCTCCAAATATATTCTCAACTGGCTTGTTTATATATCTCCTCTGAATTTGGAGATGATAACAAGTTTCTAATTACCTTTTAACAATAAAGCTTCCTCCTGATTATACCACCTAGAGTACAGTTTACCCTAAACCCATCTCTGAGTAACACCTGAAACACAAATTCCTATGATTATTCCTCAACAGTTTCATGGTATGCTTGGTTTAGTCTTTCAGCCAATTGTTGACGTACTTCCAAGCAAGCAAATCAAAACAGACCATAGTGTCTTCTTCAAAATCTTAAAGATTTTCTTCTTCATGAAAACGGTTTTAAAATCTCACTCTCTCGAAGCTACTTCTGGTACTCTTAGCAAGAGATTTCTAAATCACTTTTCTTGTCCCATGCCATCCCTCCTCCTTTCACCATCATTCTTATTTGCCCCCACTTCAATGCTGTCCTTCTTAGTCATCCTTTATTACTCTTTATAGTCCTCAAAATTCTTCTCACTTCAGATCCCCTTCTCATTTTTCTAGACCTCTACAAAACAAATTTTCCAGGATGGGAAATGCATGTTATTTTCCCATGCTCCCTCAGGTGTAAACCTTTACAGCATGTACAGTTTTTCCAACAGTGTTGAAACTTAGATTATGGTAATCCTCCACTGACATTTGTATAAACCTTCATATTCTCATAGCAAAGGTGGGATTGTTATTGACATCAACAGCAAAATTTGCATCACCTCAGGTTTTCTTCCTCAGTAAAGTCTATAAATCAGATTTTTTTTCATGTCTTCACATATAGCTGCAGAGTTGTTTTCAGATCTCAGGGTCTAAGACTTGCTGTCAGATTCATCATTTATACTCTTCATAGTTTCTGTAATTAACTGAGTTATATTATATTTTTTGACGTCATTAGGGGGGAGAAAAAAAGGAAAGAGAGAAAAGACGCAGATTTTGGTCCTAGCTGTGAGCTAGTATATAAGGAGTGAGAATTGTAGCAAGTGAAGTGAGTAAAATTATAGACATCTATAACAGTGTGCAAATAAACTAGGTGAAATCATCATAATATCCTTTGATTTTTCAATGCAATGGGAACATAATGCTACTTTAAAAGCTAAGACTGTGCCATGTCATATTCCCCATTCTTTTCCTTTTTATCACGGTTTTAAAACATTTTTTTAATTTTCATACAAATGCAGTCTGAATATTTTTAAATCACAATAGCTCCTATTATCCCATTATTTTCATGCTATAGGAATGAAAAAGTCAGTAAAAAGTCAACAGTAAATAATTGGTTTCTCTTTAAAAGGGGGAGGGAGAGAAATTTTGATATTAGCATGTCAATGTTTGCTATTTTTTATCAGAAATCTTTTCTTTGGCCATTATTAGGCTGTATTCAGAAGGCATTCAATAGATTTCCTTTTCTACTGACTTTTTCAGTCAATCCTAAACAATAAATGAATGCATGAGAAATCATATTTTAACAGGAAAATGCCGGACAATACGGAAGACCAGCTGGTGTCCTAGCCCAGCCATGCCAGGTTGGTATTAGCTCCATTAGCTAATGGGCAACTTAGTTCAGCTACTCAGGAGACCTTGAGACTCAAACTGTAACAAAAGAGACTGAGAGTGGGAAGACATAGAATGGGATTCATCTCAACTGACTTCGTATTTTTAACTGCAGAAGCAGTGGCTTCTGAAATGATCCAGCTATTCCAGATTCACTCTTACAAGCAGTGTGAATAATGGGCACGTTGTAGAGCAATATCCATTTTAACCTAAGAGTTCTAATCTGGATCTCCCGCAGGGGAGATCCACGGAACAGAAGCTAGTAAGCATTATTGCTGTCGCAGTGTGTGAAATTAAGGATGACTTAATGTCATTTTAAGTCAATCTATTTTGGAAAAAGATATCCAAAAGGGGATGTTTTACACTTTTTTATTAACTAAATATATGTAATTCTGTAATTAAAATTGGACTATAATTTGGACCTGTTTCTGGAAAAGAAAATAGAGAAAAATAACTCCAGGTCTCAGCATGTTTTCAAGATGTATTTGGAGAACTCAGGTGCAGGAACAGCCAGGGGAAAAAAAAAAAAAAAAAAAAGCTGCAATGTGGGCAATGCAGGAAAACGGGATCTAAATGGGTTCATGCACTGAAACAGAAGCAGCTCAGCAGCCTGCTCCTTGAAGGTGCATTAGGTTAGAGAAGTGTGAAGGAGAGCTGCTGTAAAAGCCAGAGGGTTGAAGGCTGCAGCTGTGGATCTTGAAACATTGGGTGTCTCTGATTTAGGTCAGGGATGAAGTTCAAAAAACAAACTTACCCTACTGTGTAGTCAGAAGATTCAAAGAATGAAGAATACAGCCTGTCTCTAAGGCCTGGCCTGTGGTGTTTGCAGATGGAAATCGTCATCCCAGCCATCAGGCTGCGCTGCCATCCTTGTGGAGTACGCAAGGTGTTACTGGTCATCACAGCACCCACACTCCCTTCCTGGAGACCTGAGAAATACCCTGTCATCAGCACTGCACAACAGTTAACATAAAAAAAGGCATTTTTACTGATAGATAACAGCTATCGTGTTCAGGAAGCACTAGTGGAGAAGAACTGGCTCTGTTAGTTGCAAATTTGTGTAGCAGAATTAGATTTTTGTTTAGTTGTTTCAAAGACCATCTATTTACTTGCTGAATGATTGTGAAGTACCTTAATGCCTGATTTCATTATATGATGGAATATATTCTTTTTAGTTAGTGTTTGTGGTAATAAGATAAATAAATTAATACATGACATTTACTGACTTAATATTGTGGAAAACTGAAGATTTAGTGCCCTTCAAAATAAGCGTAAACTTCTGCTTTACTGCAGCAAAATATTAACTCCCATGTCAGTAAGTCTTGATGTTCATTGCTTACTTTAATGGAAGACAATTTCAGCTTAATCTGGTTTACAAAGAAAACTACATTCCTGCTACAGTTAAATAATTTTATTTCAGCATCATAATAAAAAGCAGCCTTTTTGGAGAATCCAGCAGTGCAAATTTTCATGATTATATCTTAGCCTCATGAGAACTGTTTTTTTCTCCTCCTGGAATCATGTTATTATGGTTATAAAATGCTTGAAAATAGTATTCTTCAATGCTCAAAACACAAAATTTAAATAAAAGGAGTCTCAAATTGTTTATGTTTTCAGCTCATAATTTTTAAGCCAGTACCATCGTTTTTTAATTCTGGGGATTGCAAATGGAAAGAACAGGTGCTGTTTCAAAACTGGTTTTAAAAGCAACAGTTAAGAAATGTGTGGGATTTGTCAACCTATGATCATAAATGATTTCACAGATTAAACTATGTATTCTGAAAATATGTATTTGGGATAAAAATATATATAACAGATTAGAACCTGGTGATTTGGAATGTCCAAGATACTAGAATTAAAATATTTTTCTGGAGAGTGTATTATTCAGGTACACTACTCTGTAACAGTGAAAATGCAGATATACACGACCCTGACAAAATTCTAAATCTTTGCCACAAAATGTGAGTGAACAATTGCTTGAGAACTTCATGCAGCCTTTACCAAGGAAATCTTCCATTATACTTATCAGAAATGTATCTAAGAATACAAGCGACATCTTTGTATTACTAATTGAAATAAAAATAGCAAATGCCATGTCTGTATTCCAATGGACAGCTTCTCAGATGTATCAGATTCATTAGCTGTTAGACTGGTGCATGTCATTGACCAAGTTACTGTCCTCTGAATGGTCTACTAAAATCTTTCTGCAGGAGGAGTAAGTTCCGTGCATGAGAGTTGATTTCCTGGTAGAGGAGAAAGAGGGCTAAAAATCTGCCTTGAGTGGCTACTTCCAGTGTCGCCTCCAGTGAGAACGCTATGAACACCCAACTAAGATATAAGAATGGGCACTAGCCTATTCATTTCATCTGTGAAGAACATTTATACTTGCAGCCTTATAATGTGACATAATGGTCAAACTCAAAGGATGAAATGTCTCTTGGACAGCACACATTCTCTCCACATGCATAATGGATCAAACACCTAGGCTAGGTTATGTTATTTTTTCAAAATAATTTAGTAAATGAGGTATCAGGAAAACCTGGCATTAGAAAGTGAAATTCTGTAGCATAATCAGCGAACAAAGGAAAGTATAATAGTTAATGGAAAGCAGAATATGGAAGCGTAATTAAATCTGGCATGCATATCGTCAAGTCAAATTATCACTTGGTTATGGAAAAATGTGGTAGGGAAGCATTTATGAAGGGCATAGCGTAGACTTAGTCTTCTTTTCAAGTGTTGGATAAAATTACAGCAAGATTGTGTTTTATTTAGACTGGCAGTGTTCCTAGAAAGCACTAGTTGTGACGCATGGAGCCTGGAATAGTGGCTTTTTATTCGTACTCAAAGCTCTAGAGTATTGTCTGTTCAATCACTTATAGATCAGGCTGCTCAGTAGCTTTCATAAGCACTTGAACAGTGTGAATAAATTGTACTGACAATGCTGACAGCTCCATACCCTGTCTAAGAAAGGTCTGAAAAGCTTTAAACTTTTGCTTTTTCATTCATTGAAGGGTGGTCTGTGTGTAAAATACATTGGTCTCTGTACCTTACAAGATTCCCCCCTTCTTCCCACACACACAACTTTTTGGCAAAATGAAATAAGCTTCCTACCATTAGTTTCTAAAGAAAGCATTTTAAATCAATCTGTCTCTAAATATAATTTAGAAGACCAAAGGAAAGCTATGTGAGCACAATAATGTGTTGTTCTTAATAAATTCCCAGCTGGCGGGGGTCCAGTTCCTCTGATATTTCTAACCCTTTCCAAGTTTGCTCTGGACAGAAATAAAAATACAATAGAATTTTCTTTAAATAGTATCTGGGTTATCAGTTCCAGCCAACCTCCATATTCAGACATTCTTTAAAACAACCATCTTTTTGTTTTGAGTTTCACTTAATAAATTTTTAATTCCCCACTAAACTATTTTCCGTCTCCCAAATAAGGATTGCTTGGAGATGAAGTTTCCACAGTTTCTGTGGAGTTGGCAATCCACAGTATTAAAGAAGGAGTGACAAACTTAACCATAAAGTCATGGCAGTTGCAAGTTACTGCAATTAAGGAAATAAATACAAAAGTGTTGTTTGCTGTGAGGCAATTACTCTTTTTCACAAAAATTTTAGCTGCTGGCCATTTTGGTACTCTAGAGGCAGATGCAATAGGGACACATCATACATTTATCACCAGATTACCTACCTGCTTTTTTTTTTCAGTTCTTACAGACGTGTCTTTATTAGAAACATGTACTTGTCTGTCTTTTAGCAGTAGTTTGAAAGCATTTTGAAGAGCTTCCAAAGCCCCACAGTACCACAGTGTGCAACTGTCACTCCCTCACATTCGGTACAGCAGGAATTCCCAAATTTAGTGCACAGAGGATTACACTCTCAGCTTCCTGGGGGCCAAATAGGTCAATTTAATCTGCATGCAAATTGAGAAAGCTTATTATGCAGGGATCTACCTCTACATTTTTGAAACAAGGAGAACAGTTTTATCAACGTAATTCTATTACAGGAGAAATTTAGGAGCTAATGACATCTTAGTTACTCATTTTCCCTCCTCTTTTTACAGTAAGGACAGCAGAAGTTCATCTCTTTGTGTAATTTACTCTTTTTGCCTTAACTTATTGCTACATTCGTGATCAGTGCATTGATATTTCTGCTTTCTCCTAAGCTAAGTCTCCAGTATTTTCTGTGAAACACTGTAACGTCTGCCTCTGGGTTCAGGGTTTGCAAGCCTCTGGAAAACAAATCTGCTTCCTAATTTTTCTGCTATCCAATAGATGATAGAAATATAGTACCTCTTTGAATGATGTCACAGCTGCCTATAAACAAAACAGCTAGAACACAGCTAGACTCCCTGCACTGAAGTGAAAAAGAGGAAATAAGTGTGTCACAGTGTGCTTCATCCATCAGCTTTTTCACCTTATAATTTTATTGTGAAAGCTTGGGTGTGTACGTTGGCTTCCTGCAGTATGTATTTATAACCTAGACATGTGTGCATATACACGCGTGTTTGCATGTAGATCCCATAACAGCAGGTCAGTGGCCACAGGTTATAGCCATTTTACTATTAAATACAAAAGAAAAGAAGAAATGAGGCAAATCCACAGCATCATGAATGTCGGAATGCATTATTACTGTCAATTCTCAGACCAATATCTGACTAATCACTCTGTGATAAGTATGAAATACCAAATGTGCAAAGCCAGAGCTCCACATGGTCATAAAGTGGAAGCGGAAAGAATTGTCAGAGCCTGAGTCTAAGGCCACAGTCTGTTGATTATTGTTCTATTGTGAAAAACAAACAAAAATGTAAGCTTGTACAGCATATGAAAACACACATCAAATTGCTGGCAGCATTTCAGCTTCCAAATGCAGCAAATGTTGAAACATATTTAAATTTCCTTCTCAGTCTTTATATCCTGCTTTATCTCCTGTCACTAGTATGACAGGGACTGAAATTTTTGACAGCTGAAATAGGTGCCAGCGCTTTACACCCAGAGCCTGATCCAACGGCAGCTGAATTCAAAGGGTGTCTTTCCCCTGACTTCAGTGGGAGCTGGTTGACACTCAGTATCAAATGAAAACCCAATTATGAGAGGATAAAATCTGAGTAATCAGCTCACATGTGTATTTACCTCCGATAATCCTCTAGTTCCCCCAGCTCTCCCTTCAGTCAACCATGAGAAGCAAATCAGAGTCAGGAAGCCTGGATCCCACAGCATCGCAGCCCACTCATGAAAGGAAACAGAAGCATGACTTTCATTAAGGTTTTTTTGTCTGCTTGTAATTCACTCCTAACCTCTAAGCCATTTGATGTACCCTCAGAAACTGTCTTCAGCCCCCTTAGCAAAATTTCTCCGTAACAATACGGAATGAGCTTGTCACTGTTGTGCTTGCACGGGAGCAACCCGGCAGCAAGAGGCCAGTGCACGCGTGACCGTCCCAGCAACATCTCTCCTTTGAACTCATCCCCACCCCCCTAAAACTCTCCTGATGGGATTTTAGCAGCAGAGGGGGAATTCGCTCGTTATTTATGACCTGCATGTTCACATCTTTATACTATCATGCCTACCTTTTCAAGGTAGGAAAAGTCAATAGGGTAAAAAAAAGAATCTCCACCCTTTAGGAAAAATTCTGATATTAATGTGTTTCTCAGAGAGTATCATTATGCGAAAGGTGAAATTGTGAGTAGTTTTGTGGGGTTTTTTTTTAATAATAGAGTGGAAAAGTTAAGACATTCTTTGGCTGAGAAGTATCAGGCATTTTTTGGTTTGACTCCAACATTGAAACACTGCCATAGAGCAGTTCCTGATGTGACAGGCTTTCACAGACTCTCCACCCCTGCACATGCACAACTCAATGGCAGCTGTGTGCAAGCTCTCCTTCTACACCCAGCAACTCCACAACTTCAATCAGTGCAGGCATACCCTTAAAAAACTAAAAAAAAATAGAATATTCAGAAAGCCAAATATATAGGAATTGGACACATAACAGGAACTTTAAAAATTACAGTTTGGGAAAATCCAAAACATGATTGTGGCTGCCTGGGTGGCACCGCAGATGCTGGGGAGGTGGACACCCTGGGTCTGCTGGGTCCTGGTTCCCAGATACTGACCTCAGAGATCTGACCCAATTGGCACAGTTTAGTAAAATTTTTCATTCTACAGAGAAAGAATTGCCCAATGGAAACATCATCAAAAATGTTTTGTTCAGCCCTGGTACACAACTCTCCACTGCCTCCTCAGGCACAACTACATGGAGTATAAACATGGTGATATTTTAAGAGGTTATCATTCATGTAAAGACAACTACCTTGTTCATAGTAATTTTAAAAGCCCAATTATTTTGCCAGTACGGTCTTTGTAAGAAGGATGAGGTGAGTCTATATTTCTGAGAACTCCATGTTCTTTCAATTGTGTCAGTAAGGAAGAGATTATTCCATTAAATTGACAGTATAAACTCCCTCCCTTTCTTTTAAGGAAGAAACCGTTCCCATTTTATAATTCAATAAACTTTAAATCTCTCTGTTTTCATGGTCTCTTCAGACAAAAAAAAAAAAAGTCCATAAAATCTCAGACATTCCTTGTTCAGGAGGCAGCGGAAAGCAAACACCCTAAGGCTTACCAAAAACAATGCATATTTTAAAAAATCAATAGAGGAGAATGTAGTCGGTGCAAGAAATCCATATTCAATACACTGATAGGTTGGGGGGGACAGAACTAAGAGAAACATTGAGAACAAGCAAGCTGTATAGGATGTGGCTTATAGTATTTTGAGTGGTTATCAGCACACATAACAAATTGCAATGGTGGAAGGAACTAATTATTCAAAATATTCTCAAGCTAGTTGATTTTGTGGTTTAAGAAGCCACATTTAATTTCAACAGAATATGTGATGAGCAGCTCGTGACTGGGCTGTATATATGACACGTATTATACAGTGATAAGACATGGGGTAAGTTAATTAGCAACTACTGACATGACCAAATGACATGCATACTCTGCAGTCATCTTATTTCTATCCCTTCTTTCATCTTTGATATTCCACTTGTGTGTGATAATGACAAAGTTATGAAAATGTTGTGACGGTCTGATTGAAGAGACTGGGACAAAGAGACAGAAAGATAGAATATATAATAATGAGGCATGTTAGGTCTCTATTTCCCTTTGTCTTAAAATATTTTTACTGAATACTTTCTGCAGTTTTCTTTTAAGACAGAAAACAAAACATGCCATATAATTCACACACAGATGTGTCAACCTTTTGTGTAACTCCTTGGCTTGTTGTCTCATAAACCCTACATCAATTACCATGCAAGTGTCATCTTTGGATGATTTCCAACTTATGGTTTAATAAAAAAGACCAGTCATATTTTCTCTTTTGATCAGGGCTTGTTGTGTAGGATATTCAATTCTGAAGAAAAAAATTTTATTATTTTATGCTGATAGTAAATATATATACTATATATAATATATAGTATATAAAAATATATATTTTTCATTATCATTAACAGAAGTAATGATTTTTAATTACAGGTCACCCACTGTGAAATATAAAGAATTGCATAATCATTTGCAAAATCAAATTGACCATATTGTTGTTTCTGATATCTGATGACCTATTCATAGAACAAAACAAAACTGGAGTGAGTCTGCAGTGTCTGTGGTCTCAAAACAGCTGTTGGTTGCAATCACTACCCACCAATATGTAAGGCACTGACCATCTAATAGGGTGTAACTTAATTTGCTCGTCTCTCTCTGTTATCCACTTCTTTCTTAGATCTATAGTGATCTATAGTGGCTGTACCTTTATTTGAAATTGTCACAGAGAAACCCCACCCCAAACACCTTTATTTTTGTTCTCTCAGATGTCTAGTGGGGAAAATAGTGTTATATGTCTGCCAAATAAATTAGTTAAGTTGCAGGCACAATAATATGATAAAATACTAATATGCACAGCAGGCAGAGGAATGTTCTTCAGTCTTCCTTGGCCTGAAGCAACTTAACTTATTAGGGAAATTTGTATTTTCTGTCTGATGCAAGTGATCATTTCTTTGATGAGAACTTCTGCTCTGAATAACACCAAGTCTGAAGAATGCCATTATGAATGTGATCCATTGCCAGTGTCAAGATTTTCTGAAACACTAAGGTTGTAGCATTAGTCCTTTCCATTAAAACTGGGCTTTTCTTTCTCCATAACTAGCCTATATTAAGAAAAACAATCCACAATTCCCTGTACTATGCTGCGTTTTCTGATGTTTTCAATTTCATGAGTGAGATGGTAATTTTAAAGTTGTTGGACAATTACTTTCTCTTTAAAACAGGATGCCCACTTTTCCTTTATTTTCATCATTTTGCAATATTTTTTCTAACAGACTGAAACCAAAGTTTTTTTATTTATTTTACTGCTAAAACCAAAAGGTATTCTAGAACAGGGATGTACAGAGGTTTCCAGGGGTTCATTTTTTGCTGCATGCTCCAGCAGTCTAAGCTAAGTCTAAGACAAAATGCAGTCTAAGCTCAGTAAAGTATTTTCACTTCTGCATCTCTTATTTTTATAACAAAATCAGGAAGTATAAAACAAACCAAAACAAGTTCTTTTTCTAAGTGAATATATTACAGCTTTTGAAGAAATATTATTATGAGTCTTTTCTTGAGACACTTAGAAACTTAGCTTTCCGTCTATGGACTGCACTTACATGAACCTACCATGAAGTTGAGATCAGTAACCTTTTTCAGTCATACCAAATTTGTATCTATACTATACCAACTGTTATAAACATTCTTCTGATGGGGTGATCTATCTAGTTATAATGTAAGGTTTTAACGGTTTTAAATTGGAAGAGGGGAGGTTTAGATTAGATATTAGAAAGAAATTTTTTACAGTGGGGGTGGTGAGGCACTGGAACAGGTTGCCCAGGGAAGTCGTGGATGCCCCATCCCTGGAGGTGTTCAAGGCCAGGCTGGATGGGGCTTTGAGCAACGCGGTCTGGTGGGAGGTGTCCCTGCTCATGGCAGGGGGGTTGGACATAGATGATCTTTAAGGTCCCTTCCAACCCAAACCATTCTGTGATTCTATTCTATGATTGTGAGGTTGGGGTTTTTTTCCTGGTTGATATGCACAGAACTAAAGTTAGCATTCAGTGACATCTCTATCAGGAAGCAGGAAACTAGCCTTCATCACTGTCTAATTCCAACATCCATGTCACGGAACAAACTGTGACGAGATAGGATGAGGGTCGCTTCAATTAATAATTTAAAATTAGACCTTCTATCTTAGCTCCAGTGTCTATATATAGGTATTTAGTCCCATTTGAAATGCCTAGATCCAGCAGATATGACACTGTAGATACAGAAGGCCATGTCTCGCTGGTACGGTGTCTGGCAACCAGACAAAGTAGCTTTAGGTATCTCAAATGGTACTGAATGCCTGTGAGTGAGCTACAGAATCAAGTCTTTCATCTAGTAAGACAGATGATAGCCTAAAATGGGGGGCAACAGCCTATTTTTGGAATGAGAGAGTTCTCCTACAAGACTGATTGCTCCTTGTAGATAGCAAAGAGAGCTAAGGTGATATCTTGGACTGGACATCCAGAATGAGATTCATTTCAGTTAACTGAGATTTAGTTTATACAGTCAGCTCACTCTAAAGCAGAAACTGACAGGTCAGCTCATCATCTGGACTGCTCTCAGGGTTCCCTGGATTGTATTGACTGGTCTCTATTAACTCTACATCTCGCCCACATAGAGACACCTGAACATAGGTGTTTTAATGGAAAAGCTCAGTTCCATTCTTAACCTTCACAGAGCAAAGTTCTATCCAACATTTGGGACTCAATTTCTCTGTTAGGAAAACTTTCCCTTATTTCATATTTTGTGTACAGAACTGTTCTACACTGTGAATTTAATATTATTTTTCAAACACTTAAATTTGCTGTCATCTTCTTAGCTTTCTCCTGACTGCTTGGTTTTATGACTGTCCCCTCCAGCCACTTAGCAATTCCATTGTCCACAACACCCCCGTTGCATTCTGCAGCACGCTCTTCCTATCAGCAGCACAGTGCAGCCCTCCTCCAGTCACAGAGGGACACCTTCTCCACAAGGGAACTGACCATCATTTCTTTCTTTCCATAGCCTCTGCTATGAGGGTTAGATTTGAAAAGTTAGGTGAAGAAAACATCCACAAAACTCAATAAGAAGAGGAAAAGACAAATAAAGAAGTTTAGAAATACTGCAACTCTGGAAAAAAATATGAACAGGAAGTGGTGAATTTTTCATTTTAGCAGGTGAACAAAAGGATATAAAGAGTGGGAGGAAAATATTTTTTTCCCAACAGTTTGGTTTGTGTCTGCGACTTTCACATGTTTAGCATACTGAGTACTTAGGTGTTTACTACACCCGTCAAACAAAAGGGTGCATGGCAGCACTCTGATCTGGACCTGGGCCCAGTATTTCTGGAAGGCCATAGCTTCACCACAGATCTCACTTTATAAGAAAGCTTAGAGATTTTTACATGTAGAGGCAAGGTGAGGTCGGCTTGAGAATGACTTTGGCAGTTCAGGTAGACATAGTGTCTCTAGCCTCCCTCTTGGAGCTGAGTTGCTTCATCGTGATTACTCTGATTCTTGAAAGAAGGGACAGTCAAGTTATGTATAAGTAACTCTCTCTGGGAACCAGAGAACATAATTGAAATAAGAAAGTACTAAGACTCTGAATCATTGATTTTTTTCTCCCCCAACAGGAAACTAATTTGACCTGCTAGTCCCTGCCATCTGCTGCTATTTGGTGGAGAAGTAACATTAGGCTTTTTAACCCCTCTGTTCATCTTCTTCCACATGGTAAAATGTTACTTATTCTTATGCCTATATGTATGCTTCCAAAAAAGAATTTTTTTTTTGCTGTAAACTCTGAAATCTTAGGTAAACTTATTCAATACATGCAGATACACAGGCAGAGAAGAGAAGATATGCTATTACCAGTTCCGGGCTTTACGAGACACACTGACAGCAACAAATGTGTGATCCCTACCAGCTACTGTGCCCAAGAAATTGCGGGGTGGGGAGGGGGAAGGGAACAGATCCATGAATAAAGGATTATAGAGACATAAGAGAGAAGAGCAGATTCTTTAGGTACCACTATGTCACGTCTTACCTCTGAAGAGTTCTGTGGCATTTTGTGTATTCAGATAATCATGGAATCACAGATGCAGTCAGGCAGAACTGCATTTTGTCCTTTCTTGCTGCAGGTTTCCCTGCTGGGAGAGAAGCAAAGCCAGGCAGGAAAGGGGATCATACAGCACCACCTTCCAGAGCTCTGACTCAGGAACTGCGCAGGAGGAAACACTGCTGTAAAATCTCACAAAACTTACCAAAACAACAACTCTGTCCTCTCACAGAGAAATGTCTCAGAAAAATAAGACACATATGGCCATAGCTGATTTCTGCTTGACTCACATGTAGCTTTCTGTATGGAAAAAAATTAATTACCCAAATTAATCACACGCAAGTCATGCACTGGTTCATACAGCTAAAAGAAAGAGACACCACTTTTTTTATGAGGATCATGAGCCCAGGGTAGGATTCACAGAGGGAGCTGAGATGCACTATTTCCTGACCTAATCAGACGAAGCACTCAGCATCAATGCCTAATTCTTGCTGATGTCAGCAAGAGGTACAAAGCCAGGGTTAAATATTTTTCTCCCAAAGCTGAAAAACACTTCCTAACAACATGGAGAACTGGATTCAATGCCCAAAATATCAAGAAGCCTGGCCTTTCTCTAGACAGCACACAAATTCTTCAGATTATCCAGTGCTGTATGAATTGCCAGTTTGTGGCAGTTAGTCTTTTGTAGGTTTTACCCCCTTCACCAGAGCTCACATAATTCAAACATTAACTGCTTACATCGCTAGAAGAGGAAAAGATTTCTAGCCTACTATTCCTTAAGAGGAGAAAATGTACAAAACCGTAGTAGGAATAACATTCAGCCTGTACCACAATATGTCCTCAACAACAACTTTAGCAGTGATCTCATCAAAAAAACAGTCAAGCATTTTCTGGAAAGTAACCAAAGGTCTGCTGCAAATGAATCAAATATTTCATCTGCTATTTGCTTGCAAGTGTTGAACACATGGTGCTCAAAAGCATTTTTCCTCCACTGGAATGCAATAAAAACCTCAAACATTTTGATTAAAGCATTGATCCAGTCCACTGTCCCATCTTCACATGTGGCTGCATTGCAATCTATCTAGGTCTCTTTTTAAACTTACCGTGCAGCAGCAAATGAGATAGGCTCTTAAAAATTTATATGTATATATATCTTTCTTGTTGCAGCTACAGTCTAAATTCTGACACGTGTAAAGGCCAGAAAAATCACTTAATGTACCTGAAGGCTCAGTTCTACCCGAAGGTGAAAGGATGGTGCCTGGCCATGCACACAATGAGGCACAGCTTACTCCCAGAAGTGTGCCATAGCGCCTTAAAACTGCATACATATACTTGTCTAAATTCATAAATAGGGCTTTATATTTGCTACCATGGTTCAGGGTCTGCTGTGGAAGTTTGAGACATCTTTTGATCCCTGGCCCTCATTGCTGAGGGCTCCTCAGTTTCCTGCCCTGTGTTCTGGGGACATAACGCCAGTTCTCAAACTCTGCAAAGGACCTAGATTTAGTTCAGATTGCAAAGTTCATCACATGGCAAAGTGCACAGCACTACTACCCAGGTCCCAGGAAGTCCCCTCCTCTTACATTGTTCCAGTTGTAGCACGAGGTCGGGAAGCCATCATACTTCATAACCAGGCTCATAGGTAGGACAATGTCACTGACTCTGTTGGCTTACTGGTTTGTAGTGTATTTTGTAGACCACAAGCAGAGAAAAGAAGCAATACCTGCATGCAAAATGCCCAGGTAGTGCAGCCCCAGTTCTGAGGGCAAGAAAGAAGAGAGGATGTCGGCAGCCTGTTCCACCCCATGCTGTAATCCTAGGCTTGCTAAGGTGTGAGAACTGCAGGGTTACGCAAGGTTGAAGTCAGTGGCCAAGTTCTCCATTTTCACGTGATTCAGCTAACCCATAAACAAGTTCTTTGGGCGGGCTGAGGGTACTGCACAGAAGAAGAAAGGGACGGATTCATTTGAATTTCTCTGTGCTAATATTTGGCATTGAATGCAGTGAAGAATAAAGTTTATTTAAGGGTAGTAGTAAGAACCATGGGAGGACTTCAGCCTAAAATAATAGACCACAGCAACTTACTGCTTCGGATTTCAAAAGGTGTAATGGCTTGAAGGTGACTGAATTGAGCCTTTGACATAATATTCTCTTTGTCCACTTAAACCAATGGAAAGTCTAATAGTTCAATTTTATAGTTCAGTAGTTTTAAATTTAAAAATACTTTAGCCTTTTGTTCAATAACATTAACATAAAATCCTGGCAGCACAGCAAAATTAGCATCCACAGTAATCAGCAGCTTAAGCCAGCTACTTAGAATGCCTCTACACAGCATTATTGCTTCCTCCATTTAAGATTATATTTTCCAGATTCTTTGCATAAAAAGGCATGGCAGTCCTGCTATCGGCTTGCTTAGGCAAAGATGCTATTTTAAACACATTGTCAATACTTTCCTCTCAGAAGGGACACTAGAACTAATTGCACTAACTGAACACAACAGTATATATCAAATGAACAAACTTGAAAACATTTTTCTTTATTTTGTAGGTATTTATGTTTGGAACTAAATAACACCCTCAAGTATTTGTGGTTAAAAATATCTGATTACTATTAAACTGTTGAATCATTTTCATGCTCACCTGGCAAGTTCTATTAGAAGTTTTAATTACATTGGGCAACGTAATATTTGTTGTCAATTTTATAGGTGAATTCAGAAGGAATAGCTGTTGCCAAGGTTACCTGAAAAAGTTCAGAATAAAGAACCCTTCCCAGTTGCTTTTAATTTTGATATCCATACATATTATCTGTCTGGAAGGGAGTTGTAACTGGGTCTGGGGTTTGTGTCTGTGGTTCTTGTTTCCTGAGGGCAACAGGGAGGAAGAGATTAACTTCAGCAAGTAATTATTGGAGTGAAAAGGATTGCCAGAGCAAAATTTTCATCATCTTATTGACAAGGTCGGGCCTTTCCAGGCCTTTCACAGAATCATAAGAATTGTGGGATTTGTGAATTGTCTAAGATGTTTTAAGGAAAGCATTAAAGATTTTTCTAAGTTAAAATTCTTTAAAATTTTCACAAGTGAAGCTGTAGAAGCAGACATAAAAGAATCTAGAGATTGTAAGAACCACACTGTGGTTCTGGAGATGTTTGAGCCAAGGTCTGCCATAAAGAACATTTCCTTTGTAAAGTTAGGAAAAAAAAATAGCTCAAATAGACAGTTATATTGGACATCTTATTAAAATGATGATCCGGACAGGAATATTTTTTGATCATTTACAATGATATCTGTAAACATTTACCTAGGATATTTATATGTGGTAGCATCTACTTGTGTAGTTGACCTGTTGTTTTTCTGGCAACATACTGCTCATTATGCATCAACAGTCAGAAAATGAAAATACAAACATGTTTGATGTTATGCCACAAAGATTCATTGCTGTTCCAAGCACTCAAGGAGTAACATTTCCATATGAAACAGGTTCAGTCATCAGTTAGAAAAGGTGTCATTCCATACCAGGAAGTCCATTCCCTCCACAGCTGCAGTTTTTTTAGTCATGTCTCACATATTTCTCCACTCTTTCACACTTTTCATGAGGTATAAAAATGCCTGTTTTTTAACACATAACCCTGGCTCAGCTCTCTTAATTTATTAGGCATCAGCCTTTGTTGCTAAAGGCATGATGGAATTGCCACAGAGCCAGCCTAGCATTTGACAGACCTGGATGGGAATATTTCACTCCCTCCCATCTCCCAGTTCCCAGCTCTAGGTGGTGGGATGCCAATACAACAGGGTTAGGGAAAGTCAGACATAGACATCTGTGAGAAACATATCATAGCTTGCCAACTTGCTGGGAATATTTCTTTGAACTGCACAAAGTTTTAGAATTACAAAATTGACTTGCTGCAACAAAATCCAGGGCTTGACAAGTCGGAGTCAAGCCCCAAAATTCTTATATATAAATATGTGGGTAAAGATATCAGTTTCCTCTTTCCAGGGAGAGCTGCTATATCTCGCTTTCAGCTATTGCACCTACTGGCAGTCAAGGAACTCATGAGCTGCTGTCTGGAAAAGTTGGTACTGCAGTTGAGGCAATATCAATAGAAGCAATATTGCAAAACTTATTCTGGTCCTGCCAATCTAGCAGCATGTGAATAATCTGGGCTTAATCCCACATGACACATATAGCTTCAAATTTGCCCATATCTGTGTTCAAAAAGCATATAGGGTCTGTAGAGCACTGACTGACTAGTCTGTCAATGTGAACTTTCAGTAGTGTGCTTGACACACAAAAATTAAGACTTAACAGACAAAATGGGAGCCTAATCCTGAAAACAAATGCCTGCTTTATTTCCGTGAAGACAAGATTCTCCTGCAGGAGGTAGTTCATGTGAGAAGAGATTTGCAGAAACCACCAGCCCAGTGTTCTGATGGCAAACAAGCATTATCTCATTTCAGCCAAATTCAGCAGCATGATTAAAGCATTGATTTCAGATACCTATAATTTCTGGTCATAAAATTGCTCAGCTACACTTTACCATGAATCTCCAGGATCATGTCTGCATGCACTAAGGAGCAGTATCTCCCATTGGTAATCTTAGTTACTCTTCCTTTCCATGTACTGTTCACATCTTTCTTTCTTTTCTCTCTTTCAGTTACATTCCACCACCTTTTCATGACAATAAGTATAGATTGTTTAACCGGAGCCTTGGTCTTACGTACTCCTGTATGGTGCCTCCATGCTTCTTAGATATTCCTGTAGAATGGAAACTATTTAAAATGGAAAATACATTTTAACTCTTAGAAGTGGAAAATGCAATACTCTGCCAGAAAGGACTAGGTGGCAATCCGTCACCGAAAAAAGTAACACATCATTATGCATTGCTCAAGTAAATCAATGTACTTGTTCTTAAAATCAAAGGGAATATGGTTTCACTTAATACTTATATAGGCAGGGATACAAAGATATAAAGGAGCACACTGTTTGTAAGGAATGTATGTAAACTCAACACAGAAAATTCAGATTAAATAGATATACTGGAAAGACAACGTCAAAATGGTTTGTTATTAAATATAGCCTGTATGATTTTTTTGGTTAGCCAAAATTTAACTTGAGGAAGTTTTACATTTCTCATCATTTTCTTGCATTAAAGTCCCCTAAGACAATGACAGTGTTTAATTGAAAGACTGTTGAAACTAAAAGACCAAAGTTCCTGCTGTCTGTCAAATATGTGAATATTTACCTACTTCTGGAACGTCTGACTAAAATTTATTGTGGGACTGGTTATGAGTGAATATAGTCAATGCTTGCAAGAGTGAGGAAAATAGATTCACTGATCTCTGAATTCTGTGATTAATTGATTCCTTCAGGGAAAGTAAATATATTTATCACCTTTTGGCTGCAAGACTCCTACAAGAAATTGTCTTTATCATTATAGTGGATCAGAGAATGTACTGTGCTCTGATTTTGAATATCAGAACAAGGTGAGAGACTGATCTAATACTAGCAAGTAAAGGATGATGAACTGCTGGAAATACACACCTATCTCTTCACCTTAGTGGCACACTCTCACCATTCCCTTTTCTCTACAATACTTAGGAATGTGTACTTTGCAGCGCTTGAACACCAACAGTTTAAGTGAGGATCCAGCTTAGGTCTGGGCCCAGGTTTCTAAACCCAATCTTTTTAAGAGTGGCCAATAGAAAAAGAAAAAAAAAAGAAAACCCACCTTATTTTTCAAAATATTCCAGGGAAAAATTGAAAATCAAGGCAAAAATCTCGGCATTTCAACAGAAGTCGTTATAACTGATCAAAAGAAAATGTTTTTCTACATACCCTTAATGAATGCACTTACTTTATAGAAATTCCCAGCATTTGGAATAGCAACATGCAATATTCAAAAAACAGCAAGCCAATTAAAGCCAGACAGATGTTTCACATATATGATTAATAAAAAAAAATTCTCTTACTTTACATTGCAAAGCTAATGGCCACGTCAAATGCAAAATGTGTGAATATATGTATATGAACATGAGGTGGGAGTCATCTGACCCTACTTAGATGTCTGAGAGTGAGTGTCTAAATGCGTCACCTTGCATTCCCCTGCAGTTTCCAGAGAAAAAAAGCTAAATGCCTTCCATCTCCCAGGGGCAATTTATTACAACTAAAATGTTTATCTAAGATAAATCAGGTGGATCATCCTCCACAGATAGTCACATCTCTCCATTTGTTACAAAATGAGTGTAACCTTTTCATACAGCTTTCAACAACTAAAGGTGACTAAGGTGAAACCCACTCACAAAGTTTTATAATGCAGACATTTTTCCTTACAGAAATGCGGATCTGAGAACAGGCATACACTGGAAAGCATCAATCACGTGGCTGACAGCCACGCTTCCACAACGACTTTCTAGGGTCCTGCTCAGCTTCACACAACCAAGCCTTTTAACTGCTGAATGGAAAACAGTTAAAATGTTATTTATTGGAACAGCCTATGATATAATGTGATCATAAACCACTCCATACAAGGAAAATTCCTTATTTGTCTCTTGAATTTATACGAATTAAAGGAACACACAAAACTAATAGTTTTGAACTTGAGTCCCCATTATGGAAAATGTCCCTATTTGAGAGAATATTTAAACAGATGTTTAATATTAGGTCTGTGCTTAAATCCCATTGAGATCAATGGGATTTAAATGCATGCTTAAATTTAGTCTTGTACGTAGGGTCTTCCTGAATAGGAATTGATTCAGCATGTACTGAAGAGCTTCCCTGAACTGTGGCCTGAGAGATTAACTTAAATATGTATTCAGCTGCCCAACCACAGGCACCCTAGTGGGAAAACTTAGTCATAACCTTTATCTTGGTATAGCTTAATGGATGTTGTTTATCGCCTTACTGGTCTCATGCTGTTCATCTAGAACTGTATTTTGGGAATCTGTTGCGGTTTGGGTTTTCTTCTTAATAGCTGTGGTCACTTTTTTCCTTCAGTCAAAGTATCAGAGGAATGAAATTGATTCGAAGTGAGGGGCAACACAAACATTTTCTCCATTGTAGTTTCACACAGCTTTTCTGTCCTGAATATAAGTGTAACACTTTGCTTTGCTGAGCTTTTCTCATCTACGTTGCAAGGAACAGCATTCACTTTCTCTAGGCAATCCGGGCTGCTATTTTGACATCTAGGTTATTAAGATTTTATTTGATTATTATAACATGGCTACCAGTAGCATTTAATCACTATGGCAATCTGTTGCTGTTATTTACTTCTCCACCTTGTACTCAAGATCATGATAAAGTCATAAAAGAAGGGTACATCACTATTTAAGTGTTTCAAGCCCTGGATCAAGAACCCTAAATGGTGACAGTGAAAAACACAAAAGCAATAATTTTACTATTATAGATATTAATTTACACAAGAACAATGCTCTGTGGTCTTTTTTTTTATTTTGTAGAAATGCTGTGGGAGATTTTTAAATGTTCAGTATCAACAAATATCCCAGCTATTAAAATTAGATGCTTTAGCAGCATCCTCTATGTCACACGTAACTACCTTAGTGACAAGTCTATTTTTTTGTCCTACTTATTCCCATAAGTGATGGTGAGGCACAACCAAAAATATTTCTAATGCATCATAACCACAACTGCTTACTAAACTTGGAAGACCATTCGAATGAAATCTATACCAACTCTTTGAAACCTTCAGGGTTTGCATGTTAAAATCTCTGAGAAATCTGATCTCGTTAAAGATGTCCCTGCTTACTGCAGGAGGGTTGCACTAGATGACCTTTAAAGGTCCCTTCCAACCCAACACATACTATGATTCTATGAATTTAACTGCAAAGCTTTCACTGATGGAAGATATCACTTGGAATAACTGTGAGTTAATTTTTAATTTTGGAAAATTTTCAAGGTTTAATTTTGGAAAACACAGCAAGTGTTTGAGTCAAGGCCAGTTCAAGGCCAGGGTGGATGGGGCTTTGATCAACCTGCTCCAGCGGGAGGCGTCCCTGTCCATGGCAGGGGAGTTGGACCTAGATGATCTTTAAGGTCCCTTCAGGCCCAAATGATTCTATGATTCTATTCTATGATTCTATGAGTCCCATATACATTACTGGGATTTGATATGAAAAGGTTTTTAAGGACACACTTGAAATATTTTCACTAATTAATATCATAACATTGGAATTTGATTTAAAACCAGCCAAGATTCCTTCCACTGAAGTTTGAATCAGGATGTTAGACTGTGATTTTTACTGGTGCTAAACTCTTTAGTAAAAATCATCAAGAAACTCAATACTCAGAGAGGGCTTTATAAATATAAGAAGATTATATTTAAGTTAAGCACAGGAACCAGAATCTGAGTCTTTATGAAATGATTACAAACCTAGTGAGGTAACATATCTAAAGGCTAAGCAGTTTTATTTACAAAGTAATTGCCATTTTCAAAGCATTTTAAAACCTCAGCTCATGCTAGGCCTTTGAGTAGTCAGTTCGTGGCATTTACTTAATCTTATTGCAACAATATCTCCCCTTGCTCCTCCACTAAACCCCTGGTGTTTAGCAGATCCTTTATATTTTACTTAATGTTATAAAAGCATTCTATAATATGTGGGTTCTGAATTATTTACTGAAAAATGGCATACACCACATTATGCACTGATCTTAATTCTTTTAATGGCTCCAATACAAGAAAAATAATATGAAGAGACTACAACTATATATGTTCCAGAATGGTTTTAGGGCAGACATAGTTCTGGGGTTTTTTTGCAAGATAATTTGTGTAAATTTTACAAGCTAGATATGAAAATCACTGATATTCCACCACAACTATTATATGGTTAAGCTACTAACACGTGACAGTCATTTTCACTGGAATCCATCCAAGTGCCTTTTATAAACAGAGATTACATCTCTTTTCCTAATCCCTTATACTGAAAATCTTCACAGAAGTGAAAGGGTGACTGAATTCATGCAGAACGTATAGTAGCAAGGTGAACCGTAAGATATGTGAGCCACATTTTTAGTTGATGAATAGACAGGATTCATGTAACAGAAAATTTAAACTGCTAAAAAAATCCAATAATGTAACCACTGAAGATGATGGAGTTGAAAGCCTGTTCCTTCAATGACATTTAAACTAAAGCTAAGATGATATAAGACTGCATATTTATCAGGCTACCTTTGTATTTTAAATTTATGTCATGTGCTGTATTCACAAAAAGTACTAATAAAAATAAAGTAACTGTAAGAAAATCCAAATACAAACTTTTTCTAAAAAATTGGAAAAAAATGAAAAATAATTTTATACTTTAATTACATTGTTCTCAACAATCATCTTAAATTTCTTCCTGCACAGCTAAAATAAATTAAAACACTATCACTCTCACGGCCTTCTGGTTCAGCCAGCCGGGCTTGAGTGCATTTCTGCCTCTAATTAAGTATGGATAGATAATGTCCTTTGTTCTTTTTCTGATGTGTTTGACACCTGCTGTCTTTGTAATCAGGGAAATGAGTCAGGAAGTTCCAACAGAGAGGCTTTTAGTCAGAAGTAACACCTGGGTCCCCATCTACACCTTTGCATCACCTAACACCGTCCTGCACTGACAACACAAGAGACGAAAAGCTGAACAAGTGGTGAGCTTTCAGTCCAGATGTATCATGGACTCTATGGGCTGCTGTTAAAATCAATGGCAAAAATCAAGCCATATGCTAACCCCTTCTTTTGCTAAAGTGATGGAAAAACTACCCTTTCCCCACCACCACCCCCATTTATTTTAGGATTATTTATAAGGGAAATGCTGTTGTATTCCAGTTAAAGCTAGAAGTCAAATCTACCAGTTTACTTAGCCAGGTTTGTCACAATTCCTTACAATTTAATCCTGTCCAAAAGTCACCATTTTTGTGGACTGTCTTCACTTCAAAGTTGTCTTGAGTTATAGTAGTCCCTGTGTCAAGTTTCTTCCACGCAATAAATGCCTTATCTTGGCAAAGTAACATGTTTAACACAAGCTTACTCTCCACAGAGTATGGGCTAAAACTCACGCTAACATGCCAGATCTTGAAGAGGTTATTTCTGCCTGATCGGTTTTTAGTGAAACCCTGCATTCACCATGTAAATTCTAGTTGGCTGCACAAGTCGGAGCCACGGGGCACAGGGAAATAACCTATAGAGCAAATCAGCATATGGCATCTGAAAAAAAGCTGTGGGGTTTACCCTGCAGGTCTCAGAGGTTCCATACACAAGTGTCTGTAGTCCCACTGTGAAGACTGGTGGTATTTCACGCTGATGTTATTTTCAGTCAGATTAATTTTACTATTCCCTTGTAAGTAAATTCAAGCTAGCTATAGTAAAGGTACACCTAACAACTACATTAAACTCTTGTAGAAGGAAGCACAAATAAAAGAGATGGTGATGAAGAGATGATAACCTTCCAAAATCAGTAGCCTTTGTTAGAAGTTCATTTCACTTCGTAAAACTTTGCCTTCCCTCATTTTTCCTTTTGTTCCTGCCCACCTGGCCTGTACTAATATAAGCAAGTAAAAACTTTTGTTGTCCTTTCTTACAGATATTGACACAGCAGATCCGAGTCCTTGGTGCTGCAGCAGGTCTTGTCCTTCATTGTAGGACATCATAAGCTCAAAATCAGCCCTGCCGTTTCAGCCTCCATCTTAGTAATTCCCTTTTCCCAGTTCAGTGCCACTCCTCCATGGTGGTCTCTCCCCAGCTTTCAGAGGCTGACAGCAAAGATTCCCCATCTTCCCATGGGCACTTCCTAAAGAGAATAACAGTCAGCAGGCTGAGCTGCTCAAAACTGCTGGGCTCTTTCTAGTACTTCCCTCCTACCTTTTCCTTCTCTCCCTTCAACATAGTACCTGATTTTGAGCATTCTTGATTAGCTTCTCGACTGCCATGAAACATGCAAGTGATGCCAGCAGCAGATCAGAGGACAAGTAAGACTGTGGCTGAGCAGCAGAGAGAGTTTCTTGTCTTATCAAGCCCCTATGCAAAACCCCACCATTCACAAAATCTCTATGAGCTGGCTACCGTGACTTCTTCACACAGTATGGTTAAGGTTTAATTATTGTTTAGAAAACATTCAGAGGACATTATCCACACAAGCGGTGACATCCGTGCCCAGCCTGCAGTGTCACTCTCAGACCTCAAAAAAACAAAAAACAAAAAACTTTCTCTCTGCACACCGGGTTTTGAGACATGTAGTCACCTTTCAGGTCTCACCAGGGTGAAAATGTGGTAAAAAAGGAAGGCTGGTGGTAATAATATTATTCTGAGAATAAATTAGAGTCACGGGTCTGAACTGGGCAGAACAGGGTTTGAGCGCTGACCTCTGGGTACAAACGTTAAATGCAGCAGGTGGGGGCACAACACTAACCATCCAAGGAATGAGGAACCAGAATACATAGCTGGTTTGGGTTAACAGTAGTTCTCCTGTAACATTTATTTATGAACAACATCCTAAAATGTTGTTAGCACGCAGCATTTTTCAATATATTTTACAGATATTAACTAACTAGTCCTTTCAGCGTTGAAAGCATTACAACATTAATATCTCTGTTTCTTCAGAGCTGAAGAGAATGAAGCAGAGGAGGTTAATAACTTATAGGTAATGACAGTGAAATAATATGGTAGAGTTAGATTTAGAATTATTATGTTTCCACTTCATGCTTCTGTGCCCCAATCTGTACATCATGGTTTTCCTGGTAAAAGTGGAAAAAAATGTAAAAGACAGGTATAATGAAATTATAATATTTCTCTAAATTGACATTTTTGGATTTAATGCATGAACAGATGAAGTATGATTGTGCATGCATTGAAAATAGAGGGTTAGCACTGCCTGTTTGGATTTTCCAACAAATTGATTTTTCTTTAAATATAACATTTTCTTTTAATTGTTGGTGATTAAAACAATTCTCTGCTTGTGCATGCTCTTTCAGCTCTAGATGTGCCAGCATCATTTCCCGTGTGCAAAATTCTCCAGCTATTCCACTTTGAAATGTATTCTCTGCTTTTCATAGCTTTCTGGATTACCCCAAGTGAAATTATGGCAATTTTAGAAAACTGCTGTAATGCTACAATGCCACCATCTGGTTACAGTCAAGGCTCTGATCTTGCAGGTGGTGAAGGTGCTGAGCCTCAAAGAATTCAGCAAGACACCGCTGACAATATAGGCTGGATATGGAACAGATGTATGTACCAAATTGGTCTTGTTTATTGAGGGATTTTGATTAGCCAGAGATTGAGAGCACTATTAAAGAGTGAGTAAAGCATCTGCTTTTCCTGTCTTTCTCTTTATTTGCCACATCAGTTCTGCCTACGAGGCTCTGAATCCTGCATAAATCATACGTATATGTGTGATTGTGCATAGCATTTAAAGAGCATTCACAGCCTTCTGATGCCCCCAAAGCTTTCCTACGGGAGCCCCAAGGAGCCTTGCTGGGGTGACCAGGGCTGGCACCCCATAGCTCCTGCTCCCCATGCCAAGGGGACGCCTACCTCCAGGCAGGGCAAGCAGAGCCCAGCCCTAAACTCCCAAAATCCTACACCAAAAGCTCATGTTTACTAGGAAATTCTGAATATTTCAATCATTGTAAAGTTCCCCTTGACATCATATAGTGGGAAGTAACGTCACTCTTCTTGGAGCAAAATACAGCGTTTTCTTGCTTTGGAAACAGCTGAACAAGTGGGAAAGAGCAGAACATGGATTGGGAGCACAGAACGAAAGAAAACCAAGATAAATATGAAACTACATAATCTTTGAATATCAGTCACAGCCAAAAGGAATGTCTACTTCAGTGTCTAAACCTGACTATCTGGGATCTGATTTTACACATGTTGACTGCAAGCAGCACACAGCATTTCTGCTCACTTCTTCCTCTATCGTAAAATGCTAGCTGGTAGCAATGCGAACCACGACATTTTACTTCTTGCAGCAGAGAGAAATGGCATTAAACTGATTTGGAAATGTATATTATAATTTCTTTCTGTACTACTATCCTGAGTGCTGATCTTAAATTAAAACCATTAGGGGGTGCTAAACTGATTTCTGCTGAATTTAAGTAAAATGTGAGATAAAATGGAATAAGTAGAAAGAGCAAGTCATAAGTTGAAGGGTAGCCTCTCTTACTGCACCTCATTTCATGGGCTAAATGAAACAGAACAGTAGTGTTAAGGATATAAAGGGAAATGAAAGAGTTAATAGTGGTGTCTCAGAAAAATACATATTTAAAATACATTTTGGAAGATTAAGCCATAAAACCATCTGCTCTTGAGAATCATCAAGGCAGAATTATTTGTTTTCCATTTTTTTATTGGAGCAGGAATCAGTCTAAAGAGCAGAGTATGTAGGGCCTGGCACATGGTATAACGGGACCGGGAAATTACATCCAAAAAAAAGTAAAAGCAGGAGATGGAGCCGGAGAGGGATCCCATTTTGCTACAAGATTTAGCAAAGGACAGATAAGATGTTTGTTCAGTATAATATCTTAAAAAAATTATGATTATTCCTGGGATCTAGATGATCTTGCGATAATTTGATGTATAATACAAAATCAGCAAAATGTAGACTCGCTCCTAAAATATTAAACAGCATATGTCAAATTTGTTCTAAGACTCCTGTTGTGTGAACTAGAATTGTGGCAGTTGCTAAAATTCTGTACTTAACATAAAGATTGTAAGAAACCCAACAATGACCCAGAAGAAAGAATAAAGCTATGGATAGTGATATGTTTTAGAATGAATTTGAACACAACGAAAAGGTAAGGAGTTGTCTTGACATGTTCTAAAAGTGCAATTTATCATTGCTTTTACCTTGTGCAAATACAAACATCCCAGAAACAAAGATATAAAACTGTACCTTTTTTAATGTGCCAGAGTTTGCACTGTGTAGATGAGAATGTTTGGGCCAATAATTTCTTGAACAAATAGATAAGTTGGACTCATCTGCTGCCTTATCAAAACAGCAACCTCTTCAGCTTTTTTGCTGTTGCAGAAACCATGTTATTCCCACTCCATCACAATGGGACGTACATCTAGGCCCAGAGATCTGCAAGACCACTGAGCAGGTGTTATATCAGCTACCCAGGGGCTCCGTACAGCAATATCTTTGCTGTGGGAAGGAGATTGGCTGGGAAAGAGGTCATAAATTAGCCATGAAGTGTCTTCTCAATAGTCCATTTCATCTGGGCAATTTGAGAATGGACTTCGATGAAGTGCTTTGGCAAAAGGCCAACTTGAGCCTGTCTTTTGAGGTTGCTCCACCACATGACCATGTAAACCTCCACACATGTGAGGGATACTTAGTCCTGTAGGTCTTTTGTGTGAGTGTATGCACTTTAACAGAAAGTAAATTCAGAATTTATATTAAAAAAAAAAATCTTAATTCTGCTTGAAGAAATGTTGTTGATATGATTCTTTCTACATTCAGCATTTCTGAGTAAACAACTTTTTCCCCTGACTCAGACACACCGCATAATGAGACCCTCTAGCTGCCTTTCAGAGGAGCACAGGTATCCCACAGGTCTTAATGGCATCTGCCAGCCCCTTGTGGCTAAAACAGAGTATCTTAAAGAGATACTTACGTTTAGACAATTGAATAAAGCCCTGAGTATTTCAGAACAAAAATCTTTAGTGTTCAATCACAGGCAAGTAGTATGTTCAGAAGACAGAATTGCCTAATTGCTTGGACATTTGTTTAAAAAGAAAAAAAAAATCAAAGCTAAAATTTTTAAGCTGTACAAAGTTTGGGGAGTTTAATAATTTTCATGCAGCTTTAATTGGGACAAGAATCCAAACTGCTGGAGTAGAAGATTCCTTTCACATCATTCTTGAACCAAGTGCAGTTGTAAAAGAGAAAGACACAAAACCCAACTACTAGCAATAATTGCAAATGATTACTATTTACAGAGCATTCATCAGCATACACTTCATCAAGACTGTTACCACAGCTTTCACTTGGAAGAAGAGATTGAATTGTGGTATTTCTGATGACACAAATCTAGTTTCAATTCCTTATCATGACGCAAACAAATGCCTTATTTTCTGCTTTCTGGGTTCCTACATTCTGCTAAATATTTGTTTTATAGACTACTTTCTCCTTGCATTCATTCAGTCTCACACTATAGTTTTCTTCTATATTTCCAGTATCTTTCTCGCAGATCTCTACAGATCTCTTTGTGTTACTTAACTGACACTAGTTTTTGTAATACCTCTTAGACTGGTACTCAAGAGTTTTACTGTCAAAAATTGTATATCCTGCTTCTATCATTAACATCTTTGTTAAACA
This sequence comes from Gallinago undulata, assembly GCA_026546715.1. NCBI lineage: Eukaryota > Metazoa > Chordata > Aves > Charadriiformes > Scolopacidae > Gallinago > Gallinago undulata. Next base: position 21,217,277 of record JAOTQQ010000001.1, read on the forward strand.
ACAGCCTGGCCACAAAAATCCTTGCTAAACAATATTCCTCATCTATATGCCTACTAAAATTGATTATATGATTAAAGATTCCATACAGGAACTACATCCTCCTAAGTGAAAAATACTTAGTGCTGACTACGTGGTCCCCAGTAGACATTTTCCCATCATAAGTCACTGCTATTAATCATTATATATTTTACTTTAAAATAGCTTGAAATAAGAAGTCATGTGAAGATATTCAAATCTCTCTTGATTTCTATTAATGTCAGAGGCAGTGTTTTATGAGATCTTCTTAAATGATTATCCACAGCCTAAACAAGGCAGCTACATTTTCACATCAAGTAAGTCTATATAATTCCACATATATTGGAACACACATATTAAAATACTGGTAGTCCTGTCATTCCCTGTAAAAGCAGCAGATAGGACAGAAGCACCATTCTAGGCTCTGCTTGCTGAACCAGGGTAAAAATAGCAATCCAGTGATGGAGATTTTCAGGAGAAAAAAAAACATGGGAGTGAGTGAAAGATGAGCCTGTAGCTACTGGCAAATGCCCGAGGAATAGCCATCAGAAAGGGAAGCAGGCAGCAGGTAGCTGAAATCAGGACCAATAAAAGCTGGTAGGTGAACAGCAAAATTGGGGGATAGCAAGCAGAGCAAAGAAGGAAATAATACTTATGGATGAGGGCTCTTCTAGGCGAAAGAGGGATCTGGTATGAGCAGAAGGCAGAAACTCTGGTAGGTGAACAGCTGCTGAGTGGTACCTTCAAAACACCTGGTCCCTTTGAGCAGGGACCCATGAAATCACCCTCTTCACGTCTTCCTGGAGCTGTTATGTGTGGAAGGGCTAAGACAAAAAGAACTGAGATCACAGGATATCCATCTAGCTAGCTTATCCATTCAAGGCTTCACAAAAGCAGTCCAGGAGCAGGAATAAGAAGCCACATAGGACTGTTACTGATACTCTACGTACTAATTTATAAACTGTACTTTATTGTGCTGCTCACTGATTATCAACCCTCCTTCTGCCGGGGAGCTCTCCAGTAAAGAGTCTTTCTATACTTCTTAATTCCTTCAAGCTGCTTTTTCTCGTCTTGTGGTTTGCAGACTGTTGGTGTTCAGAAAGGAAAAATAGAAGTCCACAAACTACTGAAGGTACTCAGGTACCAATGACATATGCATGGAAACATGTGAGGAAACACAAAAGAGAGGGAAATCAAGTAAAGAAATTATATTTCAAGACTTAGTCAACTTTTATTTGATGGTGAGTTAAAACATTTGTGGTAAAGGATTTTGTCTGCACAATCTACACCTCCCGAAGGCCAACTGAAAAATTCTAATCCTTTATAGAAAAAAAATAATAATAATAGTGTTTTCATTTTGGTTATTTCCACAAAAAAAAAATCAGTAATTTCTTCCTCCCCTTTTGGAAGGCTAACTTCTGAAACTGCTCTTAGACATCTATTTTATAAAAATGTTTAAATATATATTTATTCAAATGTTCTAACCTTGGACAAAGCTCCTATTAATTTATTCATCTATTTTCAAACTCAGCTCAAATCCTTCTTTTTTTTTTTTCTTTTTTTTTTGCCAGTTTAGGCCCCTGCATCAGTAGAGAATAACATGAAGATTAGAGGTTTATTACTTAGAGCAAAACCTCTCTTCTTCTGTAAAGTCCAAGCAACATCTTTCCACAAAAAAAAAAAAAAAAAAAAAAAAAAGGCTGTATTTTGGAATAAAATATTGCAATGCCATTTAACTGCAACTTTCCTGTTTTGGGAGCACATACTGCTACAGTAGTTAACAGAATTTCTGTCCACTCCAAGACAATAAAGATAGCAGATGCGGAGTCGCAAGACCCAGGGACCTCTACCAATTAAAGGTCAAAATCTGTCTCACTTCACAGAATGCAGCATTTGAGCGTGAGGTCTTGTATATATTTGTCATCTTGTTCAGTCAGAAAGATATGACAACAAATAGCTGGTCAAAAGCTGTCAGGGTCAAACTAAGCTTGATAGAGTGCCCTGGGTCACCTCTGTGATTCCAATAGCAGAAATGGCCCTGGTGTCAGTTTGTATTGAAGTCAAATAGTACATGGCACACAATAGAACTGTATTCCTCCACTAATTGCTTCTTTGACCTTCTTGTTAAACAAACATTTTGATTAGAAATATGTACTGTGCTATCATGTTCCACGGCAATGTAACAGCTGCCTCATAATAGATTTGTAGTATTGAACATCTTCTCACCTCCCACCCAGAGAAATCACAATTAAGGTTGCGTTAGGGTATTAGCTTTTGTTTGAAGTAAGTGAAAACGCAAGAAAATAATAAAGCATTCTATATGAAGAAAGGCATACTCCAGAGAATCTTCATAATTCTGTGTTCTCTTCATAAAATAGGAACAGATTTAATTATTTTTTTTACAGTTTTCAAAGAGGTTTTTTTAGCACTGATTTGGCCTGCAGCTAGGCAAGCAAAAAAGAGCGATGACTGGGTAAATGTTTCAACACTTTCTAGCCAAATAGTTAATTCTCACTTCTAGGAAAAACTTAAACTCCCCTGCATAATTTTTAGCACGTCCATAGAAAGGGATACTGAATAAAGAAGTCACTTGATACTGCTTTCGAATTCTGAGATGTAATTTACTAATTATTCCAGTGAACATGTCTGCAGAGAAAGCCTGGCCTTGTGAAGCATCCTGAGCTTGTCCAAGCAGATTCAGTAAAACCCAAAGGGAGACTGCAGAGCCCTAAATCCTGATCTCCAACAGTCTATTTCCACAGCAAGTTAGAAACAATCAAAGTTTTCATGTTCCTCTATTCCAAATTTTCTGTTTAACAGATCTTTTGTTGTCTACATTTTTACACCCACACCCCTTTTACTTTCTCTTTTTTCCCACTTAGCAGTTTTCTTCTACTTTTCTTTTTATATCTTTTTGCTCTAAAGCAGAAGTAGACTTCTTTTTGTCCAAATTAGTTTCCACCCGTTTCTTTCCTTTTTTCTATTCCCCAGCAACAATTAGCCTACTTACATTATAACAATTTTAAAGTAAAAACAACACTACATGTTTTTAGTGGCAAGATAAGCCTTTCTCTTTCTGTGCATGCAATAGCAAGCAGACCTTAATGTGCTATACTTAAAACTTTCAATACAAATTTTGTCTTTACTCACCTTTTGCAAAAAAAGAACATCAATTTTGGCATAATTTTGTTAGCAGGTAAGATTTACAATTTAAAATCAGTCTTTTAAGTTCCTTCATTTATTAACAACTATACTGACAAGACACATATTTGAGCAATCTCAGTTCTCAACACACGTGTTGTGAAAGCATGTGACAGCAAGCAAGTAGGACTGAAGCTCTTTTACCCTGTAATTTCTTACGTGTTTTTCTGCTCTCCCAAAATTTTTCTTTGAAATTTATTACCAGCTGTATTTTGTAGAGGTGGTCATATTTTGCTTGGTGGTGCTATTGTGGTTATTTTTGAGAGCATCTGTTCAGCAGAATGCATGTTTCATTTTGTGCATGTATGTAAGGGGTTAATGGAATACAATATATTTGCACCTAGAGCGTCAGGAGTAAGAAGCCTGATGAGGGCTCTCCCCACTGCAGCCTATTTGCAAGTAATGCATTTGGGACCCAGGTATAAACCTCCGGTGGTGCATACCCTTGGAAGGAAGGGTGTGCCCATCCAAATTCCTGTGGTTGTAACTGGGGCAGCATCCTGGTGGGAAAGGTCTGGAGCCAGGGACAGTGGTTCTGCAGGTCACCCTAGCCCTGAGAAGAGGCGCAAAAAGTCCCTAGACGTTGCTGAAAGCCCTGAACCATTGTGCTGTTGTGGCCCAAGCACGCAACTCTGTTTGCTATGGTGACCTCATTATTCTGTGTACAGTGAGGAAAATACTTTAGCAGCCCTGTTTCAGAATCACTGGGGAACATTTTATTAATTTCCTTTGTGCAAAATGTTTACCTCTGTGCCTTCATAAATTGCTTTCTTGGCCCCAGGAAACTTTGCCATTTTAATGAAGGAGCTCTATCTATCTATGTTCTTGCATTGTCTTTTTACATATCCCAAAGAAGAAGAATTAAGAATCAGTAAGCACTTTGATTAATTCCCTTTGCAAAAAGCTTATAGTATTGGGTTGGTTTTTTGGCTGCTGTTTTACAAATTATAAACACTGAAAAATCAAGCTGTGGCTAATAGCCCTTGATATTGCTGCCTGTGTATGGGTATGACCCTCATTTTCATAATCCTGATGCTAAATGAGCTAGGAAAAGGTAGAAATGTACTTCAAAATCATCTTATTATACTAAAATGAGAGCAAAATCAATCATCCACAATTTTTTTATTTGAGCCTTGTTATTGGATACAAATTTTTCCACCACATCAGAAGTAGCCAGTGCAATTAGAAAACACTTTAAGGTGTATAAATTTTCTATTGAATGGAAGAAGATACAGGTCAATGAGAAAGCAAGACAACAAACAGAAGAAGGGATTGCCCAGGCCTTGCTTCAGGCAGCACTAACGTGGTGTTGCCTGTCCATATATCTAATCTTCCTTTAGGGCATTTCTGGGTTGCCACAGGGGAATAAGTAATAGAGTGATGGTAGCAAAGGTAGTACAGGACAAGGAACTGAAGGGAGATGCTGATTCAGAAATACATACAAGAAAGATCCACTGCGATTAATGAAGGTACCTGGAAGTACACAGAAGCACAGTTAAATTGTAGATAACAATCCCAGTGTGGCTTACAGAGGGAAGTGGTAAACTGAAGCTCTCCCTTGGGTCTCCTCATCTGCCTAAACTTGATCCAGGGTAACCAGTGCACATGTCCATGTTCTGTATTCGTTGTTTATTCAGCAGGCACTTAAAGGACATAAGAAAAGATGAATCCACTTGGCACTGTAACAACACAAGTAACTGGAGAGACTAGGGAGAACCTGGACCATTTGTAGGATAAAGTATAACTCAGGTAACACACCAGGATTAGAAGAGATTTCTAGTAATTCAATAGAAACTGAAATCATTATGTTGCAAAGTAGACAGGCTCCAAGGAGCTTATTTTACCCTTGTCCAGGAACTTTTAGCAACCTGTGGTTACTCATGATAAGACATTAGCATTAAAATGCCTATAATTTAAGCACAGTCATAATCTTTCACCAAAATTCCTGCCTCTTCTACTTACACTTTCTTGAAGAAAGGTCACAGAAGCTATCTTGGCCACAGGTAAAGTCTTCATAAGGAAAGAGTGCAGAAACATACTAGATTTAAGAGTTTTCTTTCTTAATATTATTCATATGTTATTTTGTGTTTTGATTGAATAACCAGGCTCACTCATTTTAAAACTTTCAGGTTCTGGCCACTGAAGATATTCACTGATTCACAAGAGGTAGTGTCCTGGGGAAATCACTACATCTAAGAATTACCCTCGTTAGAGAGGTAGAGTTGTCTTGTTAATACTAAAATGGATTGTGGTGGGAAAAATACTCTGAAGAACCATTGTTTTAATGGTCTTTAAACCTGCCCATTTGTCAATACACTGAAGTTACTTAATGAACTGTCTTTTTTTAAATATCACTCCAATGCAAAATATAACATGCGGAATATAAAATTAAATTCACTCTTACATAGATTAAAGAAAGTTAACATAACCTTTTGGCATGCAGCTCATTAAGAATTTACAGCCATTGCTCAAATAATTAAATCACTAGTTTTGCACCAACCTTGTTTAAGGTACAGTAGTCTGCAAAAAGTAATAAGAATACATTATAGAACAGTAGAATAAGGAAGAGGATATACTACCCTACCAGTGAAATCAAAAAGTATTATTTACACAAAGCCTTTATACACAGGATGTTTTCTAAAGTATCTTCCTCAGTACTTTTAAAGCCTAGAGATCAGTTCTTGTGCTCTAGCAAAGGTGTGAGTCTTGCACTTAATTTGAATGCAAATTTGGTTGCTGTCTTGGATAACATTCTACATTACTTTTAAAAGATGACAATTAAATCTGTTTGCGTTTTCACAATTCAAGCAATGGCTGTGTCACAATAATGAATGTGAAAATAATAATTTCTGTTAAAAACTAAGTAGTTGTAACATTAAAACTGTAATGGGAAACAGCAGTAAATAACCTCTATTTGATAAAATGTGCCCCTGTTGGCTTTCCAGACAGATCTCAGAGTTTAGTTGTTATTCCCTGTTTACTCTTGTTTTCTAGCATCAGCCCCAGTCCACTGTTTTGCTTTCCAAACAATCTCTTTTTCTACCCCAGTTCTACCATTTTTATCTTACTTTTCTATACCGTGGTTGTGCCTGACTCCACACCAAAACCAAATCAATGCAGCCACTAACAGAATCTGGGCAGTAATCCTGGCATTTATAGCCAACACCTGTAACAAGCTGATGGACTGTATCCACCCACAGAGAGCAGACATCTCTCTAGTCAACTGATTCTAACACAGAAATTAGATACTTACTGTGTATTCATCACTTCCAAGTTGCCGGTGCATCCCAATCATGACAGTCAGATACCTCAGTCAAAATCAGACTGCAAAACAAATTTCATAGAATCACTAGATTTTAGATGGATAAATAGGAAAATATTATTTGTCTATATAGGCCAAGTGTTGTATATTTCATATGAACAAGCAGAAATTTTAGTTTTTAATTTTAGCCCAAGTATTTTAATGCCTTTTTACAGAAGATGAAATTTATTACAAATATTTTCTGCTCTATTATTGTCCATATTTACATATGCTATGAAGGAAGAAAATTATTGCAGGTGAGGTTACAACCTACAGTTCTTCCTTTTGGCACTCTGTGCAAATGTATTTTATAACAAAAGCAGTTGCACAGTGCATGCCTTCCCCAGACTCCCCCTCATATGGAGCCTGAGATGGGGAGGGATGAACACACTTTTTTTTTTCAGGCACACTCAAACCTGCTCCTTCTACTGATGCCATCTATCAGATTTCCAAAGGTAGAGTGAGCTGAATTTGAAAAATTTTGAACTTTCAAAATTAAGAAATTATTTATAGCTTATTGGAAATCTACACAAGTATCTTCTTCTGCATATTAATGTGCTTTTTCATATTATTAATAGCTCACTAAGCCTCGGGGAAACACACCTTGTCAATCAATAGTTCTGTATTGCATGTAAGAAGCAGGTTTACAGGATATTTAATGCAATAAAAATAGGCTTAACTATCATTCAATTAATTATTTTGTCCATTGATTATGCTTATCAGTATTTAATGTATATATTAATAACCTATGAATATAGTCATTCTTTAACACAAGAAAAAATGTGGGTTTAATTGAACTACAGAGCAGTTCACTGCTTTACATATTTTCTTTTCACTTCTCTGGTAAATGAATGTTAATTAGTATATGAAAGTATAGGATAACATAACATCAACCTTTAATCCATTTTCAGAAATGAATATTAGTTCAGTGGCAAGATCAGCTGTGGCGGAATTCGTGTAAATCATCTAAACTAGTGAACAAAATCAGTTCATTAATCCTTCCTGACAGGTTAATTTCATTCCATTTCTAAGTTGTCAAGTTAGAACATGGAACAAATAATCAAAAACCTTTAAATCAAATATACCAAATCAAGACTAATTGAATATGCTTCGAGTATGTCAATAACTAGATTCATTTTTCAAAATCTAATAGGAAAGCTTGTTAAACTATAAAAATACATGCCCTGCTAAGTCTGGGAGGGCAGGAAAAATGTTGGCCCAGCAATTTTATGTTTTTGTTAACTGTATTCCCTGAATATGTGACACAATATTCATAATGCAAATACATATACATCTCACACACGCGACTTTCATATGCACATGTTGTGTGTATATCAGTCATGTAAAGTACTGAAGTAAAATACAATTGTTCCATTCTGTATAATTACACTGTTTTACAGAATCACACGTTTCTGCCCAGACCATTAATTTGTCTAGAATTTGGAATGTCCAAGGAAACGGGACTGGCTTTCAAATTGCACTGAAGATTAATGACTATTAGTAAATTGAATAGGGCAAAAATTTCCAAATATTTGATCTCCATTCTTAGATCTGATGTGCTCTAGGCAATCCTGCTTCAGCAGGGGAGTTGGACTAGGTGATCTCTATGGTCCCTTCCAAGTCTAAAAAAAAATTCAGTGAAATTCAGTGACAGGTGGCAAGAGAAGTTTAAGAAAATTCACCTAAAGGCCTGCTCAAGACATTTGCCAACTATTCTCAGCTTTGCTTATACTATGTCAGATTTTGCAGTGTTAATAATGATCTCAGTCCTACTGCTGGATGAGATTTGTCAACTATCATATGCAAACACTGGGTGGAGCAGCTTTAAATAAAGAGTCCCAGATCTAGGAGTCTACATGAGCCACTGTTAGTTGAGAAACAGAGCTTTATTTCACTGCCCACACACTGTTCTGCAGCCAGGAAATATGGTACTGTAACAACTTATACACTGCAAAAAGTTGTTCTCCTGCTTCTAGCTGCGAAGCAGGCAAGTTACTACAGTCTGGACTGGGTTGTCCCCACCCCAGCTCTGCTCACCCTGCTTCCTTCAAATGAGGGCACAGCCAGAGATGGGCTCACCTGTGGCACCTGGCTGTACTCCTCACAGAGCTGCTCTGCTCCTACTGCTCCTCAATGAGTATGGCCTGTATATCTTAATTGCTCTATTAACTTCATCCCAAAAATTAAATTAATTATATTGAACAGTCTGTATTACTGGCAGAAGTGTGTCATTTAACTGGACTAACACCTACTGTGGCCCTATTTTACTTGGACTGACAACAAACTCTTGGATCCACATATAGAGTATGCTTCTTTTTTCACAAATTACATCCCAAACTTGTCATCTAGGGTATCCCCAGACACTGAGTAACAGCAGGTCACATGGGACTGATAGATACGCATGGGACCTATAGAAAGCCTTCTGGATCCTTCTGGAGTGGCAAATGGAAGACAGGCGAGATACCTTAAGTAATCCCAAGCTGCTGTATATATCTATTTTTGTGGTAAAGCAATGCAATACCAAATGTCTATTTCAGCATGGCCTGAATCTCTTTTAGGATCCATCGATTATCTGACCAGAGACTATAATGAAAGCTCAGATATCCAGCCCACACGTAAATGTCATGTAGACTGCTACTACTTCATGCCTTCATCTGGACCAGAATCCTAGTCTTTGCATCTGTTATACATGCATTGACACAGACTGGGAAACACTAAAGCCAAGAATATAGCCATTGTTGACTTTTCCTGTTGAGCTACAGAGGACATAGCGAACACAGACCTGAACAGGAGTCTGTGTAGGTGAAAACCACCTTGGTTCCATTTGTCTCTGCGCTCTGTCTCCAGACAGTCATTCAAATGTGTCTACAACACAACATTTTAATGAGTTTAAATGATACTGCAGACTTTTCTTGTGGTCTGCATGCAGAAGTCTGTTTCATGGCAACTCAATAATTAATCAGTGCTACTCTGCAATTAACCAAATAATCTCGTATATTACAGTAAAATTAATGAGCTCATTTCTCATTGTATTTTCTTTTATGGCAAACCAGACAGTTACATTTCTGTTTTTCTAAGTACTTATGTTTTTAAATCAAAACAAATCTTCTAAATCACTTGTCAAACTGAGTTATTGCAGGAAGCTGACTGATCAGCTTTTTTGGTATTTCTGTTTCATTCTGCAAAATTTTCTTTCTTTTCTTTCTTACCAAAACAACTTACAACATCCATTTCAGGCAGCTACAAGAACTCTGAAATAGTTTAATGGCCAATTTATTTTGTGTTGTTCTTCAAATGTTTTAGGTTTCACTTCATCTTATTTCCATTTCCTTCATTTATGTCGTTAAATTGGCAATATATCATGTAAATAAATTGAGAACAATGAGTTGAGTTTATTCTATATTTTCTTCAAAAGAAAATTGCAACTAAGAAACTATATCCAGGCTTTATTTCAGCTAACATTCTGTGACTAAAAAGCTGACATTTAAGCTAGACATCTTAAGCAAGTCACCCTCAGCTTCTTATGCAGCCAAAAGATGTGAGTATCCTTCTCATAGGTACTGTATCTTATTGTAAAGTAGACAATCCTACGTAGTTTACCTGAGTCCCAGGCACCTATTCAGTGATCTGAATACCTCTCATCTCTTCTGACCACAGTGGCAAATGTTGTGCAGGTTGGAAGGCGCCTGAGGAGGTCAGACAAGGTTGCTCAGGGCTTTATCCAGTAGTCTTGAAAAGCCCCCAGGGTGAAGAGAAACTGCATAGCTTCCCTGGGCAGCTTCTTCCCATGCTTAACTCCTGTCATGATAAGAAAGTTTCTCCTTATATACAGGCTGAACCTCTCTTTATTTCAGCTCATGCCTGTTGTCTTTCATTCATCCCACACAGTAAAAAGCCTGCTTCAGTCTTCTGGATGATCTCCCCTTAGGCATAGGAGGATGCTGTTCAAGTGCCCCCAAACCATCTCTCTTCAGGCAGAACAACTCACAGAATGAGTGCTCCAACCACCAACCATATGGTGGCCCTGCACTGAATTCCCTTGACTTGATCAATAGATATCTATTGCCTTTGATAGCTTTGGGGATGCACACCAAACTGGCAGATATGAAATGAGTCCTGTAAGCAATCTGCATCCTTCTGTAGCAGCAGCCAGAGGTTAGGCAGATGCATTAGGTTATCACAAATGGTTTCAGACATCCACGAATGGGAAATTCTATTTGGCCCAATGTCTTCCTTGAATTAAATGGAAGTTAAAGGAGTCAACTTGCTGATAAGCAAATGCAGAATTCTAAATGCGGGTGACTGTGAGTGGACTACCATCCCAAACTTCCAAATCATACAATAGTTCATGTTCAGCTGCTTACCAGCAATTGCTGGTAAGCAAATGGGCAGTAAAGTATCCTAAAGTAGCTGTTATCTGCTACTTGTGTATTAGTTAATATAGCCTTAAGATATTTTTGTAAAGTATTTAAAAATAAGGAAACAGTCCTATTTCACATAAATCTAAGACAGAGTTGCAGGTAGAATTTAGATTGCTTTGATCTCACTTCTGGACCCTAAAACATAGGAATATACTCCCTTCCAAATCCTACTGCATAATAAATCAATTAAAAATCAGTTTTTACATATTGGAGGTGGAGTTATTTATGTCATAATCTACATTTTAGAGCTGAAGAGTGATCCTGAGTTTCTAGAAAATTCTAAATCTAAAATCTCTGAAAAAAAATGCTGATGTCACTCAGTTTTCATCTCAATTCCATGTTTCACGTCTCTGCTAGAGCTAATTTTTAATTGGAAAAGATACTTGAAGCATTTTCATTATTTTTAGTTAAATAGCAGTTATTTATCCAAAACAAACTTAATGTCTTCCTTCATATGAAAAGTCAGCAACATAACCATAGCACAATCTACACAATCTTTCAAGCAGAGCAATGCTAGAAATGGTCAGCTGTAAAAGAAGTTCCTTTCTTCCCTATACATTCATGTTACTACTAGAAACCATCTTTTTGGAAAAGTTGCTGCAGCTTTCACTTTCATTTAATTAATATCTTTGGCTAATATCTGGTGCCAAAAATGTCTGCAACATTAAGAGCTATTCTTAGCCCTTAATTCAGCTCATCTCTTTATAAGAAGTATAGCGATTAAATCTTCTTTCTGAGCTGGAGAATTCGAGAGTTTCGGTTATGATCTCTATATATGCATAATATGAACCTAATACATATATAATTATATACATAATGTGTATCTATATAACTACATTTTTAACTGAAAAATAAAAACATAAATTATAATAACTTCCAGTATTTTGAGTATAAAGAAAAATTATTTCCATAAACAGGACTAAAAGAAACCGGGTGTGGTTTGAAATCAAGTACTTGAGTTCTAATATATAGATACTTAAGCAACTAATATAAGTGGATTTAAAGCCATTTTAAAAACTGAGGAATTCATTATACGGTCTTAATCACGTACAAAGCTTCTAATCAGTGATATTTAAATGCTTAGTATTTGAAAGTAATTTTGTACCTTTGTCTTCCAGGAGCACATTAGTATATTTGCATAGTTATGGAAATGGCAATTGCAAATTGATTACTCATTTTAAGAGAATGAACAATACAGTAATACCATATTTGAATCATAAATTTAGGAATGCATTAATCAAGGATATGCATGGTGTTTCAAGGATTTACATTAACTGCTCATCTTACTGCTTATGATATATCAGATTTCTAAGCAATAAGTTCAAGTCAGTAACAGGCTCTATAAATGTTGCTCAAACTTCAGTGATATGCCAAAGGAAACTTGAAACAAGTTAAAAAACTTGAAACACATTTTTAAAATAAGGTCAATTTAACTAAAACGACCACTTCTATGTAGTAAGTGTTGTTTAAACACTTTGTTTAAACACAGAGTTTGTGTTCTTTTCCCTTACACATGCACTCAGTGATGACTCAGCCCACACTGTGGGCTACTGTGTAGGTGCAGTGTATTTCCCACGCCACGGTAGCTGGCTGGGGGCTGGTGTAGTGCACCCCCACACCTAACACAGCAGGGAGTTAAGGCTCAGGATGTCTTAGAGGTTTATAAAGGTTTGGTACGGAAGAATCCTGACACCTCCAGCGTCACAAATATCCCTGTTTCCACCTTTCAGGTATTTATATTTCTTGCTCTGAATTTCTTGTAATAATATGACTTCCTTCTGGAATAATTACAGCTTCCTTACAATGTTAATACCCTAAAGTTTCCAATGTATATTCTAATATTTAAGTCCAGCTTTACAAGCTGCATCTGGATATACAATATACATACATAAATGTGTGCACGTACACATGAAACACCAACACAGAGGTGGGCATAAGAATATATGTTTAATAATGTTAGATTATGGAAACTTCCTTAAATGAGAATTTTATCTAACTGAACAAATTTAGGGTTAATGGCATTTCATTTTCATGGCTTCACTTTAAGAGTATCAGGTGTATTACAGTACGTTTTTGATGGAGTATGTTATCTTTTCAGCTCGTTGCAATTTGCACAGCACAGGGTAGATTTTGATTGAAAACTGCATGAAGGCAGTCAAGCAAAATATTTGTCGTCAAATATCAAAAATAGCATTTTGTCTTCCAAAATGAATAAAGGCATATCATCAGCAATCTGCTGTAGCAGAACCTCACTGAAGATAGTAGTTCATACTACAGTGAAATTAAGAATATATTTCTAAATTGTCCTCATTCTAAATGTACATATATTCATATGATAATCACCATAAAATTCAAAGGAAAGAACCCAAAGTTTAGAATTCAGAACTCTTATTAAAAAGCTTTTTAAGGAAAAAAATGTTTTAATGAAATAATAAGTATATGACAGTTACAAATATGTATATGACAGTTATAAATAAGACCAATTTTTGCCAGAATAAAGCTTTTGTAATCTCTTTAGAAAGAAGTTAATGCTAAATCAAGCTCACATTTCATGTTTCCTATTAGAAAGTTAGTTACAGTTTATAAGGATGTAACACATTTTCTCAGTATTGTGAATTTTATTATTTATGTCTCTAGTTTCTCTTTTATGTTTTGAAATACTTTTGCTTTTTCAACTCTGAAATTCTTAGCCTAAAAAGAAAGAAAATTAAACATTTTAGGACCTTTTATCTCTTTTGCCATAAAAAGGGGTGAAAACCCAAATAGTGTTTGGATAATCAACTGTAAGTATCTATAGGGAAAATATTGGAATACCCTAGGCTTACATGATCTCATGAAGAGATCATGTTGCAAGACATCCATCCATCCAACACAGGAGGTACAAATAGCAGCACAAAGAAACCAGTTCCATTCTCATTCAGCTCTACCCTGGCTGAATTCAGACCTCAGTGGAATTATAGCTTTTCCCAGTGTTTAAGATGCTCATACCCTTCACAGCAGTCTAAGTAATTCTGTACCTCTAAAGTTTCAGCACACATTTCCTACTGCAAAGTCTAGTGTCATGAATTCAAATTTTCCAGTGTAACACTGCTGCGAAAACAATGGTTATCAGGCCTTGACACACTGAGAACAGCACTGTATCATAGGCCCTTTTGCCTGCGAACTCCGTCTCTAGCTGAGAACATGACATGAACATGATGCTGCTGAAGCCCAACTGTAGAACTGACCCACTAGACAGTTTGAGGAAGCAAAGTTTTGCTTCCAGTATATATATGGAAAAATGAGTCCATAGTCACACAACACTGTGTGTTCAGAGAGTAATACAGGCTATCTTCATCAGGAAGAAACCCTTAATTTTGAAAGAGGAAAGATTCACGGTGCACACCGAGAAGGGTCAGAAGCAAACAGGCTGGACAGGTTCTCAAAATACCTATTTCATCTGCCTATGACAAGGCAATGCCCATACTAAATGGAACTTCAGATAAATGCCATTGCAGTTATTAGAGTGAAGTCAGACTTTATATATGAAAAGTATTTAATTTCTAAACATTTTTCTGATGCTTTCCTCAGTAAGTGGCAGAAAAGTACAACATCTTCCTACAATATGCTCTATTGTTTGTGTAAATCAATTTTGGTATAAGCGCTGAGGGAATTATTTTCAGTATATTATTTATGCAGCTAATGTAGCTCCTTTTTGTTCATGAACAAACTGATTTTTGCAAATCATCTGGTTCACTTAGGTATTTAAGCAGGCTCCATTACAACAGTATCAGTGAGTCACACATTTATTGTCGTAACGCACTAGTCTACAAAGCACTGCATTTGAAATGTTCCTAATACACTATCAGTAGTAATACAGCATGTAGTACCCCCGCAGTGGTCAACAACCCCATTCTACTGGATGGTCTACAAACACAGCATAATGTAACAGTCAAAGATCTATTTTGGGATAAGCTGAGCCATTCATTGTCTCCCTTTGCACCATACTGACTAGGTGCTACATTCAGTCACCCAGACGTGGGAGTACAGCTCCATCTAGATGGTCTAAGTTATTCTGCTTGCCCTCTAGCAGTCACTCCACAAGACTGCAGCTTCTCTCATGTAACATCTGAACAAGTCTTTGGTGGTTCAAATGGCAGTAGGCAGCTGTGATCTGGTCTCCACTAAATGTAATGGGAGTTTAAACACGTTGTTTACACGTAGACTCCTACAGGTATCATAGAATCATAGAATAGTTTGGGTTGGAAGGGACTTTTAAAGGTCATCTAGCCCAACCTCCCCTGCAATGCGCAGGAACATCTCCAACTAGATGAGGTTGCTCAGAGCCCTGTCAAGCCTGACCTTGAATGTTCCCAGGGACAGGGCATCTACCACCTCTCTGGGAAATCTGCTCCAGTGTTTCACCATCCTCAGGCAAAAATATTTTCCTTATATTTGGTCTAAATCTTCCCTCTTTTAGTTTAAAGCCATTACACCTTGTCCTATCACAACAGGCCCTGCTAAAAAGTTTGTCCCCATCTTTCCTGTAGACCCTCCTTAAGTACCGAAAGACCACAATAAGGCCTTCGCCAGCCTGCTCTTCTCCAAGCTGAACAACCCCAAGTACCTCAGCCTGTCTTCATAGGAGAGGTGTTCCATCTCTCTGATCCTTTTTGCAGACCCGCTCTAACAGCTCCAACAGATTCCTGCACTGAGTGCTCCAGAGCTGGATGCAGTTATGCATGTGGCATCTTAATCATAACCTCTCTATCTTAAGCAGATTTGGAGCACATTTCCATACACAGATGGCTAGCAAATTACTGTCCTTGGGCAAGTGTTGCTTTTTTATATTTGCTTGTTTAAGAGACTGCTGAGTTTTTATTGTCTAGAAATTTAGCCATTAAGAGAGTCTAAAAATGGAGACATCCAAAATCAAACCTTTAATCTATAACAGTGTTATCTCCTGCTAACACTGAGCAGTTGGTTATATAAATGACATTATTTCCATTTAAGCAAGCCTAGTATGGCAGCCTTACACAAATGAGACAAAGGTTCACTCTAGTTCCCTTCTTTCCCAGTCAGTTAACATATTTTAGATTATTGAAGATATTTTTGAATTTTATATGGCTGCATTTCAGATACATTTGAGATATCAACATCTGAATTTTCATCAAATTTGAGGTAATTAAGTAAATAAATTTTAAAAAAAAGAATAATTTCTGAATGCTTACCTGATTCTAAAGTTGGATCTTTTTTATGCTAGTAATCATAAGATAGCATAGGTCAAGTTACAGCAAATGACAGACAAAGAGCAAAAGGAATCCAGGGTCTCAAACACATTTCAAGAAGTAAAAAAGGATTTGGGAAAATCTTTAAAGTTTTAGGAGGGCAAGTCCCATTAAAATCCATGAGAAATTTCTTCCTCAATCCTTTTGAGGATTTTCTGGTGGTCTACCCAGGGTTGCAGTCAATAAACCCAAATTTCTATTCACAACTTGTGCAAAAATGCAAAACTATCAAACAAAGAAATAAAACTGTGAAGAATTAATGTTAGAAAATGCCTTGTTAGCAAAACAAAATAAGGAAATAAATAAGGAAATTAAATTATTTCCTGATGAAATAAGGAAAACCCAACCTGAAATTTTTAATAACAAATAACAGTAATGGACAAAAAAAACATGTATCATTTTATATCTGCAAGTGTCCCGAATAAAGTGTAAGCTCACCTACACTTTCCTGTGGATTTTGTGCTTCACTTGAACTATAATTTCGTGCCATGTCAATGGGACTGATCTGTCCTTTCCTGCTTCCATTTTCCATGTGGTCACCTTGCCCTGGAGGTCCCTTGCCTTGGGACATCAAATGTCCCACCATTTGCAGGACTTTAGGAAGATACAAAATATATTTGCTGCATCCTGAAGACCAGAGGTTTTCAAAACTCACCTCCAAAAAAGTGAAGAAATAGCTGGGAAAACAGCTTCCAAGAAAAGCTGTGAAACATATGCTGGGTTTAAACTGGTTCAGCTTAACTCCACCTCAGAATACATGCTCTAAAATTGTTGAGAAAGCAACCAATCCAGAAAGAGTCATTGCTTTATTCATAGCTGACTAGTGGAGCCTGGAAGTAGATTCTGTTGTGAATAGCTGAGGGTTAATACTGCGCATCTTTCAAGATTGTAACCAGTGAAAAGAAAATAAGGACATTACTAAGAGATAAAATAGTTGGGAAATGTAATATCTTTTGTACAAAGATTCCACTGACAACCATTAGCATTATTATCTGTGCCAACCAGGAAATGACTATCATTTTAGATACTGTTTGACAGTTCTGATTTATTCCTGGAGAACTCGACTTCATTCTCACCAATTAACATAGCAGATCCATAACCGGCCTTAGACATGCCACGTCTATTCACAGGGGATTACCTATAAGCCATTTATTCCACGTCTGCCCATTCAAAGTAGCTGGTTTTTTTCTGCTAGATTACAGCCTCTCAACATTACTCTAAAACCAGTCACCAAATAGTAGAGCCATTCTCTCCTGCTGAAAAACTTGGAGGAAAGAGGACATCATTTATTTAGCAAAGATACCTTTCAACAGCTACAAACATATTGTCTATACAGCAGGTACTTTCAGATCCCTTAAGGGAAGCCATTTCCTTTCTCTCTCTGCCTCTCTCTCTACCACGGCCCGCACCAAAAAACGCATCCACGCACCCCAAGAGCAACACCAAAGGAATTTATGGAAACAACAGAAAAATTTTAATCACTGCAATTGACAATACTGATTTGTATTTATAGCATCTTTCATCCGAAATAAGTCTTTAAAAGGCCTTTTTCTACGTTAATAAATTATCTCACCTAACAAGCCTTGCTGTGACATGGTTCTTGGCAGACACATAACAGGTTTCAGAAATTCAACTCTTATAGGACTGAAAGTGGAGAACATTATAGTCCGTCTGTTTGAAACTTCAGGTAGATAGATTTTACTTATCTTCATTGGTACCTGGGGGAAGTCATTTATAGGGTGATAAGGTATTCAGTGCCAGCAGTCCTTTGTTGTTGTGTAATAACTCCAAAACACCTTCAACAATGGTCCTGTATGTCCTAGACCCTTAAAACTGCCTACAGAGCAAAGGATGATTCCCACTATTGCTCCCTGTGTATGGTCATTTAGGAGCCTATATATGGCAGGCTATTGTGATTCCATGAGATAAGTAAACCTGGATAGGTGTCTTTGTTTTGGATCTGAGTTGCATGCAACCATAATGTCACTACTGTTCCAAAGATATTAAATTCACAGATGACAAATTCTGTAATCAGTCACCTTCTATCACCATCATACCTGACCACAAATCATGACATCAGTTAAAATATTACCTTAAAAAATAGTCACACCCTGACTTCAATTGCTACTAAAATATGTTTTAAAGGAATTAGATCACTTAAAAACTTTCATCTTTCAGGGTAACTTGCAAGTACTACAGTGTTTAAGACTTGCACCATAACATGTTAGCTGAGCTCTACAGCTACTTATGCCTAGTTATTAAAATACATAATAAATCCATTATGAAAATACTGAGACATATTGAAAAAATTATAAACATCGATTATACAACATTATACTATAAAAATGACAAGAGATTATTAAAGAAAATTGCTCAGTGAAAAAATTGAACCTCTGTGTTAAAGTTATGATTCCTTCAAGTCAGACTCTAGAGCAGACAAAATAATTGCTGATGTTTCTGGCATAGCAAATAGATGTTGAGTTTTTAGCAAGTTCTTTTCTAACAACTTCAGCAAAGTGTCAAAGTGTAATATGTCAACCTTAATCCTCTCATGAGTAAAATCTTATATTTAGCAATATTTAACAATAGTAAAAGTTAATATTTTCAAATTATCAAAGATTACTAACATAATCAGTAAAAAGACTCCTGACTAAGTAAAATAAAATTCCACTCTAAACAGGAAGATGCTTCAGTGTGTCCTATGAGCAGCTCTGTTGACTTAAATGGGACTACCAAGTCAAATGGCCCAGAATTATTTCATAAAATGAAATACATGGCATTTTGAATGGAAATTAATAAATAAATCACAGCAATTTTACCAGGACCAAAGTTTATTCCTAATTCATTGATTCTCTTAAAAGTCTTAAAACCATTTTTACCTAGTGAATTCAGGTGATCCTAATAGGTATTGCTGAGAGGTGAAAATCACTCAGTTGGCTAAAATAGATTTCCCATTGCACTCCCACTTCTGTACTAGGTCTCTCACTAAATAGTAATGTACAGAACAACTTTCTGTTTGCTTTCTTGCTTCTCCTGCTTTTAGTGGCTAGCCAAAAGAAGGATGTCTATGCACCTGACGTAAACTTTGTTGGTCATGGTCTGTGATTAGCAGAATACTGATTGGACAATTTCTCTGTATTAGTTGGGATCAAAGAAAGGAAGAGGAGTGGCACAACAGTCAGTTGTGACACAGCAACTGGCACACTTCACCTATTCGCTAGTAATCTAGGATCGCAGTGGAAACTGCACATATTGGCAAGCCTTAGAGTGCTCATGTATATCCTCCAACGTGTCCTCTCTCTGGCTCTGGACTACAAAGGGCAGCATTCCCTGAAGCGGATTGGCTGTCTCAGTTCTTGCAGCCACTATAGAGACTTCAAAGGTGACAGCAAAATGAGGACTACACATGGATATGTAGAGTCCCTGCCATAGAAGCTCAGTGAGAACGGACAAGTCCCAGAATCTGCATTTCTCCATTGTGTGGCTGTACAAACCTCCCAACATACTTACACTCAGGGCAATCATCTCATGAAGGAAGATGGCGAGGGAACCTGTGTAAAAAAAAAAATAAATAAAAATTGTAAATTTACTAGTCAGAGCATTCAAACTTGAGGCTAAATGAAAGATGGAATGGTCTGCAAAAGTGTGAATGGAACAGCAGTTGGTAGCTTTTCTGGTTCCAACAATTGGAGCATGTCAAAATCACATAGTTCGGATAATATGTAACAGTCAGCATACATAGTACCTAACACAATCCTCCTGGATAGAGTGTAAAAATACAAACCATACTTTTATCTTCAAAAAAGATTTCAGAATATCTATCTAAATTCTGACCCAGAACTCTCTTAACATCAAATTTATGAATGTTATGAATATTTATGTATGGTACATATCATTTAGGGAAAAGTAAAACTTATTATTTCTTGGACTAAGAGACATGCAATAAAAGACATATTTTTTTCCACATGGAACACAGTTAACTTTTGTAACCTTTGTCATAGGATGGCTGTGGCCTTCAAAGATCCTACACTGCCGCTGAACCAGAACCTTAGAGTCAGGGCACCTCAGGTGTCTTTTATATTTTTATATATATAATATATATATATTATATATATTTTTATATATTTGTACAAACATTGCTGAATATGAAATCTTGTAGAAATCATAGAAATCAAGCACATTTAAAAACTACTCTGGTTTCAGGTATGTCTACCTACGAAATTTCATCAGGAAGTATAAGAAAAATTACCAAAAATACAAAAGAAAATATTGTAAAAGTTTGTATACATATTGCTGAGGGGTTTTGTTAATCTAATAAAAGTGACTCCTTAGTAGACACTGAAGAGTCCAACTGACCTACGACACCATAATTCAGCTAACATTTGTTCATGATAATAATAACTTTACTTCAAGCAATACTTACACAAAATTGGGACTAGAGCATTTTAAATGGATACTCTATTCTTTTTGACTTATAAAAATAATTCTCCATTCCTTGTTGTAATTCTTTTAAATTTATCTCTTCCTAGAAGTTGGAGGGGGTTGACTATGTGAAAATAATTATAGCCATTTCTTGACTGACTTGGAAGCACTGCACAACTAACTATAACTTCACTTCTACTCTGCCATTAGAATCATAGAATGGTTAGAGTTGGAAGGGACCTTAAAGGTCATTGACTTCCAACCCCCCCGCCATGGGCAGGGACACTTCCCACTAGAGCAGGTTGCTCAAACCCCCATCCAGCCTGGCCTTGCCCTTCTCTGGGCAACATTCTATTGTGTCAATCACTTTGCAGGGCTGCTTTTAAAACCCAGTGATTTCTTATGCATTTGTCCCAATCTATGAGACAACTCAAACATTTCTTGAGTTTTATGTGTTCAAAATAACCCATCAAAGACAAACCTATGCCCATGTTTTTAATTGATTAATAATACCTGTATCATCAAGCTGGAACACAGGAAGTTCCTTTCAAATATGAGGAAAAACTTCTTTATGGTGAGGGTGACAGAACACTAGAACAGGCTGCCCAGGGAGGTTGTGGAGTCCCCTTCTCTGGAGATCTTCAAGATCTGCCCGGATGCAGTCCTGGGTAATGTGCCCTAGGCAATCCTGCTTTAGCAGGAGAGTTGGACTAGGTGATTTCTAGAGGTTCCTTCCAACTCTGACAATTCCGTGATCTTAGTACAATTAACCATTCAAGTCTCCTCTTCTAGAGTGATCTAGGAAAAAAAAAAACAACTTTATAATAGTCACTGGTGCATAAGTGAATATAAGAAGATGGTGTGATGATGACTTTGCAGGAATATGATAGTATCTCCAAAAAGATTTTGTAAACCAGTTCTCCTAAGAATAAAAAGATATTATGAAGCCAAAGGTCATTAGCTAGAAAAAATGTTGATATAGGCACTCAAGCTGGAGGCTTAAATAACAGTTATCATCTTTTTAGGTATTGTGAAGTTTCTTCAGTAAAGCTCTTTTCCTTTACATTTCTCCAAGATTTCACATAAACCTAGATAAAGGCAAATGTTTCAGTTTCATAAGTCTAGTGTGATAGGGACTTGATGTTCAGACAGGAGGAAGGAATTTGACAAAAAGGGAAGAATTTCAGATCATTTGTATTATTTCAATGAAATATTTCTTCCTTAAAATTACCGCATTCATAAATTATAAAATTCTGTAACAGCTGACATTTTTGAATAGGTTGTAAAACATTAAGAATGCCTGAGTCAACAAGTCTACAGCAAATGTAGCATTGACTCACAGCTTGGTTAAAATTAGAGTTATAATATTGAGAAAAACAGAAAATTATAGTTGTAAGAGAAGTCCAGCAGTAGCCTAGTCCTCAACTTAGAGAGATTGCTTAAACACTCTGGCATATCCCAAATGCAGAAGTGCTCCAAGAACTGTGACAGTTCAATTCACTTTTCCACTTCAATACTTTACTAGAGAGCAGTGAGAAAGTACGAGCAGTATGAGCATTTCTCTAAGCACAGCGAGGCAGAACAATTTAATTCCTCACAGCAGACTGAAAACTGTTTCAGAAAAAAATTCCATAAATTCCTTATTTGATAAAATTCTCTATTTATGTTTTCTGTATTCATTATACCACTGTGACATCATTATACACACCCAGACTATTTTATGACACTACTGACCACTGTGCTAAGAGATAGCAAACAATCTGTTTATTCTCAATCTGATTTTTAGCAAGTTAAAGTAATTCAGTGTTATAAATCATGTTGTGATCTTCTGAATGCATAAAGCCCATGCACTTTGGAAGAAAGCTTAAACTTTACCTGAGTTACAGTTGATTGACTCAGTAATTATAAAATGGAAATGTATGTCGTGCAAAGCTGTAGATGCACCAATGCATCTTTTGCTAAGGGAAAGATTCCAAACACCATAGCAGAGATAAAGCACATTGCCAGAACTTATATTGATGTACTCTTTTTATAGGAAACAAAGTAGCTAAATTCTGGGTGAACAGTAAAGTATGCCTGTGATTGTCCCCTTCCATGGGCACACGAGACCTGCTCTGTGCAAACAACATTCATCAAAAGGTTGCAATCACTCATCAAAAAAGAACATAGCCCAGCATAACAATTGTTTTAAACTATTTAAGCTAGCCTAGTTCATTTTTCATGGAAAAGGTTAGGGAGTGTTCATGTGAGCCATGTGCAGGGCAGATCTAAGAGAGCAATCATCTTTGACGGCGAAACAAGGAGACGAGGGCAGTAACCTTTACCACCAGCAAAGACAGATGGTATGTCCATGTCACAAGGCTACAGAAACCTCTAGTGCTCCAGGAATGCAAACTTTCAATGAGGACAAATTTTGAGCAGTCAGGAGAAAAAAAATCCAAATACCACCAACGCTACTGGCAAACAGCAGTCATAATTCATCCTAGCATCAAAAAGGCAGATGTTTCATCTAACAAGAAGAATCAATAGTATTTGTTATATTTAATGTTGACATTTTTTAAACTTCTCTATATTTGCAGGGCAAAGGCCAGCCAAACAATGCATATTTCATCTGCTGGAAGATATGATGACCTTACCATCTTGCCCTTTCTCAACCCTGACCTTTTAAGACTACAGTGAAGAGGCAATCATCATTAAAGAAGAAATAAATATTCACATGAACCATAAAGTAATTTTTACTCAAAATTGTTACCTAATTCTTCTGATTAAGGCATAATAAGATTTTGGCTCAGTTTTCATCACCTACAAAGCAGCTTTGTTTGCCTTTTTTTTCTTTTTTTGTGAATTTGCCAACCTGACAGTCAATATAGATTTTATGTTTCCAGAGCACCAGGATCATTCCTGGAAAGTAGGAGCACTCCCTAGCATTTACCCTGGCCACATCAGGGCTGGAAGGTCCAGCTGATGAAACAGTATAGACCACTGGAGATTCTCAGGAAGAACATACTAACCTGCTGTGATATACTATGAAAAAGCCAAAGTAATTTCCTTTTGAGATTAATTTTTTCAGTGGTTGCATCAGTATATGGGCTTGCTAACAAAATACAAAGCAGTTTTGTGTCTACGTTGCCAAATGAATTACGACAGTTTTGGTGAAAGTGGTCATGAAACAGTATTCTTCAGCAGCTGCTAACAGATGTAGTCCTTTTACTTCAGTTACTGCTTGTCCATTTTTTATTTGCAGCACATGACATGAGCTACTGACTTCCTCACTCCATTTTCCCTCTTTTCTTGCAATCACCTCTCTCTCACTCAACAAATCACTTCTACTTTCCTTAACTTTCCTTCTCTGGATTGTTTTCCTCACTAATTTTTCTTAGCAGCTGACCAAAACCTCCCATCCCCCTTTAACAGGTTCTGAATAAACCAAAACACGGTCTTCAGTTTGCCTCTTCTTTTGTCTCCAGCAGCATCTTCCTATGATCTACTGGGAATTCTGCATTTCATTTCAGATACACAAAGCAAGGTTTTGTGATACCTGTTGGGGATACCTTGGGATACCTTGGTAGTTGGGTATTAGTTCTACTAGATCCACAAGGCTGTTCTACTAGATCCACATCCATAATGTTTCGTCACATTAATCTCAGAGTGATCTGAAACTCTCAGCATCCAAAGGCTCGGGTACTGGAATGACACGAGCTTCTGGAAAAAAGGCAAAACCAAAATCCTGCTCCCACTGAAGTCAATGAGACTTTTGCTTCTTTCTTAAACTAAAGGTCACTCAGGGTCTTTATTTGCTGAAGAAAGTCTCATCTACTGTATAAATAGTGACATGAAGGCAGCGCTTGACTTAAACCACTGTTGATTTTTACATAACCATAGTTACTAAACTACAGAATTCAGTGAAGAGATGTCCATAGAAAATGAGCCACTTTATTACCAAATGTTTACTCAATAAGATATTTAGCATGTTTACATTAAGTATCCCTATAAGACTAACCTACTAACTCACATTTAGCAATTTAAAAAGGCTTAGTATCATATTGTGATAGCCAGGTAGCAGAAACATTATTAAATGCTTTCGAGAAATAAACACAATACATATCTGTATTAGTGTGTTTTTGACTTACTGGTTGGATTCACAATAGATACAAATTACCCCAGTTTATTTATTATTTTTTTCTGTATGGCATGTACTGAAAAATGAATTCATATACTTTAATCTCTAAAAATAGACCTTGTCAAATTTATGAAGGTGATTATTCCTATAATAATTACTGAAACAAAAAAACTATTTGACCATGAGTTAAGGTCATTTATAATACATTCCCTCCATGAACAATGCATGAATCTGACTTCTTAATTTTACTTGTCTGTTGTCTGTTCTCTGCATTTGCCACCAGAGAGCTGTTTTAAAATAAGATATTGACCATGGAAAGTTCATGTTAACAATCAATTTATTTACAATGATCTCAGTATTACAAACAAGGACTCACACAAGTGAATAACATTATAGCAAATATAAGCTAGTTAATCCATCCTTCGACTACTCAGGAGTGAATATAATAAGAAGTGACTCCGTTTTTCTATATTTCGATTACTTGGATTATCATTTTATTCAGTGTTTTAGAGCTCACAGTAATAATAAAAATGCATTAGGCATGATTCATTTCCAATACTGTCATCTACATTTTAATAAGTCTTAAAATTAGAGAGAAGAAAAATGACACAGTCTTATGATAGTTAATACAAATTTCAATCTATGCACTTCACTTTAAACAATATTCCAGGCTGCTAACTAAGGGTAAAATGGGTTTGTAATAACAAAATCTCCTTCTCTCTGAAAAAAAACAAGGCAAAGAAAGGCTGGTGCTACATGAAAGGTACACAAAGGTACCCTCAATTGACAAAAAATGTCAATGAAAACTGATGAAAGGCATAAAGCATACTTGTTCATAAAATCAGAAAGCTTTTTTGATGTTTAGTGAACTCCCCAAAGATAAAAAAAAATCAGCTTTAGTAGGATCAGTTTATTGATATCAAAGGTAGAACTCTCTCAATGTTATTTAAAAGGTTTGAGAGACAGACTGATCCCTCTGGAGGCTGAGTTCCTTCCTAGGTTGGATGTCTTAAGCCCAGTAGGGTGAATCACCCTGGGGAGGTACCAATTACATCTCCACTGACTACTGGGGGAGCTGAGACAACAAGTCTAGATGAGACAGCTGACTCTTAGAGAGCACATTAGGAGAAATGAATGTCTCCCAGCCAAGGTTTATCTGCATTGCAGATAAGGCTGCATTTGAATATAGGAAGACTTATCTTCTCCAAGTTTAAGTTTACTAGCACAAGATAACAGTAATGAAAAGTTGCCAGCACAGGCTTTAGCAAGAGAGATACCCTTGCTGGCTGCTGGCCTACATTCAAGGCAAGGTACCACACAATCTCTATGCTGATGAAAGTCAGAGAAGGGGGTTTTGTCTGACATATAATTATACCTCTGTTTGTTCCAATGACTTGCCTGAAGCCTAGAGGTGAATTTTTCACCTCAGATTAGCACATACACAATAGAATTTTCACAGGAAGAGTGGTAACTGTTTCTACCTCTAAGACATGGAAAATGAAAATCCACAGGACATCCTGTATTTTAACATTTAGTTTTACCCATACAGAGATAAAAAAAAAATCATAATAAATCAACATTACCCGCTAGCTAAGTGAGATAAGCTAAGTGAGGTGCTTGACTAATCTTGTGGCCTTATACAATGGAGCAACTGCATCAATGGACAAAGGAAGAGCAAGGGATGTCATCTACCTGGGCTACTGTAAGGCCTTTGACACAGTCCCCCATGACATTTTTTATGTTAAATTGGAGAGATATGGGTCTGAAGGATGGACCATTAGATGGACAAGGACTTGGGTGGGTAGCCACATCCAAAGAATTATATTCAATGACTCAATGACCAAGTGGGAACTAGTAACGAGTAGTGTATTTCAAGGGTCCATATTGGGACCGATACTATTTAATATCTTCATCAATGATATAGACAGTGGGATTGAGTCCACCCTCAGCAAATTTGCAGATTACACCAAACTGAGTGGTGCAGTCAATGCACTTGAGGGAAGGGATGCCATCCAAAAGGAACCTTGAGAGGCTTGAGGAGCTGGACCCATGTGAACATCAGGAAGTTCAACAAGGCCAAGTACAAGGTCCTGCACCTGAATTGTGGCAACCCCCAAAACCAGTACAGATTGAGGAATGAACAGCTTGAGAGCAGCCCTACCAAGAAGGACTTGGGAATATTGATAAATTAACTATTTGTAACGTGCCCTTGCAGCCTAGAAAGCCAACCACATCCCAGGTTACTTCAAAAGATGCATGGCTAGCAGCTCAAGGGAGGTGATTCTACCACTCTACTCTGCTCTTGTGGTACCCCATCTGGAGTAGTTCTGGGGTCCCTAATACAAGAAAAGCATGGACCTGTTAGAGCAGCTCCAGAGGAGGGACATGAAAACTGTAACACCTCTCCTATAAAGAAAGGCCAGTTGTTCAGCCAGAAGAGAAGTCAAGGCTCTGGGGAGACCTTACTGCAGTCTTTGAATGTATAAAGTGGGTTTATGAAAAAAAAAGAACAGAGAAAGACTTTTAACAGGACCTGGTAGGGACAGGATAAGGGGCAATGGCTTTAAACTGAGAGGGTTTAGACTGGACATAAGGAAGATATTTTCTACGATTAAGGTGGTGAGATACTGGAACAGATTACCCAGAGAAGTTGTGGATGCTCCATCGTTGGAAGCGTTCAAGGCTAGGTCGGTTGGAGCTTTGAGCAATTTGATCTAGGGAAAGATGTCCCTCTTTGGAGGGGTTCTACTAGGTGATCTTTAAAGGACCCTTCTAACCCAAACCATTCTATGATTCTGTGATAAGGAAAATCTCTAAAACATTGTTTGGAGTAGCTCTGCCAGGGAAATAAAATAATTTTATTGACAAATTCCTGCTTATAATTAACATAAGACCTAAAATTAGTGAAGGAAAACTGTGAATGATTTAACAGGGGATGAAACAGATGCTTATTTGAACTTAGTTCCTGAATCAATGCAGCTACAATGCATGTATGTCCCCCTTAACATATTTTGTTGCATTTTGGGAATAGATGGAATCATTCAAGTCTGATGTAATGGCACTATAGATACTATTTTGATGGATAAGAAGTCAGTAATAAGAGCTAACTAGAGGAGTCTGCAGCTGGAATATAGACAACATTCTTTGCTATATCTTTTTCCTCTCTCCTTAAACTAAGAATCATGTTTTCTTGCAGTTTGACAAGTAAATAATCTTGTTTCAAGGAGGTGAAGCAGCCCATTTGTATGCTTCATTTCTATCCCTCTTATTTTAAATCATCCTGAGTTACTCTCTACTGATTTCTTTTCAGTTAGAATTTCTTATGTGTCTAATCTCTGACTGGCATGTATGTAGGTCAAAGCAATTATATTCCTTTGTTAAGCAAGCTAGCTTGAAACAAGGGAAGCCATCTGCCTGTTACACAGCCTTAAGCAAAAAATAAGCCATTCAAGCTTCAAAATTTCCAGAAGGAAGACCTAAAAAGGAGATGAGGACTCTGATTATGCACGTAGGAAGCAAAAAGCAACGAGAAAACCCAAGAAATACCAGACCATAATTTCATAGAATGAGATTGGGAAAGGATAGGAATACAGCATCATGATTCAGAGCCACATGTTGGGATTGGGATTTCTGACTACAAATAATTGCTTTCTCTCAGAAAGCAGAAAGAGAACTCCATGTGTGCTCTTTGTTTAGCAGCAGGATTTCACTAAGGAGTGTTGGACCCAATGTGTGTCCATTGCCTTTTGGAGTGGTAAAAAGAGAGTAGTGGGCTTGGAGGCTGATTTGCTGCTACCCACTGGTTCTAGGCCCTTATATCCACACTACATGTTAACCAGAAAAGTTTACTCCAGTTATTGACTCTAGATGTACAGCATGCATAGACAGAGAGCCAAGCACTCTGTAGAGGACCTTACTTCCACAGTGGGGTGCTCTATATGGTACCCTGGTGCATGACTTCATCTCTCCAGGACAAAATCTGGTGGGTGCTTGACTATCTGCTACAAAACACAAAGTATATACAATAGAAATTACCAGATGGCCATATCAATGAATTAATTTTCACTCTCACCCATTTCTAAACTCTGAGCATTTGTTGAATTGCTGAAGGTTAGATTCCTGGTGGAAGACGTCACTCCACCAACTTTACAGCATCGAGGAGTTTCCTGTAAAAAAAAAAAAAAAAAGAAAAAAACCTGCCTAACAACCCTAGTGGTACTGTGACTCTATGATTCTATAAATATGTATTCTTATATAGCTGTGTCCTCACTTTCTTCTTCTTTCTGTGATGTATCTGTGGTATTCTTTCTTGATTACCACTGCCTTGGGTGCTGGGACTGTGAGACAGCCTTTGTGAGGAGTTGGGGGGGCTACACCATGCTGGACATCGCTGGTTCCAGACGGCTCCAACCAACCCACCCCAAGGCAGGCCTGAACTCCCCGCAAGATGCTGGCAAATCTGGGTGAATGTATTTTAAAAAGGGTAAAATGCTGCGCAGTAGTGAGAGGTGAGGTGAAAAAGTGTTAGAAACAGCCCTGTGCCACCAAGGCTGGAGGAGAGAAGGAGGTGCTCAAGGTGCTGGGGCAGAGAGATTCCCCTGCAGTTGCAGAAGAAACCACAGTGGAGCAGGTATCCACACTGCAGCCCACGGAGAGACCACAGGGGAGCAGATATCCACACTGCAGCTCATGGAAGACACCACACCAGAGAAGGTGGATATTTACTACAGCCTGTGGAGGAGACCCACACAAGAGCAGAGAAAAGTGTGAGAGGGAAGGAGCAACAGAGAGAAGCTGTTCTGGATTGACCATAACTCCCATTCCCCAACCACCCTGTGCCGCTCAAGGAAGGGAGGATATTCAGGAGTCAGGAACAAAGGAGTGAGGTTGAGCCTGGTAAAAAGATCAGAGAGAGGAGGGAAGGTGGTTTAATTTCTGTCTTTGCTTGTCACCATATAAATCTATTTTAAATGCCAATTAATTAAATCTTTTTCCCCAAATCAAGTGTTTTTTCTTCTGTGAGAATAATTGGCAAGTGATTTCCTTATCTTTGTCTCAACCCATGAGCTTTTCCATGATATTTTCTATCTCCATCCTTTTGAAGAAGGGGAATGAAGGAGCAGGTGGGTGGGCATCTGGCAGCCAGCCAAGGTCAAACCACTACAATCAGGCAGTTTCTTAAATCGAAACAATACCTTGAGAAACCATCTATCTATCTATGTAGTTCAAATTATTAATCTGTCTTACACACTTTCCCATATATGACGTTGTCTATCTGCTTTGATTAGAGGTTTTTATTGCTTCAAACACCTATTTACATAAAGAGACCTCAATGGCTTTTTAAATTAGCTTAAAACAAAGACAATGAAAACAATAATCATATTATTAAAAAACTGTTTTCTAAGGTGTACACTGTAATACCTTTCATCTCTCTTTACTTATAGCTTAAAACCATAATTTAGGCAATAACTGTTTCAAATAGCCCTTAGTAATCCTGTAATGTATTTTTATCATTCTAAAAGCTTTGTCAGTAACACAATTACTCTTTTATCCAATTACTTAATTCAGAATAAGAAGTAGGCATTTTCAGAGTACAATTCTTACATCCTGGATAGATTCAGTTTCTTGGAAAGCATTGTTTTCTTTCACAATAAGCTGCTGGAACAGTGATGCTCCTTCAGTTATAAGTAGCAGTCCTTGGAGCAAGGCCTACTGCTCTTCAACCATAGAGGTCTTTGCAGAAAATGAAATTAAAAACCAGGTGCTCTTTGGCACAAGCACTCACTTTCTTCCTCTTCTCTTCTTCCTCTCCCATGAATCTTACCTTGTTTTTTTAAACACTTTCTTAGCTACAAGAAGAGAATTGGAGGTTGCAAAATCTGCAAACAGATTGAAGCATGATGTTTAGAGTTGACTCCTGAAAGACAGAAGAGTAGGTTTTAAACACTTTAGAGCAAAAAGATCAACTATGAGTTTCCCACTTTCTGCATGGGTATTTTGAGGACAAAGCCATTTTCTTAAAAGGTTCTACCACACAGATCATTGGTGGCTCTGCTATGAACCTAAAATGAATTAGTTTTGAACTGTATACTTTTTTGAAATAAATCCTTATTCTCTTCATTGGGATTTATATTCCAAATAACTGTACTTTCTGTATTTCCAGATCTGGTAAGCTGCAGTGGAGAAGCTCTTGGGTTTCCAAAAATGAGGAGCTGGAAGAATAGAGAGAATTCTGTCTCATAGGCTCCATGTCATTCAAGGCTTATATAAATGTCCATTTCCACTGCTTGTAGATTTATGTTTTGCCAATACAACACTTTAGACTCTTTACAGATGCTTCAGTGTACATTTTTATACAGAATTACAGGCATACCAAGATGCCAGACACATCAAGCACTGCAAAAGCTGCTTTGATCTCTACTGATAGAACACTTACTGCTCTGTTCTCTATACCACACCAAAGTGCAAAATGAGTAAAACCACAGTAATGGCACTTAACACTATAATGATAAGTGATTTTTTTTTAAAAAGGAAAATCACATAGCAATGCTCTGTGCTATAAAACTACAGACTGCTATATGTAATTCTGGAAAAATGCCATTAACATCATTCCACTTTTAAATGCTATAATTTCATCAAGGAATCTAGGAAGTTCCAAAATTAATCTTGCCTCTTTTCAAAGACTTTAATTCGATGCCTTTTCCAGATTCTGTTCCATAATGTTCTCATTTCTAATCTCCATGTAAAAGAGCAGATGTGTACTGGGCTGGTGCTCAAATACTCTGCAGAGAGAGAACTGAATAAATATGTTCTTGAAAGTTAATTTATTACTCTTATGTTGCTTCTAAAGATCAAGACTTTGAGTGAGCATCTTGAAAATTAAACAGATGGACAGCTCCACAGAGTAAACATTTACCAAAGGAATGTGCCTTGCTTTCCAGCTTGCTCCATGATTTCAAACCAGTGTTCATTCAGCTGAGTGATATCTATTAAATGCCACACAAATAAATGGCAATACAAATTTTGGGGCCATGTATGAGTGGTTGGCCTACCTTTAAAACTTAGTGAAAAATAGGGCATACACTCTGAGAGACAATCCGGCAGATGGCTCACAAGAGTTAAAAATCCAGTAGGAAAATAATGCAGGAGCATAAAGTGCTTAGAGTTATTCTCCTGCCCGGTACAGGGTACAAGGAGAACTCAGGCAACTACTTCACTTCTGTACAGTGCTGCAAAGGACAATGAGTAGGAAATTCCTTCATTTTATGCACGTGCTGCACTTCCATGAAGCCACACTCATCTTCCAGATAGACTGCCACAGCAGAAAAAACACAGGAGTCTGCAAAAAACTTGTTCTCCTTGAGAAAATCTAATCATTTCCACACAGCTCCAAAGTAGACACCTCCACACAACCTAAATTTTACCCTCTCTGCCTCACCAGGAATCAGGTACAGGGAGTAAATACAACCAACATATGCAATCCCCTTCAGTGATTTCCTGTTGTCATGCCTTGGGTTGAAACGGTTTGTACCACTTTGACAGAAAAGATCAAAGGCTTTAGTCCACTCCTGCTTTCTCTCCATTTGTTCAAGGGGTGGTCTTTACAAAGTCTACCATATCTTGCCTCAACCAGTTATTCCAACTGGGATTTATCCAACTGGAACAACTGGCACTGGAATGTCCCACCTCATACAGCAGCTCCAAACAACTCAATTTCAAACTGCTCTTCGGGTTTGCTCTCTAAAAGAAGATGCAATCCTAGACAGATCTCACAATATTCAATATGCACCCATGAGATCTTAAATGAAAGAAAAAGATCAATCAACTAGAAACTTTGACTGCAGCACATCACATGTATCTGTAGAAAAATAAATAAAATAAAATAAAATAGATCAAGCTCTTAAAAATAAAAGATATGGGGGGAATGAATTTGCCAGGTACTTTTTCCCTTCTTAATTTTTGGCTGTTCCCAATCTGCTGTACTGACGAGAATGCATAGGTATGGGAGACTCATACTGCTGGGTCCTTCTCCCCCCCCCGCTCCTTCCTTTTCATTTTGGTGATAAAATTCAAAAGCTAATAAAATCAGACAGATTATAGCAGCATTGATGAATGGCCATGTCTGGATTTCCTGTCTGGAGACCGGAGCAGGCAGTGTCTGAGAAAAAAAGACAAGACAGTCACTGCATAGAGAGAAAAGGAATATCCAGCAGATGGATTATGTCTGGCTGCTCCCATTATTAATACTGATCTGTATCAGGCAGTGATGAATACATAGAAACACTCAGAAATACTAATGGTTTCACCCTTTAAGTACTAATTTCTACGCTTCTATCCTATTTAACATTAAAAATGCTCTCTGATCTTGTCATTGATGGAAATGGTTATAATGAAGAGGCAGGGCTCTTGGGAAGAAAGAATATACTAGACTTAATGAAAAATATTAAAATCAGCTTTAGAGGTAGAGAAGTCATAAACTACAGCCACTGAATATCAGAGAAAACCCTCTCTCCCCTAAACAATTTATATTCTTATTTCAATTTTAATTTGTAAATCCTAAATCTAAGGATATTCTTATATAATCTAAGGATATTCTTATTCTTATAAGGATAGACTCTGGATTAAATACATTTTGAGGTATTAAAAAACCTAGGAAGGCAGGACATATTAGGTAACATATATACAACAACATAATCAATTAAAGAGCATTCATGCTGCAGTGAAGTTAAGCTTAGTGTTACAAAATCTCTAAACCTCCATTTCCTCAAATCTTTAACTCTTTCGGAAGTGTCCCTGAAGAAGTCAAACAATGTGTATGCAGTGACCGCCAAACAGGTCAAAGAAATCTCACCCTAAGGCCTGAAAGTGCCTAAATATCCACTAAATCAAACTGGAAACAGAGACAGCTCACCCATCTGGAGAGGACAGCTAAAAAAGACCAACCAGGCTGTAGCACCTACCAGTAGCACTTAGTAGTAGGGGAGATCATCTGGATTAGGAGGGTTCAGGTGTTGACGCAGACTTCACAGTTCTTGCTGATGATCCTGCCAGGAGCCATTTGGGGTATTGATCTGAACCAGAGAAACCAGATAGGCTTGATGGCTATGGAGAGTGGGGAAAATGTAGAATCATAGAATCATCTAGGTTGGAATGGACTTTGAAGATCATCTAGTCCAACCATCAACCTAACTGATAAAAAAATCACTCTGACCATGTATGTCTACACATCTTTTAAATATTTCCAGGGATGGTGCCTCGACCACTTCCCTGGGCAACCAATTCCAATGCTTAATAACCCTCTCAGTGTAAAAAATGTTTTCCTAATCTCCAATCTGAACTTCCCCTGGTGCAACTTGAGTCCTTTTCCTCTTGTCCTATTGCCTGTGACTTGGGAGAAGAGACCAACCCCCGTGTCTCTACAACCTCCTTTCAGGTAGTTGTAGAGAGTGATAAGGTCTCCCTTCAACCTCCTTTCCTCTAGGCTGAACAACCCCAGCTCCCTCAGCCCCTCCTCATAAGACTTACTCTCCAGACCCCTCACCAGCGTCGTTGCCCTTCTCTGACCTGCTCCAGCACTTCAATGACTTTTTTGTGGTAAGGGGCCCAAAACTGCACACAGTACTTGAGATGAGGCCTCGCCAGTGCCGAGTACAGGGGGATGATCACCTCCCAAGTCCTACTCACCACAGTGTTTCTGATAGAGGCCAGGATGCTGTTGGCCTTCTTGGCCACCTGGGCACACTGCTGGCTCACGTTCAGCCAACACTCAACCAACACCCCCAGGTCCTTTTCTGCCAGGCAGCTCTCCAGCCACTCTTCCCCAAGCTTGTATTGCCACAACCACAAATGTAATATAGGTGGTATCTAACAGCAAAGATAGAAATTAAGAAACATAACTGAGAGTAAAGACTCACATAGGTGCTCTAGTTCATGCTTAAGCCACCAGTACAGTGTTTCATGACTCCTTTTCCTGAGTCTGAGATCCTATCCCTCAGCTAAAAGCATTTATAAACCTAGTTGTGGAGTAAGAGAGGACATAAAACTGTGGAGGTGGGTCACTAATTTTATACATCCTGCCAGATGAAGCATTTCTTTCTTTCTAACCAGCAGATATAGTTCTGTTGCGCTTTGAATCTTTTTGTTCAGAAAAACAGGTATGGTCTTTTAAATCTCTATCTAAAATGCAGGATAGTCTTCTAGACTATTTTATTCCCAAATAATCTTATGGACTATTTTATTTAACACAACATCCAGGAATTCAAATACTGTTTTGAACACAGTGTCACAAATTCAGTGCCCCAAGAGCCCTCTGAGAAAGCTTACTCCAATCACAAAATACAACTTTTCAACACAAATTTTCCCTGAAGTGAGACTTCTTTCTCCTGAAACACAAATAAAATACTTTTTCTTCATTTTGTCTGTCACTTGCCACTTTTAACCTCAGATTTCATTCACACCAGAGAAGTTGTGGTTCCATGCCTAAAACCAAGGACAAAAAATGAATAGTTTTGGTTATTTTCATTACTCTGCCAATGACTTTGAGCGTAACACCAGGAAAATCAATGTTTACCCTGTTATTCTCTTATTTTTATGAGAAGTAGATGTACTAATACACACTTATTTTTCTATGTTTAATTGCAAGCTTATGTTACACAAACTTTTGTAAAAAGTTTTGATGCTTCTGGGAAAAAAATCATAGTCTGTATATACCATCTTCATGTATATAGATATTTAACGCAATCATTCTTTCCTTTTATTCTTCAACCCCTAAAATAAGAGCTTTATTCTTGTTTCACCAGCAAAGCTTCATTTTCAAAATTAATATTGTATTATTACACACATGAACTCCCAAAGACACAGACTGTTATTTTAAGAAACTTTGTCTCCTTTCCAACAACACAAATAAAACCTTTTTTAATTTTAATTTTTTAATTTTTTATTTTGAGGGGAAAAATGAAGAATATTGTAGAATCGTTCAGTAAGCTTTCAGGATACCCATCTTTTTCCTTCCTGAAAAAGGAACTTCCAGAAAAAAGGAATCAAATACTGCAAGCCTCTTTCACATGTGAACAGCCTTCAGTCGAACAAGATGTTCTGCACAATCATTGGAGAAAACTTTTATACTTTGATTAATACTGAGTAATACTTAACTAATAGGTTTCAGAGAAAAGTATTACTCAGTGCAGGATTCTGAAAAAGTAGGGCTATTAGAGTCAGAACTATAGCCTTTCCGGGATAATTAATGAGAAAATGTTTTTAAATTTAGGCAGAAATAAAATTAAAACAATGCACGTTATTCATTCCAGAGGAGAAAAAAACATAAAAACTTGGTTTTACATCTCTGTTTTACTGTCTTGTGGATACTATCACAATATCACTGCATACACAGGTTTTATCTTCAGCATTTCACTCAGATTTTAAAAGCATTATACTTTCTGTATCAATAAATTTAAAACCACTACATTAGAAAATTGGGGATTTCTTTATATATTGAGTATGAAATTAAGCTATTGAAATAACTTAAACAATTTGGGAAGGGAGACAATATTTTAAAAAACATAGAACAAGCCATTAGTTAACATACATAAGTATTTTTAAAACAGCTCTACCAATGTGGATGGAATTTGTTTTAAAAGCCTTGAAAAACCCATGATTTACAATCTCTGTCAAAAGGCATTATGCATTTTTACAGTTCCTATTCAGATCAGCATATTTCTAATCTCATAATCTCATAATGTAGTATGGAAATTAACTGCTTGGATTTCTCCATTTTGCATTTCTATTTGCAGTCCACCACATTCCTTTAAGAACATGAAGTTCACTGAATTTCACTGAATTTCACTGAATTTCACTGAATTTTTGGAGTTGGAAGGGACCATAGAGATCATCTAGTC
>JAOTQQ010000001.1:21254017-21276128 GCA_026546715.1 Gallinago undulata
GTAGAGGGGCAGAATGACCTCCCTTGACCTGCTGGTCACACTCTTCCCTATGCAGCCCAGGATTCTGTTGGCCTTCCATATGTTTCTCTTCATTAACTCAACAGTAAAGCAAGATATGTTTGTCTAAAGCCTTTACAGTTGTTTTCTATTTCTAGATGTTATTGTACCATTGGGTATTATATAGTCTCTGAAGAATGAGGTCTCTAAACAGCTATTTCAGGTGTGTATGCCAAAAAAACAATATTAAATATTCAGAAAGGTCAAGGCAAAGGCTAAATGAACTTCTGCAGGGTTTGGGAGTTTCAGTTATAAATCAACCACATCAAAAACTTAAAGGTATTTCTTATCTGCAGCTTATCCCAATATATCAATAACATCCTTCTTGTGGTAGCTGAAAACTAGGGTTGAAGTTCCAATTTTTCCTAAGTCAGTATGAAGCCTCCTGACGCCTTTACACAGAACTGTGATTAGCAGATTCCACTAATTCCAGCATTTCAGGAGGTCTGATATTTAAATACCTGTAGAGTTAATAACCTGCAGCAGCCACCCATAAATACTCAGCAAGGAATAATGATTACCTGTTTTATCACAGGGAGGAATGTTATGGAAGTATTTTGTAGCTTCTACAAATAGTTCAATTTTAGCAGATATTTGCCTGCTTATCAATTTCGTGCTTGCACACAAAGAGACTCGCCAATAGTTTCAACAATATGGAGCTGCTTATGGTGTAACATTGGCTTTCAAGTCATAGTACCAAGAAAGATTTGGAGACTGTTCTTGGTAACTTCCTTCTGCAATACCAAGTTTCTCTCAGCTGTTTCATTACTGTTTCAGCTGCACCAATCAGATATAATTCCTGTTTTTTTGGAGGACCCAAATGTTTGTTTCAGTGCTGTTGCATAGCTCACCACACCAGTGTTTGCTGCAGGTGAGGCATGTGACATGTGGCCATTCTCACGATTCCAGAGAATGTTTAAAGGAACAAGTCCACCACAAGCAAGGAAATAAAGCAAATAGTTTTAAACAATAGT
Source organism: Gallinago undulata (assembly GCA_026546715.1). Classification (NCBI taxonomy): domain Eukaryota; kingdom Metazoa; phylum Chordata; class Aves; order Charadriiformes; family Scolopacidae; genus Gallinago; species Gallinago undulata. Next base: position 21,255,049 of record JAOTQQ010000001.1, read on the forward strand.
TCCTAAAAGTTTCTTTAAAATTCTGTAAGCTGTACTTTTAATTTTCAGACCTCTCCTCAGACAGGAATGCTTTGTCCAAGTCTGGAATGCATCTGCAATACTCTTCTTCGGAAGGCAACCACCCGTGCAGTATGTCAGGCACTCGGGTTTGGCTTTGACAAGGTTAAAGAGGGGCAGGAATCCAACTGGAATGAAAGCTGAAATCAGACTTGGTTGAAGTTGCCTGCTGGGAAGAATGTTGTGGGTGAAGAAAGACCACCCTCAAAAGATGGTAATCACAACACAACATTAGCTAAACACAATAGTTAGGCAGGATGATAGTGCTGCTGCCACCCTAACAATGGCAAATCCAATTACTTCTATGGAGCTCTCATTAGGACTTAGGATAATAGAAACAAATGTGGGCTTTCAGTACACTTTCACAGAGGACAGAGTGTAGTTTGAGCCAGTTCATCAGCCTGAATAATTAGGATCCTCACTGTAGTCAGCACTGTACTTACCATTTTTCTACATGATCTTTTTCACCATGTCAGCCTTAAAGGCATCCTTGCTTCTTTTTTCCTTCTTTTCCAGTAAAGAATTTTCTCACCTTGTTGCTACATCAACCACTCCATTTCTAAAACATCCTCCAAAAATAAAACTCTCCCCCAAACTCAAAAGTCAGTGAAACTTAAGGACATCCACTTATTTAAAAGCACTGATCTTAACTGTGCCAAGACCGACAGTGGTACCCAAAACAGCAGGCAAGAAGCAAACTGAAAACAAGAGAAGGTACTTCACAGCACCATTTGTGGCTCAAACACAGTCTCTTCTCAGCTCTGCTGTGATTCACAGAATCCATCGACCCTTGATTATGTGGTATTTCCAGCACTTACCCACTAACAGAAGAGGTGGATTTAGCAGCTCCATTGTCTGATTTGTTGCTTTTGGTTTTAAATGCAAGCTTATACCTCACAGAAATGACCTATAATAAAATCAGATAACCTAGGGTAGCATAGCTTGCAAGATATCTTTTTAAGTTATCCTGTCAGGAAACGATAACAGAAGGCTTTGTGAGGACCAACAGGCAAGCTGAGAGTCGTGAAGGAAATGGTGGAGTAGAGTTGGATTTCTGCATCATTAGAAGTTCCTATCATCTCAGCCAAATGACAAATACTGTCTCCAAAGAGATCCAGCATGCAAAGAATAGCAAAAAGAGCTCGAGGGAAAACACAGACTCATCAGAAGGTCAGTTCAATGAGCAGTAAGAATGCCAGATCAAGGCTTCCCTGCCTTTCCCCACCCACAACGGGAGAGCTGTAATTCTGTGGTGTAATAGTCTTCCCCCTGCCCCGTATTTAGTCATGGGGCTCTTCGGCTTTCCATGGTTCACTGCAAAGATTTGGAGGCCTGAAGATGAGACGTTCTTGTCCCTAAAGCTAAGGGACAGTAAAGAGCAGGTAAATCACAAATAATCTCCTACATCCATGGCTTGTTGCCAAGATACATATGGAAAACTCCTGCTCTCCCAAAAGAACAGAGCAAAGGCAGCAAGGGGGAAACAGTCCCACCTGTGAAACCTGTTTGTTACACATCAGGTTATTATTTCACTGCTAATTTCCTTTGCCACGGGAGCACTAGGGAGCAAATGAATAACAGACTTCAAAATATGTGCTGTTAATGCAAAAAAGATAATAAGCTCTTCATATAACGTAAGCATTTCTGGAAAGAGATCTCTGTTTACAGATATTTTCTTTTTCCAATCTCGGATTGCTAGTTTTCAATCAGTCAACACGGTTGAAGCTGGAAAAATGAGTTATATAAAACCTTAAGAATGATATAATAGTTGTAACAAGTAGTATTTCCACCATTCCTTCCTCCTTTGTCTTGCTTTGAGGAAATATAGTACATGCACATGAACAGCTGTACCTGCAAGTTGTTACATTTCATTTGTGTTGCCTCTGTTCACAGGTACCTTCCTTACAAGATAGAATTGGACAGGTTTATTCTGTTAGAATTTTTATAGGCAATATAAATTTTTAAGTCTTGCCTGTACAGTAAGCCCTGTCTTGAAAAGGCAGTTTGCATTAACAGGATTTTGTAGGAAGGAACACCTAAATCAATAAGGTGAACACAAAACACCCTAGGTTTTGTGCATTCATTTTTGGATAAGTAACTGGAGAGCACGGCAAAGCTTTTTTGCATGCCAGCCTCTTTTATCTTCAAACAGATCCACAAATGGATTATTTATAGATGTGACAGCAGCTCTCTGAGTAAAGCATAAAGGGCAGAGATTACAAAAGATTGATTTCCACAGCTCGTTACTGCCATAAACCTATAACCCAAGCAGATGCACTGGGGAGAATTCTCTTCCTTAGGTCAGCTGTTTATTTCTGGCCCATGCTTACAAATCTCTGGGGAAGGCTAAAAGGACATCCATATACTACAGTTTGAAAGGGCTGGTAAAGAAGTCTCATTGCTGTAGTTTCCTCCAATGTTTGCCTCCATTTCATGAACCGTTGTGGTTAACCCAGAGAAGACATCCATTTCTACTTGTACTGTATGCCGTATGCGTACTTGTATGTGGAAATGCCACCACAAGCCTTGTATTCAGTGTCTTATCTACTGAATTCACAAACTATGAAAATCAAAATTTATTAATTTAAACTTGGATTTCAGGTTATTTCCCATTTGAATTTGGTGAGTAGAACACAGACAGGAGTTTTTTCCATCTCATTTCTGTGAACAGTGAAAATATATAATGTAAAACACTCCTAAGTCTAAAATAATATAGAGTTGGATATAATTCCAATTGCTCACATCACAATTGCTTAGTTTTTATGAACCTAAGACAGTGAGATATCCAGGCTGGGGTCAACTAAACGACAGCCAACCGTGCTATGTCCTGCTCTAACTATACGTTTAACGGAACACCTTCATGATTATACCAGTCCAAATCTTCATTTTCATTTTTTTAGAATTTCTCATCTTTCCTTTTTGAAGAAGAGTTATAAATACACTCCTGATAAGACAAGTATCCATTCTGCCAATTTTAATTGATTCAACTTTTCAAACAGGTTCGATTCCTCCCTTTGCCCATTTATTCCTTAGAAGTCAAGAAAGTCAAGAGTAAAAAACAACCAACTAAGCTCTACAGAATCAAAACTAATACCACTAAGTGTTCAGAATCTGCTGTCAGCTGACAAAAAGTTATTTCAATTTCCTTTCTAAACTGAATCCTTAAGAGGCGGCTTTGTTCTTGCATTTATTACAGTTTTCTCCAATCTGCTCAGTTCAGGCATAGATCCCAGAACGCATAAGGGATGGTTTTCATTCATTGTATCCTAAACATAGGAAGAAATCAATACATTCAGCTTTCCCCTTCGAAGCTAAAGAAGCAGTGCCTAATTGGTGCAAGCAGTCTTCTGTCAGTCTGCTGCAGAACCATCACTCTGCAATGCAACACCTTAAACACAACCCACTCAGCAACATAAGCAATTATATTGAAAGTTAGTAGATAGTCTTCCATCTCCACTTTGAATACAAACCACAGCTTCTAATTTAGCAGCTAGCTTCTTGAGACAGACACACATGCAGAGGGAAAAAAAAAATAAAAAGAAAAAAAAACCATAATGGCAGCTGCTTTTGTGGCCAAAACTCTGCAGCTCACATTCCTATGGAGAGCATCAATCCAGTATCAGCGGGGCTCTGCTACTTCACACAGAGACCAATGCTTAGTTATAAGTGTTTTCAGAACAAAACCAGTCAGAGTGCTTTACTAAAAATAATGATCTAGGACCTACTGCATTTTGGCCCATATTTCATGTGCTAAGACAGCTCCTCATAATTACTTCTTTTATTCTTAATAAAAAGTTTGTAGACTTTGAGAGGGAGTAGGGAGAGGGAAAAGAAGAAGGGACTTGATATCACCCAAAACGGCCCATAGGTGACAGCTGTGAATTTAACTCTCCTCTTAATGTACTAAGGAGGCATTCAGCAGTTGTGGACATTAGGCCCTCCACAGTCACTTTCTTAGAGTGAATATTCATGACAGCTGCTACAATTAAGCAAGGCACCTTCAGCAGACATGCTTAATACAGCATCTAGGTGGTTTTGATCAAAGATTATTGTATTTCATGTGAATCAATGTACTCAGTGTGGAGAAAAGCATTACCATCTTGATTTCCATGGCTATGTGCCTTAGTATGTATTAACTGGGTGCGATTAACTACTGTCCCTCCCTAAAATTTATCAACCAGTTAACATGTAGTAACATATTAACTCATGCTTGTGGCCTAGATATTTACAGGCTGCCTAATATTCTTCTCCCTTCCCCATTTCCTTCCACTCCTGACTCATCTACATCTGGAGACATAACTAATAGAGTCACCTTGAAAGGATAAAAGGAAAAGGTGCACTCAGGGCAATGGGTGGCTGGTTCATTCCTAAATGATAACAGACTCTGGAAATCCCAGTTATGTACAGCAGGACAGAACCATGGGTTTATAAGAAAACTTGGAACATCTCACATCAATAAACAGTAAGTCACTGTTTCCAAGTTTTACATCGATACTTTCTTTTCTGACAGCCTTTATAAAGGTAAAATTTAAAAAAAAATAACATTTTTATTTTAAGAATTCATTGGGCTGAACTGAATTGATAAAAAATACTTAGAATTGTCCTTAAAACCACATTAGATTGTGTTATTGCAGCTACAGTTGGAAATTACAGGCAAAACTATTGCTAATTCTGAACACTTAGCCTAATGGAAACCTTTCAAAGATTACTGTATATATAAAAATACAGTAAATCAAATCGCTCAAGTAATTTCTCCATGTAAGACTTCCTAAATAAGCTCTTGTACAAAGATATAATGAATTTTCATTGCATGCAGAAAATGTCTGAAATCTAACAAGAGGTAGAGGTATAACATGCTGTGCCAGCTATATCAGACCTGCTTTTTGTCCCTTGCATTTACTTTTGTTCACCCTGTTAAGAATAAGCTCATATGCACAAAGAGAACCATTTTTCTTTTAAATTATTAATTAAAAGATTAATGCACACCTTCAGATCTCCCATAAGAGCAGTGTTCCAATATCTGTATAGCTTTTAATGAGGTGAGCAAGAAAAATCCAAAAACTGTTATTTTCTGTGGTCACATTTTCAGTGTTAATAAGAAAATTTAGCATCCAGGGAAGCACAAACCTCAAAACCTGCTTCAAAGTATCACATAGACCAGGCTGAGATATGGAAATAGCCTGTTACAGAAATGTAGAGAAATTACTAGAAATCTGGACTGCTCTGTTGGACATCCCAAGTCTCAGAACAATTCCTTTACTGAGTAGTCAAATCAGGAAGAGATTGTTATATACTGCTGCCGCCCCACACCAATCCCATATTTTACCATATGCTCATTGTTTCTACATGGAAAATTAAACAAATCCACATTATTTCAGCTGATTGGATATGCAAAATACCCCAAGTTGTTCTAAGAGGTATTAAGGCAAAAATTTTAGAGCAAGACTCCCAGTTTGTGGCAGATGTAAATTCATATGTCCATCTTCAAAATGCCCAAGCAGCTGAGCTCTGCCAGTACTGCTATGCCAACTCTGTGGCCAATGCTAAATATGCACTTTTTTTATTTGTGGTTTCCCTTTTGAAACATATACCAATTTCACAACATCCCCAGGGCCATCCAGTATCAGGTTGCCTTTCTAGGCACCCCCGAAGGATTACCTGGCTTGAGCGTTGGAGGTTAGGAAAGCTTACAGATAGAAAAAGGCAAATTGGGTATTAGCCAATACAGAAAGACATAAATACTTTTTTAGATATGTTATATTACAGTTATTACACTGTGGTCATGACTAATTCCTTTTCTCCTCATTTCTCTAAGCCTTTTTTTTTTTAATTTCAAAATACAAATTTTAAACTGCAGCAAAACCAAAGAAGTCATTGAACTCTCATTTTTTCTTTATGCATTACAATTACAGGAAAAATATAATATCGCTTTGGGTCAATCATCTGTGAAAATTCACGGAGTATTAAATAGCCCCACTTTCAGTGTACATCATTTTAAATTGCGTAAGCAACAGATGGGAACAAAGAGTTCTTTTATCCATTCTAGTGTGTGTGTTTTTTAAGTGTTTTACTTCTAGTTGCAGAACCTCTAAAATTGAGGCTTGATGTAAGAAATTACATCAAACAGCAGATAGTTAAATACACCACAGGAAAGAAAGACAAGAAGAAATAAATATGATAATAGGATGATTTAAAACAGCATGATCTCTTGATTGCAGTCTAAATATTAATACCTCTGTGTTTAGTGTCCTAGTGCATGGAGAGAAAAAGAGGAGTCAGGATGACAGACTGCAGCAAGCGCTCCTGGTGCTCAGCACCCGGGGAGTAGGACCACTATTAATGAGCTGTGGACAGGATTTCATTTGACCATTCCCTCCATACAGTAAGGAAGAGGAGTTAATTAATGACAAATTATCACTTATCTGATAACACACATGGCTCTTTGCCACACTCTGAAAATTACTTTCATAGTCTTAAGTGGCTCTCACTGTTTTGAAAGGTGAGAGGTAATATATATTGACAAAAAGCATAAAATCTTGCTTTAAATCTTATTCCATAATAGAAAACAAAAACTAGCAGAACAACAACAACAAAAAGAGCTGGTTTAGCAAGTAGATTTTTGGCTGAATTGAGATTTTCCTTTTGTTTCAGCTACAAAGGCTCCCTTCTTTATGCTATGCTATATGGAATTCCTGTTATTCCATTAAAGCAGTCTGATAAACTCCTAATTAGAGCTATTAGCCTTAAATGTCCTTTGAATTTTGTACAGTCAGTCAACACTGATCCCAAATTGTGCTTTGATCTTTGATGCAAATGTAAGAAGCATCCTCATATCCTCCCTTGAGGAACATAGTCCTGTCACTTTAACTTTATGGTTGATGCTGCCTGGGGTTAGTATGGTATTGCTCCCAGATGCAATAAAGGAAGAGACCATGTTTTGCTGAAAAAAAGAATTAGACTCACAGTCCCTCCAAATTCTTTAATTCTAAATGTCTTATTTGGTATTTCAAATATTTTGTTTTACAATGTATTAGAAAAAGGTATTTTTTATTGTCCACAGGTAAAATGCAATACTTCACTCCGCCACCAAGTCCCTTTTCCTTTAAGAATGGCTGCATGGATGACTTATTTTGAAAAGATTCCTTAGAGAACATTTTGTAAGACAACAATTGTAAATTAAAGCACAATTATAATTTATATTGAGTCATTCTGGTCTTTTATGGTCTGACTCTTTATTAGAGCTACTATTAGCAACTCCCTGCAGAGCTTCTTTTTGTAATCAAAATGACAACTCATATCATCAGTGGTAAACATTGTTTGAAATGTAATACAACACTTCTTTGACAGAGGGATGGGCAATTTTAAATTTACAGCCTGAGTTTACGCTATCAAAATCAATGGAAAAGCTCATCAAATTCAGAAGGCTTCTGATTAGGACAAGAGTCATGTAAATGAGTAAGAAATGTTTCAAGTGGTATTCTTATACTGGTAAGAGAATCAGATCATTCCTTTGTGCAATAGCTGTTCTGAGGTGTGATCCTGCTTTCCAGTGCTGCTGATGCACTTCTTCCAGGAAATATTTGACACAAAACACATAGGCAACCCCAGGAGCATCCCTTCTCCTCCAGTAACCTCCATGAGTGTCCATACCTAGGTTTCTACTTGCTTTTCTGTGATGTTTCTAGCCCATGATTCCAGCGCTTGTTTCTGCACAGAGAAACTAATATTGTCACAGGTGAAAACATCCAGCATAGACTTCCTTGTACCCTGGTGGCCATGGCATTCTTTGGTGAAGTGGGAGTTCAGGGTCCCATTCTCTTTAGAAAAATTATGAATTCAGACCTAGGTTTCCAACTGCTGTACAAGTGCTCTAGCCCTTTATGTTACTCAAAAGAGATGGTCACTGATTCTTGTCTACAAACTGAACTCAGCATCCTCGGTGTGTAATTCATTTGCTTAACAAATCAAGTCCTTCCGAGGACTTATGCTTCGTTTACACACTTCTCTTCCAGCCTCTAAGACCTTGGATGGGGACTTCATATTTCTGAACAGTGAAATGACAGCCAGCGAACAGCCCACAAGGCAACTTGAGCCCTTAGTCCCTTCTGGGTTCAAATACTTCCCATGTCCCTGATCTCATCTCTGTCCCTGCTATATTTTAGCCTGAATGTCTCCATAAGTGCTGCTGTTTAGTGCTTTCTGCACAAGCCCTTCTGTATCCATCAGACAAGTGCAAAAGTGATTAGTCCAAAGATATTGTGCATTTGATTTTTAATATAAACGCATGCAACTAGCATGGCATCTCCAATTCTTCTTTCTATAACTAAGTAGCTAGATCACACGCATCTGCAAGAATGTCAGTTTCTCCCCAGTGACCCGAAGAAAGCAGTTTCATAGCTCAGTAAAATACATTGAAGTGTGAGTACAAAGTGAAAACAAAAGTTTAAAAAGAAAAAAAAAAGGCAAAAAGGACTACTGTTATAAGATCTGTGGAGGATTTTCTTTTTTCTCCTATTGGAAGTCAACCCTTGCTGTTCACAATTATCTTGTTTCTTACAAGCAAGGGACTGCAATAAATGGAATTATATTTTCCCTGAAGATAGTGCCTCAGTTCTAAGGGTGAGGATTTCATGTATAATCTGAATAATTTGAATTGTGCAAACTATTTATTTTTTTAAATACACACATTTAATACAAATGACAAAATGACAGAATTCTTATATATGGTGTTGAAAAAGAATTTACTGAAAAGCATTTATACATTTTGTCTCACAATTACATAATTCTCATACTAACCCTGTTGCCTACATCTTCACATTTTCAAGAGGTGTGAATTTGACAGATCAGATGTCAGCTCAGAAAAAGTACACTAAGCTTGCAAAAGGTTGGATGCCATTCTGGCTATACCCATTAAAGACTGACACATATTTGGAACATGCCAGTTCAAGATTGAAGATGACAGCAAAGGATAGTTGTGGAAGTTGTGATTGAAGGGTGGTACATTATTCTAAATTAATACTTAAACTGGGAGCTGACATAGTGGAGCAAAACAAAAAAAAAATGTATTTTGTCTGATACGCTGCCTCTCACAATAGCATATACTGAAAGTTCAGAGAAAAATACTTTGCCATACTATTTATAGCAAACATAAAATATCATCCTCTTTATAAATACCTTCTTCATAATACAAATCAGTCAAGCGAATGGCATCTTGATTTTTATAGTTGATTATGTATTACCATTTACCCTGTCAGACCCAACCATATGAATCTGACAGCTTTAGCATCTCTGTAACCTCAGTACAGTTATCTGCAACTCAGAGACTGATGTATTTCAAGGGTGCCAACTTCTTCTCCATACATACCCTCACTTCTCCTATACATACCCCTTTCACTTTACCCCAGAGTCTCTAACTTCCCTCCTAGCACTATCTCCTCACCCTTATTTCCCAACATCCACCCCCTCACCCACATCCCCTATATTTCTTTATTATCTATTTTTAAATTTTCCTTCTCCAGTGTTTTCAGACACCAGCACCAGGCTGCCTAACCCAGGCTTCTCAAGCAATTTCTGATGCAGGGTTGGGGTGAGCTGGAAGGACACGTGTGCTGGCAAGGGGACTTTCATGTGTCAGTGACCAAATGGGCAATCTGACCATGTTTTCTTATCACCTATTTTTCCTTTCATCCTCAGATCCTTTCCTCATGGCCAAGAGAACTGTTCAGCAGGCTACAAATTGTGCAACCCTTCCCTTAGATTTCTAGCTGCTATCTAAAAGTGCCTCACAGCACAGATCCACACTCCATATCAGCAGTTGGTTGTGTTCAATATGAAAAAATCAGTCTGAATATCCTTATAAGCATCTTTATAAGCCTATAGATTCTCTCCTTTACATTCTAACCCGCCAACAGAAACTATAAATGCCTCCAGCCCCTTAGGACACTTCTATCTGCAACCTCTTGTGATTGCAGATCTCTCCTGTCTCCAGTGCCAGTGTTGGTCTTTCTAAAACAGAACAGGTATCCCTAAAACAGTCTAAGGTCTCTTAGTCAAGTCTAAAGGAGAAGAATCCAAGGCTTTAACTTAGATAATTCACTATGGATCATAATCCTTACATCCTGTTTCTCTGTCCTCTGAGAAACACGTTCATTATTTCATATTTTGGGACACAAAAGTTCTAACAGAAGTAGGAACTAGTTTCAAATAGTAAAACCCAAAGTTAAGAACTCCAAACCCACTAGTTTTGATTTTATTAAAAAAAATTATATTCCTTTCTCTTGTTAAATAGTCTTTGTTTCACTTTTTTTCATTACTTATCTTTCCTTTCCCCAGTTCAATGTCCCTAAAACCTACAAAGAAAGGAATAGACATGAAAAATACATCTGCTTTGGTCTGTCTGTGCAAATGTTAATCAGAAGGTAATAAGTAATGTTTTGGAAGCTGAGTTCTTTCATGCAGAGCAGTAACGGGATGCTGAGTGTCCCAGCCCCAGCATCAAAAACGGAGAGTCAAAATCACAAGTGTAAGCCCGTATTTGAGGACTGGAAAATCAAAGGGTTTCCTCCACTTGCAAATTCTTTCTTCAAGAAGGGGGCATAATCAAAGCAGCTCTTTAGCAGTATAACGTACATTACTATCATGGTTCCTGCCTATTCTCTACCAATCATAATTTCAGTAAAACACCTACATGTAAGACAAAGACTTTTACAACTCTTTTTTAGTCATCTCCTACAATCTAGTTCTTCCAAAACTGTCTTTTTTTCATTCTGTAAGTGACATTTACTGCAATTCTTCATAAACCAATAAATTGGATTCCTTGCTCCTGGAATTAAATAAAATATGTGCACAGCCTGTCAGCAGGTCACATGTATCCTGCCAACCTACATCTAATAGATTTTTCACTTTTCATCAGTGGATTTCAAGACAGTATGTAGTCTGCCAAATTTACTAAAAAGCTTGCTCAGTATCGCACTTTCAAAATGTGCAATCTGTCAAAGCCACAGCTCAAAATGTCTGCTACGATGAGAGTCTTTGAAAAATCTGCTACGGTGCTGGCATTCATTCAGAAAATAATGAGTATATCAACAGAGAAGGAGGGGAAAAGAAAAAAGTTATTGGGGGGAGGGGGAAGAAGTGGTGAGGAAAGATGAATCCTAAATGTAATTTGTTAGCATCTGAAGAAACTCCAGGAATTCTTTTATGCAAGTGTAATTCAGTTTCATACAAATTCCTCCAGGATGACAGCCTGTTAATAGATAAATAGTCTATGACTGCTATATTTAATAACACTCATGAAAATATAATTTATCATAGATTTGACCACAACTGTACATAGCAAACCTCAAATATTGATTCAAACACCGAATACATTTAACAAACTGTAGAAGACAGCAAAATTGCTTCACTACTGTTGAATTTTATGAGATGCTGTATATGGGGTGTATCATAAGAGACAGGTGGACAGTGTAGGGATGTTTAATTTATTAACTGAAATATGAAGGAAACTGAAGCAATTTCAGGAGACTTGTAAGTAAAGAAAAACTTCAGTTTTAAAATAGACAACACTAGTAAAAAAAATATGCAAGGACTGTGAAATGCAACTCTGAGAACTTCCCTTGTCTGTTTTCTTTCATCCTGTATTTTAGAAAAGTTACATTCAAATGAAACAAAAAAGGCAAAAAGAGGGTGAAAGAGACCATTTAGAAAACAAGAAAATATGTGCTTATTAAAACCAAGTTCTTGTGTACCTACTTGAACAACTGACAACACAGGTAAGTTTTCCTGAACAAAATGCTAAGCTATTAAAAGGATTGCAGTAGAACTGCTTTACTCCATGACACATATCTCCAAAGACAGAAGGTTACAGAAAGACCCCTAAATACAGGAAACAAATGGATCCCTAGGACCGTAGCATTGACATGTCTCAGTCCAATCACTTCCAGAAGCAAACAAGGAACTTGATATTATGAATATTGAACAACAACAAGAAAAACAAACAAACAAAAAAAAAAGAAAAAAAACAAAGCCCCCAAAAAACCAAAACAGAACAAAATCCCACAAAAACAACAAAAAAAAAAACACAAAAAAACACACACCAAAAAAAGAGAGAGATATCATTCTTCAGCTTTAAATGATTTTGAATGTCATTTCTCACCTGCTGTAGAAGACCATCAAAAAGAGCAACCTTGATGATGCAATCTGCATCCTGCTTCCAGGTTTATGCATTGTTTGATGTTACAGTTCTTTAAATGATTGCCTCATGCAGCAAAATGTAGAGACTTCAGACTACAATTAAGATGCCATGGTCTCAAATTTTCTTCTTACAGGTGTCAAAAGGGTATAATCGTTCACCAGTGAGTCTAAGCTGCAAAGACTCAAGCATCTATTGTGTGTGAAAGTTTTTGTTGTCTTCATTAAGTCAGGAGTTTCAAAAGTTTGCAGATTTAGGCTCAGCATCTGCAATTTTAAAGTATATGTCTATCTTAAGTGTTTTAGGTTTGACCAGGAATGAGCTTTCAAAGGGAATTTCCTAATAATCTCCATTTACCAGTCTCTGATTCACAGTACAGAGCAGTCTCAGTGTCTGAACTTCACTCTCACATAAAATGTGAAATGGAATGTTTTTTGAGATCTCATAAGCTTCCATGCTGATGTGATCAACTGTGCTCCATCACAGCCTTTGCCATTCTGAAGTGGTTTATTCTCATTTGAGTTTTTCTACTTGTCTAAAGAGGGGCTTTCAGTGCGCTCTAAGAGGGGCAACACGTATGTTGATGCTTTTTGCAAGACAACCTCTCTGTGTTTTACCTTTAAAACTCTAGAAAAGAAAGTGTAATTTGAAAATCAACTCTTATCTTGGAGTGTGGATGATAAAAAAATGCCAACAAACCATGGGAAAAAAGCAATTAAAAAGAAAAGCAGACTCATAGCATGTTCTTTGGAAGACAAAGACCACATCAAGCCTCAAGGAATTTTGGGCTTGCCCCTTTCCTTTCTCCCAGAAGATGAATCCCATCCCATTGATGATGTATAAGATTAGTAGAGAATGCACTCTAGATTTTAAAATCACCTCTCTGAAGTGATGTTTTGTTACACTGGCTAACCCCCTACTTTTGGTAAAACTATTTGGTTGCATACTGTGGAAGCAGAGAAATGTAGCTGAGCTGGCCCAGTTCCATCATAAGGAGCTAACAGAAGTGGGATTGTATCTGGGTCCCAGTCTGGGAGGGACAGAAGTGCTTTTGTTCCATTGCAGTGGAATCCTGCAAGAAGGTTAAATAGCAGACAGGATCCAACAATGGAGAAGTGATAACACTACATCGGCTGCAACCTCTGCAACACACAAAGATACACATACTCACCATGGAGATTATTAACACAGTCCAATTTTAGGCATCTAATTCAACTACCTACTCTCAGCCAACGGGAAGAGAAAGACTGATTTTTCCAAGGGGAAAAAAAAAAGAGATTACTTGATCTAAACTGCCCCTGGAGCTGACTCACCCTTGCTCACTTTCTGCACTAACTACAGAAGGAAAGTGCAGAGACCAGCCAAGGGCTCTGGTTTATAACTAACTAAACTAACCATTCCTCTGCTGGCTTGTCAGATAAGTCAGTCTTATGAGGTTTTATAGAATTGTTGTTTTGAAAGCTAGGATAATCCCAAAATTTAGGACATTGAAGGCTTTTAGGAATGTAGTTTTATTTCTCCTTTTTTTTCTAGAAGACAGACTGTACATAGTTACTTGAGAAAAAACACTTTTAATTAAAAAAAGGGTTTGAACTCTTTGGTTGCAACAGCCTCGGACACAGACTGGCACACAGTTTTAAGAGAATGGTAATTACAGTAGAATGATTAATTCAGAATTCAGTTGAGATAACTTTATTTTTTAAGTGCCTACAAACAAACTGATCTTCATGGGTTTTGAGGATTCAAAGCAAATAGTTACAGACAGTGATTACAAAAAGTGATATGGTGAAATTATGGTGGAATTTTACAATATTCATTCAGCTCTAATGCAAAACTCCCTTCCAAACTTTTCAAAGGTTACACTACAGTCTTCATTTAGGTAATGGCATGTAATACTAGTGCATAATAGGAATTCCCAATAATCTGAAGCTCGACTACTCCATGGAAAATATTTTTAAGAACTCACAGTGAGGAGCCTAAATATATGCTAACAATGACACCAGCTTCAAAGAGACATTGCATTATAGAGACTAAATAAAATATCTGGTGTGGTCTTATATAACCAATCAAGAGGGCTGCTTAAAATAAGGGCTCTTTAAATTGATTATGCAATGCATATAGTAAGAAATGACCTTGTTGTACATGCAGAAAATATTCTAAGTTATTATTATGGCCTACTAGATGCAGTCATCATTTTCTTCTGGATTTATTAAATATGTATTTATCTATTAGACCAAAACAAATTCTTGTGAGCTGAATCAGCTTCATACATTATGGAAAGTTGAAATGTCAAACACACATCTTAAGACCATTGGTGCACTTCATCAGGATATCTACATCAGACAAAAGATCATCCTGTTGCTTCGGCCCCAGCTGTTCAGTAGGCCATGATGGGATACGTATGACTACAGATAAAGCCCACTCCTAGTTAACTGTACCTCATTCTCTGAAAAAAATTAATTTAAATTAAACTTTTTATTTCTTCAAAGCAGGAGAATTTCACAGAAATGTCAGGATTGAAGACAGGTTGTAGCAGATCCAGCTATTGCCTTGGGCTGCCAAAGAGGGGACACAAGAGCCAATCAAGCTGAAAACCCAGCATGAATACACACACACATATTATATTATGTACTTAATGTTATAATGCACATCAGTCTCAAGTGATAACCTCGTTATTATTAAATAGATAAGTAACAAGTTTTGCACTATTGTATTTTCCTACATCTTGCAAGTGCAAGTACCCTGAAGTCATCTTTGAAACCTAACTTCTGAAATTTGTAAGGAAAGTAGAGTGTTTTCCCTGACTGATGCCCATGAGCAGCCTTTGAGATAAGCCTTTATCTTTCAGTATAAACATTTTGTCAACTGCTTCCTTTCTCACTTACGCACGTAGTCATGAAGTTCATCACGTATTGCCCTGAATTTGAAACACGCAGGCCTCACGAGCCACCTGTCCTGCATATTCTGCCTTATCTACTCACGGTTCATTTCACCTATTATACTATCTATTGACACAGGTTTCGGTGCAGTGGCTCCACCAGGCACCCGTGTGTCCCTGCTGGCTCGCAGGGCCCAACGCCAGCCGTCACAGCAAACAGCGCAGCGCTCCCACACACGCTTCGCTTCCCGAGGGCAAATCCCTCGGGATGGGAGGTGACGCCTCTCTCCAGCTCCCAACAAACGCTAGAGGCAACAACCTCCTTCGCAGCCTACGAGCCTCACTTCTAGCACTACCATACTACAATATAGGGTTTACAATATTTTCCCTTCAGGCGACTTCTAAGCAATAGATGTGCCAGGAATTTCATTAAAATGCAACATTGACTGAGCAGCTCAAGTCTCTGGCAGTTTTCCCTGGGAAAAACTGGCAGGATGGATTCCAGGCTTCTCTTCTAGTTACACAAGACCACGGTGCTTCCTATACACGCCACTGACTTATGAGGGTGCTTTAAACTTGCATTGCCCTTCCCACTCAAACAAGATGTCGGTTTTAATGTCTGCTAATAATACAGAAGTATTTTGATGATTCAGAGCTGGCGGCTGACTCACAACTCACCTTCTGCTATGGAATCCAATGCACATTGACAGAGACAAGAAAAGTCTTGCAGGACTGGGCATCTAGGGCCTGTCCCACCCCAGCCAGGAAGAGGGGAAGCCCCAGCCCCACGCATCAGCCACCTTCATGGGGATGGGAAGGGGCTGATGCCAGTCATGGGCCCATGGATGTGTCCAGATGGGCAGGGCCCATGGCTGGGCTGGGCAGGGGTGTGGGGAGCTGGACACCAACCCTGCTGCAGGAGACACCCCCTGCCCTTCCTGGGGCAGGGGCTGGTGGTCCTGAGCCCCTGGAATGGTGTCCTGGTCCGTGGACAGGGTAGGGGAAGCCCCAGGGGGCTAAAATGGAGCCCTGGGCCATGGGCAGGGCAGTGCATGTATGTGACAGGTGGCAAAAAAAAGGAGGAACCAGCCCTTCAAGACTGCACAGTAACTCAAACTCCTACAAGAAAGCTAATACAAAAATCGCTGCCAGTCCCACATATCTGGCGGCCCAGATTCTCCATTGTATTAATGTCAGATAACAGCATCCATGAATTTTCAGAATACAGAACTGCAATGCATAATACACTGAAATTGGAAGCAATGTGCAAGAGCCTGGATTTTGCACAGAGAAGCAACATGCCCAGATTCGGAGGGATATTACATATGCACACATCGGTGGTTCAACAGACCTTGCTTTTAAATGGACATAAATCTTCTACACAGTGTTGACATTTGCTCTCCCAGAATGCCTCAGAAATCATGCAGCTTCCCAAAGAAAAAAAATTAAAAAATGAAAAAAGAAGAAAAGAAAAAAGTGACATGCTGATAGAGAACTGAGTATTTTATTTTTTTTTCCCCTGCTTTTAAAAGAACTAGAAAGTAGTTCAGAGTAAGTATTTTATAGACTGGAATAGTATTCATAAAGACACTCATCAGAAACCTTCCAACTTACGGGTTAATCTTGTGAGGGGATGTAAGCTTTACTTGTTGCACTGAGTTTGTGACTTCTCCCTTCCCACCTCCAGTGCAGTTCCTACTTCACACAGCTCAAAATGGGAAACGAGAGCTTGTCTCCTCCTCCCCAGCACTGGTTTCTTCCCAAGCCCCACATCTGCCTTTGGGTCCCCCCAGCACACTCTCTCCTCTTCCTATAGCAGTGTTTGCACTTATCAAGGATGGGCACCTCTGCCAGCCCTGGGGAAGGTGGGACTGACACCACCACTCCTCAGGCCTTCCTGCTTCTCCTGCCTGGGGATACCTGTAGGTCCAAGAGAGTTTTTCATTCTCACTCTTTCCAGATCTGCAACCGTGAGAAACAGGAAACAAGAAAGAGGGAAGTAACAACATCTTATTTTCAACTCATTTCTTGCATGGGAATCTGGGAGCTGGTTTTCCCCATGTTCTGGACCCTTTCTGTTCACTTCACTGTTCTCCTTGGAGAAATAAGAAAATTCCCATATTTCCTTCTTGTTCAAAAGATTCCTCTTTTTAAGGGTTTGGAGACAGCAGAAGCTCCCTCCTGACTCAGCTGTTTTCCTCCCAGAGGCAGGGAAGTGCAGGAAGCAGACAGTTCTTGGGGTTTTTCAATCCTATTGAATAACAGCAGTGTCCAGCCCACCAAAGCTTCATTTGTGAGAGCATGACCCATCTATGCAACGTTCCATGAACTTTCAGAAACATTTCCCAAGTCTTGTTGGAATACAGACATGAAACCTTAGGATTAAAATAAAAAGGGGTTGAATGACAGCACATCAGCAACAGCAAGATGTAGCAAGAGTGACACTGTTTTGAATTACTAAAAATATTGAAGGGAGTTTGCTAATATTTTTTTCCCTGATACACTAGGAAGCCTGCTGTGATGGAAGACAATGTTTCCTCAGCTAAGACACATGTTTTGTGGTCTCTCAGCTCTGAGTCCTTACTGTCTGTCCTTGACAAACCCCATGCAATGACAGAAAACCCAAACTCTGCCATTAGTTAACGTTCAGAATAGATGAGCACATACCCTCATAAATACAAATTAATACAAAGGAAATCCTAAAAATAATTACTTGTGCTCAAAAGGAAAACATAAACATCAGTACAGACATTTAGAGCTTGAAAGTTTGTCTGCATAAAAATCATGATACTCATTTTAAGAAAAATTGAGTGATTTTTTTCAGGAAGCATCAATTTAAAATTAAAATACTTTTCCCTCTCTTAAAATTTAGTGTACAATGTGGCATAACATATAATAAGTTCTTTTATTGTTTTTCGCTAAAATAGAACAGTGGGAGAGAGGAAGACATTAACATCTATATAAGATATAAATCATTAACTGTAAACTAAGAAACAGACCAAAAAAATGCACAAACAATAGCAGGCAATACTCACTGTTAAGTTGGATACAGCACATAATTCACAGAAGTGGATGTCAAGCTAGGACAAAAAAAAAAAAATTATTTCTGTTCATTCAGTTGCAAAATTTGGGCACAATATTCACATTTTGGATTTGAATTTCTCTTTCTCCTTTAGTAAAAAATGAAGCTGAAAACTTTATCCTATTTTAACATAGGTCACAACTAGCCAAAACAAATACATGTGAAGTGGAAGGAAAGATTCTGAAATTCCTTCTCTAGAAATGTCTTTCAAACAGGTTGTTTACTCCATATTTTATTCAGAATTTCTTAGCCAAGACAACCTCTATATCAACCATGCAGACCTTTCACAAGCTTAACCAGGTATCTTAAGCTAGCACAGGTATCTCCATTTAACATTTATTCTCCAAAGTTCTACCATCTCTGCAGAAAACACGTCTCAAAACAGTGAAAGTGTCATGTTGCCATCCACAAATCCTACCATTCACAACTGAAGCAAACTTTTGGCCAAATACATCTCCAAGTGCTTTCAGTTACCGAGGACTATACATCCCAACAACATGTATATTCACAGCAGTAATATGAACTAAATGTGGATCTTTTTGCTTTAGAATTATTTCTATGGCTTAAATGTACAAAGAAAAAGCTCCATTATAAATATAAGCAGTTAGACAAACAGCCTTTATTTGATTTTATCGAATGTTTTTCTCTCTTTACTCAATAACATGAAAGTCCCCCTCTTGTCTCAATACATCATGTCTAGTCTAACATTTCCAACAAATACAAATATTTCTGAGAGAAACAGGTGCACAGATTCTCTTTCAGCAGCATCTATTTACACCAGAAATTAATCGATGCAGATTAAACATACAGTTCATCTTAAAGTTTTTGGATAAGATATTGCCAAGATATACCACAGAATTGTCTCATTTATTTTAATTCATTCTTCCAAGCTCAAAATCTGTGAAATAATTCATAATCTTACATTCTCAGTGACCACTGAAATGACTTCATAACATGTCATTGATATAAAGCATTTGGAATAGAAGACTAAGCACATATCAATGCTGCAATAAAGGAGAAGGGAAAAGTGCACTTTTAAACATTTCTGCTTCGACATTCTGGCCTACCAGCCATTTAGCCTATAAATAAGTGGATTTATTCTTTTATAGACTGCATTATTTCCTTCAAAAATGGACTGATTCATCATTATTATTGTCAAAACCACTAGTTTCATTGGCTACGAGTGTCTTTCTTCAGGGACATATCAACTCTAAAACAAAAGCCAGGTAAGCAGTCCTGCAGACAAGCATTACAATCCCAAATTCAGATATAAATGTGCAACAATAATTTTAGTTGAATCAGTATTAGGTTTGACTGTTTCTTAACTCAATACATAATCACAGCTGTAAATAGATTTTTTTTCTGGAAATATTTTATGCACTAATGCAAACCAACAGACCTTGGAAACTTGGAATTGACATACCTTTGCGTTCATGCTTCAGGCCCACAGGTGATACAAAAAAAAAAAAAATATATATATATACCCAAAAAAAACCCACATAATGCTAATTTATTTTTCAGGTGGACTTCATTAATCAATATGCTTAAATCTGATTTGCTGTTGTATAACATACTCAACTTGTAGGTGAGAAGTTAAACACTTCTAAAGGAAAACACTTTTACTACCTACTACTTGTTTCAGAAAACTTTTTAGGAATCAGGTCTGTTTTTGACAACATTAGATTCAGAGCAGCTGGAGCATCAGGTGATCCAGGCCCTTTGAATACAACACCTACAAACACACAGGTGATTTATTCAGGCATCCACATAAATATCTTCAGTTCCTAAGTTCACAAAAGGAAATTTTGACTGTGATCAAAGGTTTGACTTAGTTTTAATGATTATGTCCTCATTAAATGTTAAATATATTAAGTAGCCACTAAGACTCCTTTTGGCAATTATGCCTTCCTTTTACTAAGAGTTGATATATAGACAAAAGCCTCAGTTTGGAATAAGCATGACACTAATAATTGAGAAGATACACAGGCAAAGGGAAAAACATAGGAGCAGAAAATTAGCCTTTACAGGGAAATAAGAGAAGGTTTGTGGAACCAAAGAGAAACGTATGCAGCACCCATGCATTCAAGCAGATGGCAGCTATTTATTAGTGACCCACAGGACTGTGGTTTCAACATTGAACTTGCAGCTGATTTATCCTTAAAATCATCTACAGTAACACTAATCCCTCTGTGCAACGAAGCACACTTCTCCACTGCGATAAGAGGGATGCCACGGTATCCTTCTCTCTCTATACATACCTTGTGTGGCTCAGACGACTTGGGGTTTCAGGGGGAGATTTACAATAGGAAGTTAGGCCACAGGAGCACTAACGTATTCTAATATCACTATAGAACACAAAAGCTGTAGCCAGCAAACTGTAACATAAAGCAGCTGGAGTGAGATTGCATTTAAAAGTATATTCTTACCCAAACCTATTCCCTTGAAATTTCAGAACAGAAGAAGATGTATACATTCGTTCTGAGTTCTCGGCTGATGAAAGGTTTTCAGGGCAGAAAAATCTTGCTCTATATGAGGCTTTGTGTAAGAGAGTGGTGCTGGTCAGATAATTCAGAGCAGGTCGAATAAGCTTGCTTGATGGGATTGCTGTGTGTGGAGGTCACCTGTTGAGGTAAAACAAAAACCTAAACCATGAGTCAGTCTCAAAGGATGCTGAAAAAGAAGAGGCTCCTACAGACTGGTTTTACATTTTTATCCCCTAAACAAAACTTTTTCTAAAGGAGGCAGTATGATTTCTCAGCTTTTTTTGTGGCAAAAGAAAAGGTATTAAATAAAAACAAGCTGGAAAAGCAGCTGAGGTTCCCAAGGCACTGCAAAAATCATTGCGGGGGGGGGGGGGGGGGGAGGGGTGAGTT
>JAOTQQ010000001.1:21276228-21288743 GCA_026546715.1 Gallinago undulata
AGGTAGTGGTACTTCTTGTTACCTCCTTACGTGGGGGGGGGAGGGTGGCATTTACATAGATGAGTTACCTTATTTAAAAACATACATATATTAAGGTTGTTTTGCAGATGACCAGTTCCCAATTCCTTTGTGTAACCATGCCAATGAAATTCGCAGCTAGTTGGGTTAAAACCTCTGAAAACTGTAACCCATTGAAAGACAGATTGTGCCATGTTCTGAAACAATGGTTAGGGTTTCCAAGCCTTTTACGTGTCTTTTCAATTTCTAGTTGTTAGGCTCCTAGCAGTCATTGAGCACAGGTCTGGAAACTAAAATCACCCAGTGAGGATCAGGAAATCCTTCTAAACACAAACTACAGTATGTGGGAAAAGGGAATAGAAAGAAGAATGGAAGGAAATAGGCATTACAGCTTTGAATTCTCCCCATACTGCAGAAGAAAATGTGATTGCCTGGATTCCAGCACCTCCAGAAGTTTATGGATGAGAAATATGTGGCATCAGCTATGGTTAAAAGCTCCATTTTATCCTCCATTTGTAACAAATGTTACAAAATGGGCTGTGCTCTTATATTAAATGTAAGGAGCAACAAGTTACTGACTGAGCTACTGAGAAAGTTAAAGCTCTCGATGGCAATGACAGGGAGAGAGCAAGAACAAAATCGTGACCAGAAGGTTCAGCAGCTCCACTCTCCCCCTTATATGGAAAGGGAGATTTTTGATCCTTCCTCTTCTGAATTCTTACACAAATGGGCTAATGCAATTTCTAGGACAAAGAAATGATAAAATTAGACAAAATCTAAATACAAACAAAAGATATAGTTAGTTAAAAACTCTTCACAATCTCCTCCATGACAGATCAGGAAAATATAGCAGCAGAAACAGATTCTGTTTCTGGGGACAGTATCGGTGAGATCAGTCATTGGACCATTTACTCAAATCATGAGAGGTGCTGAAAAAAAAACCAAGCCTGAGATGCATTCAAAATATTGCAGAAAATTTGGCTACTAACAACAAGATTAATAATTTAAACAAATACAATTGAAAAGAAGACAGAAATCAGGCTTATTCATACTGCTTTTTCTGAATCACTTTTTGACAATTCAGGAGTTAAACTCCTTCCTGAGCATGTACGCTCAGTTGCTTTGATAGAGCATCCCCAAATCACTGTCCAGGGCTACTTGCCCAAGTCCTTCCAGGCAGATCAGGATCAACTGTTAGAATTCTGCTTATAAAGATGGGGCATGCGCTTTTCAAATGCTCACTGAATGCTGTTGCTCCTTCACCATGACCACCTCCATGTTTCCTCTTCCTTTCCCGCTGGTGTATGCCAAGCCCCACAGCCAGTTCTCCTGCTTTGCTGAAGGTGCCGTTACTGCTCAGGTAGACAGAAAACTCCCTTTGACTTTAGTGACTGCAATTCACTATACACTGAATTGTTTCAGTTGCTGTGAAACAAAAATGGTGAGCTCTTACTCACTCTAAATGTGATAGAGAATAACTAAAGTCATCAGCGCTTCACTTGTTGAAGCTACATACTTTCAACAAAGCTGGCTGAGGAGGGCAATGTCAAGGGAAAAATTGTTTGTACGGTTGTGTTTCCCTAGCAATTTAAAGATACAAGTGAATCCACTTGTTACTTTCAACACTCCTCAAAATTCTACCAACTGTGCAAACAATATGTCTAATGGCACTAGACTTGCAGAGCCTGCTTGAAATTAGATATGTGCTCTGAATAAGAATATCATTGGAATGTCTGTAACAAAAACTCCCCTGAAACTACAACACGATGTGAAGCACGATATGTCCCCTTTTGTCTTCGGTGGAACCAAAGCACCAGCAAACCCAGACCCACAACAGAATCAGCTCCAAGGAACCTGAACCCGGTTCGTGTTTCATAAGAATTCACAACCTGTGAGCTAAATCAAAACTGAATATATCCCAAAGCACTCATTCTGACATTATGATATACCTGGTATGACATATTGATGACAACTTTCTCCTTCAAATGATCGAGGAGCCAACGAGGAAAGAAGCCGTGCTGGATCTTGTCCTTACCAACCAGGAGGGGCTGGTCGGCGATGTCAAGTTCAAGGGTAGCCTCAGCTGCAGTGATCATGAAATGATAGAATTCTATGATTCTATGGTTCTATATCATACATATGATATGTATATCAGTCATATGATATACATGAGAGGTAATAGTTCATGTAGCTAGAGTTTGTATACGTAGATTAAGATGCAGACCAACATCTACTATGAGTAGGATTGTGCCTTGGATTACATTTCTCTGTGGAAAAGAAGCATTACACTTTACAGCAAGCGGAATATTTAGGGCATAAATAGAGCAGCAGCCCTTAACTCTGATAAAACACAGATGGTGACACCTTCATTCCCCAGGGCAGGGAAATAGCTGACTACTAGTAAAGGTAAATCTCAGACCACATATATCTTGCAGTACTACAAAAAAATATGGAAGAGAAATAATGAAGAAAATATCTACATTAGTGAGTAGAAAATACTAATAAAGGGGATCCTGCCTCTCCCAAAATTAGAGGGATCTTCCTCCAGCACAACATGCATGCTGTGTGAAACTGCATGGACAATCCACCCTTCCTGCAATCTGCATCATTCCCACAATCAAACAGAAAAGAGCAAATTAGTTACCCATACAAATGGAGCATGACATTGCAACAGCCTAAGGGTTAAAATTCAGACCTCTCTATATTGGAGAAGAAGTGATGTTCACCTGAAGCCCCACACCTCAAAGTTTCTAATGAGATGGCACATGAGATGGCACATGCTGGCAACTGCGGCTCAGAAATCCACTTTAACCCTCATTGTTAGAGGAATGTTGTAGAGTGAGCTGTGGTCTTACTTACCTCAAGTAGAAAAAGTGGCTTCAAGGCATTTCTCAGGTGCTTTGCTCTCTCTAAAGAGTGTCCTCACAACTGAGCCTGAGGCTACAATGAAGCAAGCAGCACACCCCAACCCTGTCAATGAAACAGCTATTCCATAAAGAACTCATGATTTGTAAGTCCAGAAGATCAATGAGGACCCTTAAGTGCAGACCCATTGTTCATCTGCTGTAAAAGAACCTGAAGTTCTGTCAATCCTTCCCTACATAGCTGCTTTTGACTGGAACAATTACTGGGTATCAGCTACTGCCTGTTCTCATTGGAAAGGAATAGTTTAATCACCATTGAGCATCAGTGGGAACGCCACAAGCCATGAGAAACCATCCTGATAAAGCCACTAAGCCCAGAGAACAACTGCAGCACTAGAAATGGAAAATAAGGTGCTGAGAAATCACAGCTGGTGGCAGACATGCTAAGCAATACCTGTTTCCTAGGCCAGTAAAAACTGATCTCCCAGTGAAAGAAAAGACTGAGAAAACCATGAACTACGTCATCATTCCCTCTCTGATGGGAGGCTCCAGGTCGCTTGACAAAACTCTGAAGGTCACAGTTAGAGTTAGACTGGGTTAGGCTGATCGCAAAAAGCTGGTGCCAGGGAATGTTACACTCTGCTACCAAGTGATTATTGATCTCTAGGTGCAGTGAAAGCTGTGTCTTATTTAAAGAGAATCCACAGAGATTTATGAACCCCAGTAGCACAGACAGAAGTTTCAAAACTTTTGACAAAACGCTGACATGCTTATACCTAGTCAGAGAGCCAAGAAAGCCAGGATTCATTTTGTCCTACATATACAGCTAGGTGCTGTCATTGGAGTGCAAATTTGGAAGAATATAGGTCCCTAGTTTTTCATAAAATCTCCATAAAAAACTTTGAGTTCCCTACAAAGAGGAACCCTGGACAAGACACGCTCTTAAGTATGGCAATAAAACTGTCTTTTCAAAGTAAAACAAAAACCATGAGGTTTTATCCGTACTTTAAAACACCACATACTTCCAAGGATATGCTCCTGAAAGAAATTAAAACAACTGTGATCATCCATGGTGAAAAGCTTAAGTAGGTTAATTACATCTCTCTTCCCAAAGAGGAATATATTTGATGATATTTGGGTTGGATTTTGAAATGCTTATCATGCTTTTCCAAATATGAGATCCACATTTTCTCATGCTGTGCATTGGATGTCTGTTTGAAAGAGGGATGCAAGAAATATTTATCAGAGTGAATTCATAATATGGACATGTTATTCCAAAACCTGCAAGGAGAACAGATATATTACTCTAAAATTAAATGCACTACCCTAATCTGCAAGCCACTTCAAATTAAACCTAAAATATCTGTACTTTTAGTCCTGCCCCATTTTTTCAGTTGTTAAAAAACAAGTAAAAACAAATCTCTTATGCATTTTTAAACTAAAATTGAGTTTTAAATATTTAAACAACAGCTAAACAACATTGATATGAGTTGATGTGAAGGAATATTCACATTTGGGAACTGCCATCATTGTGTCAATAATAGTTTAAAACACCAGAGAACTTGTCTTGAAAGACATAAATCTTTAATCAACCTATGAACAGTTTGTTATACATTAATTCATATTGAAAATGGCATTCCTGTGTCAGAAGCACGCAAAGACAGGCCTACCACCACATGGAAACCATCTGCACATAATCCCAGCTACCATTGTTTAGCAATAGCCTCATAAGCCAGAGGTCCACTAAAACGTGTGTAAGAGTCATTTCTTTTCATCACATCCTCGTTCTGTCAGACTGACTTTATGACATGAAAAAAAAAAAAAGTAACAAGATTATGCAGCACAGCTGGGCAGCTCTTCCAGGCTTTCAAACAAAATACTGTGTAAAAGTTATTGTCAAACACACCTGTCCATTCCATTTGCGTATATGTCAGAGCCCAATCAGTCTCTACAAAGCTCCTACTTTGTAGAGCACCTTGAGACATGGGGCTGCTTCAGACAGACAGGTTCTATTTCACATGAAGTTGATAAGATGATAAAAGCGTATTTTCCTTAAGGAGTTTTGTAGCTATTGAAGCAGTGAACAAAGACAGTAGTTGGTCTGAATTTGGTCAAGATCACATACTGGGAAATAAAGAACTGCAAGTCGCATTCATGTGCAAATTCCCACATTAGTCTTTGTAGTTTTGAGCATTACTCCTGCTTTCTTTTACTTTTCCTCATTATAATTACTTCTCATTCAAAGCAGTAAGTATTCCTGTCAATTTTAGTTGATCTCTCATCAGTCTCTGATGTGGAGGTGCTGCTGATATGCCTGCAGGACCTGTTAAGGCTGAGTGAGATTACTTTAAAACATCTTGTTCACTCCTGTTTGGCTTTTACCAGAAGGTTGTGATGGGCACTTGTGTCTGTTTCCTAAAGGCTTTCCTGAGTGTGGTCTTACATTTTTCATGAGGTTTTACATCTCGCACTCTAGTTCTCACAGGTGAACATCCTTGAAGCAACCATCAAGCAAAGGATTTGGGCTCTTTTACTTGCAATACAAAAGGAGGCAGATTAGAGGAAATTAGTAGAGAGCACCTCCTCCCTATACCATGCACACTAACTGCAGTTTTAGAGTATTTGAAAAATATAGGACATTAGCAGTTAAGATTATTTGGAGGATACAGGATTCTTCCACTTCCTAGGAGCAGTTACACTCATCTCCCACCTCCCAGGGAGAGTTTGAACCACTCCAAGGTATACTTGAGTGCTGTTCTTAGTCTCTTCTATCAGAGTAAGTCCACTTTACGTTAAATATCCGTCAGGGTAAAGAGAGAAAAAACAGCAAGATAGCTAAATTCCTATTCTTTATCCAATAAAAGGTTTAGTATTTCTATGCAATGCTAAACATCATGAAGAAGAGTACTTGAAAGAAATCCACTCTGGAGTAACACATACAATAGTGGTTAGTGAACTCTGTTGTGAGAAATTCCTTTGAATTGCAAAAGAACAGAATCTCAGTTTCTCACATTTTCAAAAGTTACAGTCTAGAATGTCTCCGTAGGGAGAAGTAAGAAAGTAGTACTAAGAAGTAATTTTTCTGTCTGGCTGTTTAGTGAATAATATATGTCATTTCTACATGCTTTTACCACAAATTTGTAAAAATACAGTGGTCAAACCTTGTCTTTTTTCTTTTAGACCCAATGTTTTGGTGAGTTTAGGATTAAATTTGCTGATAGTTTTGACAACTGAAATAAAAACCCAAAATATTTGTCCTGGTTTCCTTTATTGTTTAAAAAATGGAGTGTGCAAGGATTAGATATCTCAAATTTTATTTTACAAAAATATATATGAAGGCAAGGATACTGGACACATGCATTGCAAAAGACTCTTATCTTGACTCCTTCCCCAGCTCTCCTTGCATCTCTGAAGCACTAAGGCTCTTCTTCCTTTGCTGTCTCATGGTTGGGGACCCATTTCACCAACCACCTTTGCCAGGAATACCAACTGACACACTCCAGCACCCACACGTGTATTTATCTTAGCCCCAGCCTGCTTCACTCTTATGCTACAGCTAAAAAAGTTTGCAGCCCTTCACATCACTGGAGTGCAGAAGATGTGGAAGTTAGGTCCCATTCCTGCTCCTTAACTCACAGTTCTGCTATAGGACTGGGGCAGAAACAGCCTCAGAGTGAGTTTAAAATGAAGCAAGCAGGCTCCAGAGATCCCATAATTTCACCTTTTGTAATCAAAGCCTGCCCCATCTATTTCCTCCAATTTAAATAGCGTTCACAAGAAACAACTGGGTGCTGTGCAATATGCATCACTGAAGAGCAGATGTCAGAAGACTTTCAGAATATATTTTTTTTAATGTGTGAAGATTTCCTCTTTCATCAATCAAACTATTACAATCCACAATGTGTTTTACCTTTGCAGAGTGCTCTCTGCGAGGCACCAAAGAGAGGGCTCTTCATGCTGGGTTGAAATTCAACCTCAGTGTGGTGGGAAACAAAAGTATTTGTCATCGTGATGATCCAGACAAAATCCAGACCACTTTCCAGAACTCTTTTTCCCTGTCTGGGGGAGGGCTGGGCAGGCAAAAGTCTCACACCTGGATCCCACCACCATGCACTGATGTATTGGCTAGCTGGCAAGGAGTATATATATATGTATGTATACATATATATATATATATATATATATATATAAAAAACTGAGTACTGCTGTCTCTCAGCTCAGGGTAAAATCAATGAAATAGCTTCAGAAACTCTTTTGTCCTCTTACAGCTCCTGCTGTCAGCGGTTCAGGAACCACCCCCACAGACTCACTGCATGTGCTAGAGCCAAGGGATTCAGGAATGTAGCCAATTTCTTTATCAGCTTTATCAGCTTTATCAGCTATTTAGAAGCTACTGAACTGAAAATAAGAAATCTCATTTTTCTTATGCTTCTCTCCCAATTGCTGGTGACCTGGTCCTGAGAAGGAAACCACTGGATTCAAATATTTTACAACTTTGATACTACTTTTGTCTTTTTGTATGTGTAGTTTCCTAGGTTTATTAACAAACACAATTACAAGCTCCATCATTTAACTCCATATCAAGCACCCATATCAGACCTCAGAAGGGTTGCTCTACTTGTTTTTTACTGTACATTTTAAATTAGCTGACTGCTAGCCACCTTTTCGTTCTGTATAGGGGTCAGAAGCAGCTGCAGCTTTTGTACTCCCAAATGTAAGATTATCTTTAAAATCTATTACATTTCTTTTGTTCAGAAAAGTGAAAAAAAAGACTGCAATAAGGTGTAGTAGTTACCATGAGTACTATGTACATTATGTGAAAGAAACAGGTCCAGCCTGAATCTGTGGCTTCCATAATTTTATTTCATTGTTCTTGTCTTTGCCAAGTACCCTAAACAATGTAATTTGATTTCATATCATTCAAATGACTACCAGTATTACATGATTAATATAAACAAACAATGTCTGAGGGAAAAAATAAGACCAGATGAACATAAACACCAGAGGATGATTCATTCTTGGTGTAATTTCTGTGTCAATGGAAAATACACCAGGGATAAATTTGACCCCGTGACGCAGAACTTCCAGGAAACATGAAGCTATTGTAACTAGAGATCTCTGCTGACGTATGAATTGAAAAGCAAAATAGAAATGAGGCAAATTCAGCACGGTCATAAAAGGAGTGAAGCCAGCTCTATTAATTACCCAACTGAAAGAAAACAAAAGCCGGGATCAAAATAACCTAATGTACAGAAAGAAAAGGATGAAAACATCAGCCAAGAACAACAGCATGATGACAGATCTGAGAAGCAGCACATAGTAAATAGGATGACTAAAATGGAAAAAGAAAGTGTTTTCCGTGACATTCAGCACAGAATCTTTGACTTCTGAGAAACTCAGTTCAGAGAGTGTTCGATGAACTACATCTTTCAATAAACATCTTTTATTTGCATTAATAACCAAAGTAATACAGCTTTTGCTGACACCACACTCATACATAAAATTGTGAAGAAATGGCTTTTGATCTGATGAAATTAGGGTAAAGGTGATCTGTTCCTACATAATTATTACTGTCACTTTCACCACGTCACAAGAGGCACAAGTACCAGTTCATGTCAGGAGGTGCCCCACACTTTCAATTTAAGCTCTTATTAATGTAAAATATAGGTGGTAGAGTAGGGTTCAGAGGAGCAAAGGACAATATGCATTTTATTACAAATAAAACCATCTTATTGGCACATCTTTTTTTTCCCTAAATTTAGTAAGAGAGCATTAGAATCATCATTAACCCTGCTGTCCCAATCTTCTGCCCTGGGGGGGGCTATGGGAACATGTCACACCTCCCTCCTTCCCTGCCTGCCCTTCCTGCCTGGGTTTGCTGCCGATGAAGGATGGGAGAATCTTACTGCAGTCAAGACATGCATTTGGTGCCCAAGACTGCCTGTAGCAATTATCCATTAATGTGCATGGATTCTACTGTGAAGAGATGATAATTCAGGTCAGAGAACAGCAGTGAAATTTTGCTTGCAGCTATTTTTAAGAAATTATTTTAAGAATAAAATAATATTTTATTACAATATCTAAGGTGGTTCCTAAACCAAGTAACTAATCAATGGTGTCACCAACAATGCTATAAACCCTTACATTCACACAAGCTGTGATAAGTAAAGCTGTAGATCTTTTATTTCTGATGGTTTCTTAGAGGGTAGAAATGGTATCATTCAAAATTTTCATTGACAAGTTCTCCAAGAGCATTGAGGAGAGGCTTAAGCTCACTTCCAGTCATGTATTTCTTCTCCTGAGAACAATCAAAAAGGGATGGGACGGTGAAGAAGGAAAATAAATTCAGATCTTCAAATGGCCTCTCATATCCTCATGACAAGGCAATTAAGTTATAGGTTGAGAAGCTACCCTTGTTAAAACACGAACCTGTCCTTTCTGGTGAAAGCGGAGTGCATACAAATGATCTCACCGATCCCTAAAAAAATTATGTCATGTAATCATGAGCACAGCCACTATGTGAACTTCATAAGCACAAATCAAACTTCCACAGACAGACAATCCCAAAGACACAACCTAGATTTAGTTTTGATTTTTCCATGTTCTCCAGGATGGGACTAAGTCGTATCATCCTTGACAAGTGAGCTTTTTTCATTTGCATTATTTAAAATAGTGTCA
Organism: Gallinago undulata; assembly: GCA_026546715.1. Classification (NCBI taxonomy): domain Eukaryota; kingdom Metazoa; phylum Chordata; class Aves; order Charadriiformes; family Scolopacidae; genus Gallinago; species Gallinago undulata. Next base: position 21,285,789 of record JAOTQQ010000001.1, read on the forward strand.
TCAGAGGGAAGTAGAGCTCTGTGGTAGCCCTGCAGCAGACTAATAGTTATTAGATTGCAGGTCTGGAATCTGGGATCATTAACAGCCTATTCATGACTATCTTTTGGCCTGTAAAAATGACTCCAAATAGATATATTTGAGGAGGATTTTGGCAATTATGAACCTACGTCTTTCAAAGTACTAAAATTGCAGTTACTGTGAGTTACTATACAGATTTGACTTCTCGAATAGCAGACTTTCTAAAAGGTAAAGACAACAGAGGTACAGAAAATCCTTACTGAATTTTTTATCATGGAAATATTTCCATTTAGAACAATTAATAGTGTTCTTGCCTGGCTTTGTTGTCATGCACTATCTATCTGTTATGACTGTCTGAATTACAAAAGACATAACAATGTTTAACAAGTAATGTTTATCTCTTCATTTCCCATTATCACATTAACATTACCTAATTTCTAAAATACTAGTAAATAAGGAATAGAATATCTTGTCAGTCAATCCAAAATAAGACATTCTTGTCCAACAGGAAAACGTATCATATATATGTTACTATCTTGGTCGATTTGTTCTCTGGCTTATTTTTTGCAAGGAAGACTTGAGGTGTAACAGGCAGGGATTTAGTAAAAGCCATTTTCTAAATAAATAAAAGTGAGTTATTTCCCTGTGGCAACCACGCTGAAGAATATTACACAAAGAATCCCACATAGTTTGCTGCTTCTTTTTACATGACAAATGATGACCATCTGTCCAGGCAAGGATCAGTAGTACGACTTCTCTTACAAAGTAAAGAAAGGTCAGAAGTTTATGCATCCATCTTTATGTGTCTGAGATGGCAAATAGCACCCTCAAAGTGCATCAGTTTCCATCCCTGACCCAAACTGAAAAAAATTGGTGCAGCTGATGCTATTTACTACTTGAACGATGTGAAACAATTTCTATAACAATGACTTGATCCTGAAATCTATCTTCATGTAGACTCAATTGCCAATGAGATACTTGTAAAAATATGAGTTATTAACTTCAGCAGCTAGGAATTTAAAGAGTATTGCCCTTCTGAAGACTTCTGTCATTGATATGACTAACCAACAAATAATGATCCTTTTTATTTAGTAATTCCTAAAAACAGCAGCCAGCAAACAGGGGAACTGGATAGGAAAACCGAGTCAGGTGGTTGGGTAAGAGATAGACATAATGTGACAACTCTAGGACTAGAAGGAGTTAGAGGATGAGTACAGGCACATATTTTTCATTCAGAAGGGGAACAGAGATAGGAAAGGAATTTACCAGCAGCCTCCCTAATCTTCATTCCATTGTCTGGTTTCCCATGATCTAAGGAGAGAGGAGGACAGAAGGGGAAAAACTGAGCAGAAAAGAAAGGGGAAAACATGTTGTTAATTCCTTCCCCTGATCCTTGCTATCCCTGATAGGCAACATCACCGGAAGAGTGAAAAAAACCACAGCAGGTACAAAGGATCTAAGCAGGCTAGAAGGACCAAGACGGAGGTGCCATTGGGGTACAAGGAATCACCAGATCCCTTGCTACACCCTGAGAAGCTCCTTAGCAACCCAGTCTGCATGTGAACTTTAGACTTTACCATGATCAAAATGTTTGGATGTGTTTCTGACTGCTAAATATTCAATGTAAAACCTTTCCTCTCCCTTTGTACCTTTGTAACAATTATATACAGATACTTTGAGCCCTGGCTTCCAATTTCCCAATACAGGACAAGGTCAGTATCTTCCCCATTTCTGCTTACTCCAGGAAATCCTACAAGCATAGGGATAAACTTCTCTGACTGGACATTCTAATTCTCCATCCTTTTATTCTTTTTGGTACTTGGAATCTTTTCTCACAGTGAATTAACTGGCGGTTTTCTAAACTGTGTGCCGGTGGTCAGAGAAAAATGTCTTTCATGATTTGTGTCAAATTCTCAACAGAGGAAAACGGAATTTGATCTTTGCCTTTAATAGAGACGTAGTGTTACCACCTTCTAGTTTGGCTATAGGTTAGCCTGTTACATTGATAAGGGCTTGAAGTGCACTTCTGTACCAGAGCTGATTGAGAGTCCAGTGGTCTGATTTACTAATGTGAATCAGCACAGCAATATTGCTGCCTCTTTGTATACTCTCTTCCCACTTCCATCCCCACTCCAACCTACTGTCATTGTCGGACACATTCAAGGCATTTGGCATCTCCATGCAGAGAAAATAATTCTTTCCACCATGTCTCACCCACATCTTTAGCTCAATAATATTAAATTGCATTACTGGGCTATGTTGATCACAGCTGGAGCAGAAGGAACCTAAAAGAGTTGAGGAACTAATGCTCTAGTTGTAAATAACACCATTCTTGTCTCTCTGAATCACCGGGGGTTTTTGTCTGAGGTCTCCTTGCTTTTAGTTATCACTTCTTATAACCAAGCTTCTCCTGCCTGAGATTATAGTATAAAACTACAGCAGAAGATTAAAATGCAAGAGGCTGTCCTACACCGTTTACATCCTTTACATGTAGCAAACGTTTCTACAGAGCACTTACTAACTCTCTATTAACTCTGTATCTAGATACATCTGCTACGTCACTATGGGAGATGTGCTTCGAGAGACAGGATGCACAGCAAGCAGAAGATAATGGAATGGCCACATAAATTTTAACAACAAAAGCACCTCCTAATTATAAAGCAATAACCCTTATTTTCAACACAAATTTTTCTCCATCAAATATAACTATCAATCTGTGTAATCATTATATGAGTAGTGCTGCAGATGAAGCTACCCAAAGGGCTATTTTTTCCATATCTTTACTAATTTATTTTGCCTATATCTAATATTTCAAGTATATTATTTTGCCAACAGAAATATGGACATGCTGTTCCATACAGCTTCAAGTTACACCAGGGAAAGTTCAGGTTAGATATTAGGAAACATTTCTTTACTGAAAGGGTTATCAGGCATTGG
>JAOTQQ010000001.1:21299028-21325645 GCA_026546715.1 Gallinago undulata
TGTGCTCCAGACCCCTCACCAGCTTCATTGCCCTTCTCTGGACCCGCTCCAGCACCTCAATGTCTTTTTTGTGGTAGAGGGCCCAAAACAGTACTTGAGGTGGGGTCTTCACCAGTGCTGAGTACAGGGGATGATCACCTCTTGGGTCCTACTTACCACACTATCGTTTGTCAAGATACCGACTGCTGATCAAGATCTGACATATACTTAAAAAGGAAATATCAGTCAGTCAGAAGGGATCTGCAGAGACAGTGGGAATATCAGCAATGCTGGCCGAAGGGTGAAGGCAGCAAGTTCAGGCACATCTCACAGTTCAGATGAGCAACAGATGATACAAGCAGAGAGGAAAGTGCAGGTCCCTGACCTTCAGCTGCTGTGGGAACACATCCATGGCTTATGGATGATTCGCAGGAACTTTTTCTTCCCATTCACAGGTGAAATTTCTGCACTTCTGCTTGCAAAAGATAGATCTCATTGTACATGACCTGAATGTGTCTTCACCTAGTTATTTTCCTATTAAAATAATTATACCACCGTTTTGGGCAGTGAGACTTTTTGTCCTATATCTTCACACACATTAAGATCCTCTGCGTGTTATATTGGATGCAATAAGCATTTATTTCATTAGGATCATGTCTTGGTTTTATTAAACATCTTTTGTACTGCAGTTATAATTTCCATGTTCTTGGCAACATGGGCTTTGATGTGTAAATTTTTCAGACGGGTTGTTGGAATAAACAACACAGCCTTCTGAAATAGCTAAAAATATCTGTTCTGAGCAGAGCCTTGGAATACGTCAGAGAGGCTCGGAGAAGCTCAAACTGGCCTCTGGTCAGGGATTCCCAAACCATATGAGAAACTTGTGGTGTACAAGTTGTTTCAAAACCTAACCTGTGTGGGAAGGTACAGAGAGAAACCGTTGCTGCTGCTGAAATGCAAAGGAGGAACTCCCAAGTTTAAATCCTTTCTAAATTAATAATGAATTTGGGCATTTTGGTAATTTCTAGTCACTGTGTAAAACAAAAACTCTGAAAAAGAGTTCCCCTACAACTGAAATCCTGCACGTGAGCTAAGACAGCCACAGCTTAAATCAATTCCCCTTTCCTGGCAACCCAGTAAAGACACCCCATTATTTCTATGTTGGGCAGACAACAAAGCAACATTACAAAATTTTTACCATGTAAAATTCACTGGTTAATATGAAGTGGATTATTTTTGGTCATTTAGAGTGGAAAAAGTTGGATTGGGAAGCTGGTTCATACATCAAATGCTCTTTTTGCTCTTATCATATTATTTTATTTCATCCTCTTTGTCATATATAACATTAACAATTTGCTCGAGTGACTGACTCCCCGTTCAGGGTTCGTGTCACCCAGCACAGCTATGGGTGAGGATGAGGTTCCTTATTCACTGGCAACTGGCTTAGAGAAAAAGAGTTTCAGACAGTTCTCCAAGAAAATTCAGACCTTCATTTTCAGCCATGACCTGAAAAATAAGCTTCAAGAGCAGAGTTCACAATTTTCCAGATCAATGAGCACACCAGGTGATGGCTGTTGTGGTTGTCTGAGGTGAGCCACTATATCCTGCTTCTACCCTCAGAGGGACAAAATTGGATTTAGCCTGGCACTAGTATATTCTGGGGGTGGTAGTTTGCTTTTAGGGATATTCATGACATCTATTTTGTTTCTCTCCCTTCGTGTCCCTTTTGTTTACACATATTTGTACAATGCATTGCTTTTGACTGAGGAAAAACCTTTTCTTCAAAGCCTAGAGAGCTCGGTTTAATTTCCTCGATTTAATTTAATTTCCCCACAGTTCTGCATGGAACTTCAAAACAGTGTGGGCCTGGGCTTATTTATTAGGGATCCCCAGGGGCTGAGCTTGGCTTAGAGACTGAACCGTGCCTTGCTTTCTGCCAGTCAGAAAAATTACATCAGTGAAGACACCAGAGTCACCATCACCCTGGGCTGCCAGAGAGCCATGAGGCTACAAAAGGAAAGACATTTTAGAAGTGAGAAGTCATTTTAGCTGTGAGTGTGTGGAAGTGTGTAAGAGCTTTTGGCATATGCACGGCACTTTTACCTGGCCTTGCAGTCTTTTTGCTGTGTATACTCAAGAGACAACAGTGTGAATACTTAATATATCTATACTTGCCTATGTAGACACGTAGCAGGCATGCACTCTGTGGAGGTTCACCCTTCAGGATGGGGGCACAAAAGACAGCCTGTGCCTACAACATAGCAGTTCCCTTGCTGAGGAAAACAAGGAAGACAAGAGGAGGAAGCAGAGTCTGAAAAACTCCAGTTACTGTAATGTAAAATACCTTGAGAAAATCCCTTGAAAGGGAAGCCTTTTGAGGGATTTTCAGCTGGGGACAACAGCAGAAATGGCAACTCATAATACGCAGAAGTGAAGGAGAGCAGTGACTACAGGAGTGCTTTGCCACCTATTAAATCCAGAGGCTTTTATAAATTAATGTGTCATCAGAGATTTAGGTTTGATCTTTCAAGTGTTTGGTTGTTGTTTTTTCACTGACACAGCTGAGACATCTCTGATGCTCTGTTTCACTGCATATGGAAAAAAAATGTAAACAGCATAACATCAACAGAAAATAGCCCATTAAAATGCCAGAAATCCTCTTAAATTCACAACTAAATCCATCTTGACCATCTTGTAAGAGCTGTTTGTGCATCCTACCATCCTTTTGGAGAGTTCCTAAATGGCCGGAGGCTGGCATACCATTTGCCTCCATTATGGCCATAGCAACATCCAAGGAGACAGCCGAAATATGTGATCCAAAAGACAAAGAATCAGATACTGTCTGACATCTAGGTTTTAGGCTGCTAGCTATTTCTGTATGGGATTTGTGAGCCCTGGGGAAGTACGCAATTGAACTTTTTTAGGTTAGCAAAGATTCTCCAATCATTTTCAGCAGTCTGAATTTTTAAGATTGGATTTTTCTAGGAGTAGAATTTTTCTACCTTTTCCAGGTAGAAACAATTTAGTCAGGATCTGCTTACATAGCGTGATCAAATTTAGGAACAGGTTGCTCCAGTGCTTACATCTCCAGACAGTATTTTGGGGTGGAGAGTTGCAATAGGTCTCACAGTGTTAGATAAACACTTCATTTCACAGGATAAACACACCTCTTTCAGACAGGAAAGCTCATCATAAAGCCTGGTAATTCTGACTATCAAGGATGTGCTGATGACAATTAAGGTAACTAAGATTAGTAGAGAAGAGATTTTCACTTATGACAGCAACCATCTAGGTTTAGTCTGAGGGGTCATGGGGTCCTCATCCTCCCAGCTCCATTCTGTGACAGCAGGACGGGGTATAGAAGGTTTGGGCTGGATTGAGTCACAGGATTCCCCTCTGATTTTGGAAAGAGACGTAGCAATCAGGAGCTGAGAGGAAACCTACAGCGATTCCTCCATTGTCCATGAGACACCGGCAAGGCATTCCTAACTCTGAGCTCTTCAGAAATGGAAACGTTTATATTTCCTTCTGGTTAGCCCTGTAAACAAGTCAAACCTACAGTAAGTACAAAAAAAAATCCTTGTTGTTCAGAGTCTATGATTGTTCACTTGTGGAGTTTAAAGGCATGCCTGATTAAGTTATCCACCAGACTGTTCTAATAACTGCAGCAAAGAGTGATTTGATGCCAGATACATGAGTTCAAAAGCTTGATCACCTCCTGGCATTCAGAAAAGCTCTTACTGCTTTTCACTTCATTGTCACTGTCTATCATTACTTACGCTGATTATCTTGAGCTGTGCTAGAGATCATTCATGGGCTTTGAGGGCTGCTTCAGTGCTAGGGGAGTTTGCAGAAAATGTCTCTGTCTCAGGCAGAAATTTACCCAAGTATAATGAAATATAAAATGCAAGTTTTGTGCTTGGCTCTGGGTCCTTTTCTGCCTCTTTCTGAAGCAAATATTGGCAAAGGATTTCACCCCAAAAGGCCTGTTTCTACTCATTAAAATTACGTAGATTTAGATCATTAGCTCAGCCTGTGTGGTTAAGTTACATTCAGAAACTGAACCTTGTTCGCTTTCCAAACAGTGCCTTTTTCTTTCCAGTGACTATAATAACAGAGCAGACAACCCGCTCAACAGTAGATGTCTACTCCTGATCAGATGAATCCCATCGTCAGCCAAACTGTTGCCCCGGCTACTACATTAGAGGCACCTCAATCCCTACATTTTTCATTGTGAATACATGTTTTCTTTTGATCACTCTGCATAGACACATTACTTCATTACACTGTGTGTATGACAGGAGATGAAAACCTGAAAATGAATCATTTGGGCTCACTTCAGTAAACCGAAGTGGATTCTTTTGATTGTGGACTATGATAACATTTCATTTAGATTTTAAAAACAGCAAAAGAACTTCTAGATTTTTAATTAAACTTTTTGTGGGAACATCTGTTCTGTGAATAACCATGTGCTCATGTTTTTTCTTCATGTGTAACAAAAGCAAATGTTGAAATGTTGGAATTTCGCTTGGGATTGAAACTGGGTTCTGTTTAACTGCACTAAAAACATCCTGAGTTCAGCCAATTAGGTCACAAAGTTACAAAAGGACATTACAGCAAAGAATAACCTGCCATATTGAAACAGCTTCCTACTGTTTTTCTTTTATGTTTACTGGAGCAAACCATAATGCTGATTACCATGAAGTACTGGCCGCACCTAAATTAGTGAGCTGGACAGTTGGAGTATGTTTTCCAATCATGCAAATGAACAGGGCAGCCTGGATTGGTTGCAACTCTGTCCACAGCATGGTTCTTCACCATACCACGTATTGCAACTGTGTATAGTCTCATACATACTACCTTTTGAGAAAAGAGCCTGGAGCAAACTGTCCCCAGAACTATGCCTAGGCTTTGTCCTAGCTAACACAGATAGGAGAGGGCCAAACCAGAGCCACGGAGGGGAAATAAACAATAAACAGTGGATGATCAAAGCCTCTCTCCCTTGCCCTTGCGCATTTAGCAGCAGTAGCACCTTCAGGTTCTAATAACATATTTACCAGTGGTCCATCATTGACTTTGGGAATTCCCTGTGGCCTGGAGAATTGTTGCTCTCACATTCTTTAAAGCCAAAACTACCCAATGTCAAAATTTCACTTTCAATTTTTGAACTTGAAGGAAATATAAAATTACCACAAAGGAGAACATAAGCCTTTGCTGTTCCAAACAGGAGCATTTTTGCATATTGTGTTTGGCCAGGCTTTGAAACAATACTCTGTTGCATGGTAACAGTCAAAGTGTCACTATGATCTATTTTGCAGAGATATGATTTTATTACAGTGGGGCCCAGTGAAGAGTGCCCTATAATAAAAGATTCATAAATGTCTATTTTCAAAAGGCCTTATCTGTACCATAAAATTTATTTTCAGGCATGTGCTATAAAATATGGCTGTGGCACTCAAGCATGATGTTATATTTTTGGCAGCAGTGTAGACAATATGTTTAAATTTGACTTGTTTTGCCTTGATTCAGTCTTTTCTTTGGTAACTTAAGGGATGTCACAAATTATATCACATTTTATAGTGTTAGATTCTTTTAATAGATTTCATAAAAACTCAAAAGAAGGCTGTTTTTATGCCTGTGACTTTTATGGACCAATAAATCTGTGAGATGGACTGGTGTTTCACAGCCAAATTCCAGCTCTGTACAAGCATGTGATTTTCATTGTCTTTATAGAAACGGTAATTAATATAACCAAGACTCTGTACAAAATCTTGCTGATGCAGGTTTGTAATCTACTGGGAAACACTCTGAGGAATCACTTTTTTTCCTACACACTTCTATGTTTAAAGTTTAGCCTGATGTACCGGTGATTCCTCACAGAGGACCATGGTTCAGAGCAACAGCAATAAACAGTGTCATAAATGTGCAACCACTTCAGATTTGTCTGATAGCATCTTCTGTCAATTAAATGAGGAAGAGTTTTTCCTTTTTTCATTCACAGCAGGACAGAGCCCAGTCCCCCGGGCTGGGAGGTGCTGGGGCAGAGACTCTACCTGCCAGGCCAGCCACATTCACCTCCAGCAACAAGCCCCTGTTTCCCCAGACTGCTTCAACACCCACCAGCTGCATCTGCAGCCTACCTCCAAAATCCCCAGTGTACCAGTGCATCGCCCTCTCTTATGCATCACCCAAAATGCCTATTAATCCTGGGCTCTCCTACTGCCCGCTCCACTCAGCACTGCAGACATGACCTGCCACCCATCATCAACTGTCTCAATGCCTAGTCCCATGCGTAATCCTTAATTGAAAACTTCTTATCTGCTGCCAGATCTGTCCCACTCATCACAAATGTCCTATGATTGGTCCCTACAGGGCCACGGGGATGTAGAGCCAACAAGGAGCTGTGCAGCAAGGCCACCCCAGGACACCCACTGGTCATGCGTTGGCCACTTTTGCTACACTCTCTGTGTTTTGATCTCAAGGTCCCCTTTTTGGTCAGTGTGGCATGGTGAAGAGGGCAACCACCAGAAATACAGGAAAAGAAGTTTCAGGAGATGAACTGACTTGATAATACAACTGAAAACAAGCTTGGGAAAGCTAGTGCTAGGAATTAGGTAACACAGAAGTACTTCGATTTCTAGGAAGATGTGATATTTCAAACATATTGTAAGGTAAAACAAGGAGCCACCCAACTGAGCTAATAGATCAGATCGTCCCTGCCCTACTGAAAAGGAATTGAATCTAGGCATTTTTTAAAAGCTAATAAGAAAGGAAAGTGACTGACATGGATGTAGCTCTGCTGACGTGGGAACAACCGTGAGCTACATGTAACCAAACATGAGACGCATACAAATAGACACAGGCTGTAATATTGTTCATTATATTGTATGGGTAAAAAGCACACTGCCAAATAATTTGTCTTCATCTCTTCCTCATCCCCATAATCCCTACACATGCAAACTTTTTACCAATCCAAGACTGTCTCTCTAATGCAGTTTTCCAATCCCCTCGGTCCACATATCTTCCACTCATTATTTAAGCTAATTAGCAGCTACTAGCTAGAATGGCTTGAAATGCCTCAGGTTTTCCTGCAATTCAGAATGAAAGTAGTTTTCTCTCTCTCTGTTTTGTTTTTTTTCTGTAATAAGACCAGGGCTTCCCATTTAAAAAAAAAATGGCCGTTTTTGAGTCTTGGCAGAAGGCAAAAATTGATCATCTTTTCTTTTATTCCATGGAAGGGAATGGAGTAAAAGTAAACAAGGAAGTGGAGATAGTATACTCCTGAGAGAGCAGAAGGAAGAATTTCTGTAAATAACCCTGTCGTTTGGTCAGAATGTGCCAGCTGCAGGAGGCAACCCCTTAGTGGAATTTGCTGTAGGAAGAGAGACGAAGACAGACAGCAGATATAACATGCCAAATGACTGGCTGCCTGAGGCCACCCCTTAAAAACCCTTTGGACAGCACATGGCTGGTGTCGCCAGAAGGGAACGCTCCCTGGGGTGACAGCACAGTGACACCCACACTCCGGTCCCCAAACCTGTGCCTCCCTACTCCTGCTCTGTAAACCCACATTCACTCTACAGAAGCCTTTTCAGAGAGACATGTGTTTCCTCACCTCACAGGCACTTCTAGCCGTACCACAACGCCAGCACCTTGTACTTAGATCTCAAAGAGCCTGGTAAATGATATCCTCTTATCTGCTATTTTTATTTCCTGGTCCCCAGAGGACTTTTCACTGCTTGTACCTGCACAGAAATTGTAAAGTTTCTGCTGCTGCTGAGCTGGGTCTGCTGTTGCTTGAAAAAGAAGCTCACGAGACTCCTTCCTATTTAACCCTATATAACAAATAATATTAAGGGGCACAGTTCTTTATGAAAAGACCAGCTATCAATCTTTTTGGGTAAGAGAGGACTCTTGACTAGAACAACTGATCAGAAAATACACCCCAAATGAGTTTTCAGTCGGGAAAAAAATTCTGTTTTCTATATCAAATCTGAAATTTATATTATGACTACGAGCAGCTCTGTCATGGTTCAAAAGCTGGAAAAAAATTGCAGCCTTTCACTATTTAGCATAAATTTGTCATTGATGTTTCAGAGAGATCTAATCAGACTGATGCAGTCATAGGTAATTATTTTCTCAAAAGGTCATTAGACAGTACATTAGCCAAGGAATAACGTTTTAATGCCTAAGACTCCATAATTACTTCAGCGTACACGTGAAAGCTGAGAAGTTCACCCAAAAGAGGAAGTAGCTGTTTGTTATCGCCTTTGATTTGCTTACACTCCTGTGGCTTACTGCATAGCAGCAATGAATTCCTGTTAAGCATTTCCATAATTCAGATCAGGGTGTCACCATCCAACAATCTGGCATGAGCTAGCCTGCAAAAGAGCAAACATCTACAGCAAACAGAGCACATCCAGCCTGTGATTGATCTCCTTCTCAACTTTCATACTTAATACGCCTCATTCAAAGTGAAAATGTCAGTTCATTCTCTCAACACCCACGTGGAGAGGAGCCGCGATAAACCACGCAGCTTGGAGTGTGTTCAGGATGACTGTCCTCAGCAGCCCAGGTCTCTGAGACACCCGGGTCGTACGGAAAATGAAACTATTACAGTATCTCCTGACTGCAGCTTAAGAGCTGTGACTCCGTGTGTTACCGATCGACTGGCAAACCCCAAATTTCCATTTCAAAATCCCAGCAGTGTAAAATGCAAGTGGGTAACCATCAGCCCAGCCACTGCAAAGCCTCCCACCTCCCTCCTGCAGAAAGCAGCCTATTGGAAGGGGTAGTTTCCAACAGCAAGGTATAGGCTAAAAGGTGCTAACCTTAAAGCTGCCTCCTCTGCCACTTCTTCTAGATGTTCCAACTACGCAGTGAGTTGGGATACTACATCCTTGACCTCCTCAGGAGGTTCCTTATCTTGCTACCTTCATGGGATAGTATGAGGGAAAATAGCATCTGTTAAGGGTTTTTAATTTTATTTCAATAACCTTGAAATTTGAGTAGCTGCTAAGTGACTGAGGACAGGATTGGCTAGTGTGGTGAAAAAACAGTGACTTAAACCTTCCTGACCGACCTGTGCCCTCCCCAGGTGCAGTGATTTTTTTTCAGTTCTACAACAAACCAGTTAAGACCATTCAGCTGAGCGCAGCCTGAGCAGGGATGGTCCCTTGGGGAGCACAGAAAGATCCCAGCCTGCAAAGGCTGGAGTTTGTTCAGCATTATCTATGCAAATTTCAAGGGATTTTCTCATACGACGTAACCCATAACCAGCAGGGAAGAGGAAGTCACACTTCCTCACACACCCACATGAAAGATGATTGACAGTAATGGATTGCAGTAGTTTCTGGCTTTGTCACACCGTGTTGCTCTCTAGTTCTGTCAGAGGTTCCCAGCACTGGCTGACTGGGTCTTATCGTGATGGCCTTACTGGAAACCATGGTTCCTATTGTTGTTATTCTTTGCAGGATTCATCATTCATGATTATTGCACGAGTTTTCAGAAGTGCTTGTCAAGTGGAAATTCCCAACTTTGAACGAACCTACACAGATTACAGTCTATATTATATTTGCCTAGTTTCCTTATAGGAAACCCGGGACAGGTTGTGCTTTTAGAATTAGCTGGCTTACTTTTCCTGAGTTACCCTCTTCTGAGAATGCAAAGAAGCTGTGTTGTAACTGGAAAGCAGCAAGGATCAGCACTTTTGTAATGGATTGGGTGTCAGATCATAACCTTGGTTATTGTTGTTTCCGTGCCGAGGCTCAGCTCTCTGACACAGCATGCAGCCATTGGAGCCAAGGAAGTAACCTAATTACCTGGAAACAGCAATAGGCTGTTCCCTGCAGTAGCACATGCACTGATTATAGGAATTCTCCCTCTGAAATCTCTGGCATAATTTTCTTGCCTATATTGTCTGCTTGAAAGAGCACCTGGAATCACCCCAAAGCATCCTCTTATGCAGTCGACTGAAGCTAAAAATCAAATTCTGGAACAAGGATTTACATTGTTATTGGTGGTGAAGCTCCTGTTAGAAGTCAATCGATTTATTTAGTCTGAAGTTAGCACAGTTTTAAGGACTGGAACAATTTTCAGGGAGGTCTAGACAAAAAATAAACGAGGAAAGAGATAAGAAAAGATGACTGATTTCAGATTTTAAATTCCTGCCTGATAGTGAAGCAATTCTGAAAGACAACTTTGAATAAATTAAAATTCACCTGAAAGACAAACAGATGTCTGTCCCTCTTCCTACCTAATGACAAATGATGTATTTCCACATGAGCTGAAGGATGCAAATGACTGAAGTAAAACAGATAACAAATTTCTACAGTAAAATAGATAACTGATAAGAAAATGCAGAAACTACTTCTGAAGCCAGTTTCTCACTGCAAGAAGTATGTAGAGCAAAATAAACATTTTAATACCTCTGGCAAAATAGAGGAAAAAAGAAGTGTGTCATCACAATGCAATAAAACAATGTTGTGTCTATGGATGCTTTTTTTTTTTCCCAATAAGAAGCTAAGAGAAGAGAAGGGTTAGAGAGGGTGAAGATGTGGAAGCCAATCTTTGGTCTGCATGGCTGGACCCAAGGAAGCTGTGAAATGAGGAGACAAGTCTTTGTGCAAGTATTAACACAAGCTAATGCCTCTGTAATAAGGAAAACCAAGGCAGTAAAGCCACTTCACTTCCAAAGTCAGGATTCACAGTCAAGTAATTCCCCCTCCTTAAAAATTACCTATTAGTGTGGGCATGTGTGGTCCCTGAAGACTTGGCTCTGCAGTTCATACCTCAGTCATTACCTCATAGGAAGGGATAATTTCACAGCAGATATATCATTCATATAGTCATAGGTTGCACAATCCTCTCATGCACATTCCTCTCTTTTATATACCATTTTAGCATTTTTCTTCTTGTGTTTCCCTTGCATCTAAGTGGAATTGTGATTTTTCTAGGAAAAAAAAAAAGCATTTGCAAACTTGCATTTCCTTCTCCATTTTTGTCTCTGCAAAGTGGAAGGACCTCCCACAGGGTCTGATGTTCCTATATTAATAAGTAAAGTTAGTCAAAAATTCATAGTTAAAAAGCTGTGAGGTAAAAATGGCAGTACTTGCTTTTCTTACTGTGGTTTCATGTTCAGATCGGAAGAACATTTGGGAACTCTGGAGCTGAAACAGAAGCATCCTGAAAAAGAAACTGCTGAGGGTCATCTACAGTAGACAGGAGTGGGTAGGAGACAGGTGTCTGAAGAGGGATGAAAAATGAAAGGGATCTGAAAAATTTACTTAGCTGCCTTAACAGAGAAATCTTAGGGAACTGGGGATTTGAAATCACGTCTGACTAACCTGATAGTCTTCTACAATGGTATGACTGGATGGATAGATGAGAGGAGGGCAGTACATGTTGTCTACCTTGACTTCAGCAAGGCTTTTGACACAGTCTCCCACAGCATCCTCATAGCTAAGCTTAGGAAGTGTGGGTTAGATGAATGGACAGTGAGGTGGATTGAAAACAGGCTGAAAGACAGAGCTCAGAGGGTCATGATTAGTGGCACAGAATCTAGTTGGAGATCCGTAACAAGTGGTGTTTCCCAGGGGTAACTATTGGGCCCATTCTTATTCAACATATTCATCAATGACCTGAATGAGGGGACAGAGTATACCCTCAGCAAGTTTGCTGATGACACAAAATTGGGAGTGCTGGCTGACACACCAGAAGGCTGTGCCACCATACAGCAAGACCTGGACAGGCTGGAGAGCTGAGTAGGCAGAGAAGAACCTGATGACATTCAACAAGGGCAAGTGTAGGGTCCTGCACCTGGGGAGGAATAACCCCCTGCACCAGTACAGGTTGGGGGCTGACCTGCTGGAGAGCAGCTCTGAGGAAAAAGACCTGGGAGTTCTTGTGGACAACAGGATGACCATGAGCCAGCAATGTGCCCTTGTGGCGAAGAAGCCAATGGCATCCTGGGGGGCATCAGGAAGAGTGTGGCCAGCAGGTCGAGGAAGGTCATCCTGCCCTGGTGAGGCCCCATCTGGAGTACTGTGTCCAGTTCTGGGCTCCCTAGTTCAAGAAGGACAAGGAACTTCTGGAGGGGGTACAGCAAAGGGCTGCAAAGATGATTAGGGGCCTGGAACATCTCTCTTAAATGGAAAGGCTGAGGGACTAGGGTCTTTTTAGTCTGGAGAAGAGAAGACTGAGGGAAGAACTGATCAATGCCTATAAATACTTAAAGGGAAGGTGTCAAGAGGATGGGGCCAGTCTTTTTTCAGTGGTGCCCAGTGACAAGACAAGAGGTAACAACACAAACTTGAACATAGGAAGTTCCATCTAAACATCAGGAGAAACTTCTTTGACAGTGGCAGAGCACTGGAACAGGCTGTCCAGAGAGGTGGTTGAGTCTCTGTCTCTGGAGACATTCAAAACCTGCCTGGACATGTTCCTGAGCAACCTGCTCTAGGTGGACCTGCTTTAGTAGGGGGTTGGACTAGATGATCTCCACAGGTCCCTTCCAACCCCATGTGATTCTGTTCTTCTGTGATTTCAAGCTTTGCAAAATCATTTATGATGATTCACGAGCTTGTGTCCATTTTTCCTCTGAAAGCTATATATGGAATAACTCTAGGGAAACCAGAGTCAAATCTATAGGGAGTGCAACCAAGGGCCACAGCAATCATGCCAAAGCCACCACTGCTTTTCATGAGGGGAAATAATTCCCAGTAAATACTATCATGAAGCACCACAATATAATTGATTAATCTGTAATTAGCTTTCATTTTCTTTTATGAACCCATATTTCTTTTGTTGTAAAGCGGCAGGGAAGTCCTCCTCAAAGTAATCCTTCACCTGAGGATGAACATTGCTCCTCTGGAATGAGCAACAGCCCAAACTGAGCCTCACCTGGGTCTGCTCCCTTACCTCATGTGTTAATCAACATTGCATAGATATGTGTTTGCTTTATGAAATGCTTGTTAGAACAGGAAGGTAGAGCATTTCATGTACCAATTATCTATCCTGTTTTCCAAATAAATGCTTTGGAGACATTTTCCTGGCACACAGCAGGTTCTCTCAGTCTGCAAGCTGGCCCAGGCCCCAGGTTTTGCAGTCTATTTTCAGCACA
This sequence comes from Gallinago undulata, assembly GCA_026546715.1. Classification (NCBI taxonomy): domain Eukaryota; kingdom Metazoa; phylum Chordata; class Aves; order Charadriiformes; family Scolopacidae; genus Gallinago; species Gallinago undulata. Next base: position 21,312,128 of record JAOTQQ010000001.1, read on the forward strand.
CTCAGCAGAAAGGTTGCACTCCCCACCTGCCAAGGAGTCACTTCCACCAAAGCTGAACTTTTGCCTTTACAGGTAACACAGTATAGCCATATATTCAGGGGCTGCTTTTGGGCTCTGACCAAGGGCCTCTTGTTCCTTCCCATGAGTTACCTAAATGCCAGACAAAGGCAGCTCAGAGGCACATCAGTGTCGGGGTCATTGGTCACTTGGTTGTAACAAATTTGTGTAGAGAATTGGTCTCATCAGTCCCTGGAGGGTATTTCCTGGAGACTATTTCCATCCTTGTTTATTCTCCTCACTGTACCTCAAGCCCCTCTTTTGCATTTATTATTGCACAGGTGGATGGGAGTCCCTCTTCTGCCTCCTATTTGCTGCCACACCCAAAAGCTGATTTTTGCAATTCCCAAATTCTGGAGATGAGGCAGTACAAAAAGTCAATACCAGAGCTCAGACACACATTAGCAATCACCTGGCTTCGCATCCTGCTGAATAAGGTACTAGATACAGCAACTTCCAAGCCATCATACCAAAACCTTCAGCACTCAAGTGCACCAAGAGAGGGAATTCTTCCATTTCTTCTTCTTTTTGTCACTTTTGGGAGGAAAGAGAAGCTGAGTTGCTGCTGACAAGTCCCACTGGGCCTTGAAAATACAGAGTAATGGTGTCGAGAAAATTTTCTAAATGGTCTGTCTTGAAAATCAGAGACTGACAGATGTCAAGGAATGAATAAACGAATGAAAAAACAAACAAGTAGATAACTAAGTGTCCAAGATATTACATGGAGAATTTTGCTACACAGTTTCAGAGGAACCACACAATTGTGGAAGTACATTTCAAAACAAGTTGAAATTCCCCCATCAGACTCCCAAATTCAACAAGACTTGAGTCTAGGCCCAGCAGGTAGTCTATTCTTCCCTTATCGGTCATTCCTATTTGAATGCTGTGCTCAGTTTTTTACAATTAATCAAATAAATGCTAAACCTACACAGCTGTTAGGAAATGCTTGATAAAAATCATAGCTGAGAAGGTGAAGGAGAATGACTATCCAAAGCAAACAATATTTTGCATAAATTAAGAAATAAATACAGGGAGACAGATTATTCACCACAGAGCACTTCCCTTTGGAGCACTCCATGGCTAATTGCAAGTCAATGCAGTGCCATTCCACCATTTTATTTTTGGCCCCAGCTGTGCTCTTAAGCAATCTATCTGAAGACAATGATATCTTCTAGTGACAAAAAAACTGAGGATGAGATAGAAGGCATGACAAAGGTATCCAGTAATTTTAAAAGAAATATTGATGTAAATTTTTAGTGCTGTAGAGGGAGCACATGTTGATTTCTCAACTGTCCAATATGCTCATAAATTACTTAGGTGCTGATATAAAACATTTGCTGATGATCCTAAGGTATTCAAGCTGAATATGACAAATTACAAATGGGTTTCACAACAGTGAGCAGCTGGTTATAAAATGGTAAGATATATTCAATGCTGATAAATAGTGATGTGTGTGTGAAAAAATAATCCTAACTTCACAGCTACAAAAAACACCATTGACACCACCACCACTGTCACTACTCCTACCACGAAACCTTAAGTACATGCAAAATGTATCCTGTGCTGTATCCTCACAGTAACTAAGTAGGCTCATGAAAAAAAAAAAAGCTATCATGAGTAGGTTGCAAAACATTTCTAAAGCTACCTATCTTGCAAAAAAATATTACACTTCATATAGGATATAGTCACATACAGTCTGCTCTAGATAGTTGTGACTTGGACTGGAACATCAGGACTACTTTCCCTTAAAACCTATATAAAGAGCACAGAGTTATAGCAGTGTATACAGCGCATGTGTTCCAGCATATAAGACAACCTACTTATCATACAAACCTCCAGGTAAGGAGTGAACATCCTCTGGCTGGGTCTTCCCTGTAGATTGGCACAGGGGCATATTAACATGCATGGAAGTTTTACCAAAATCTGTCTAATACAAGGGAAGTGCCAACAGGTGGTTTTTTTTTTTTATTTTCAATCTGATTTTGCTAAGTTAATGAAGTAACAACAAAGCCTCTCTTCTCTTCTGTCCACTCTACAAGAAGCAGGGTCTGCACAGAGCATAAAGCTGCATTATTTTTTTTTAATATAGTATTAAGCTCTGATTTAGCCACAAGCATTAAGGAATGAGAACTCAGATTTCTAACAGTTCCATTTTGTCAACTGTTCAGTACTTAATAGTCCTGGTTAAAATCAGGCATGTAGTTGTCAGTATTATTAGGTAGGGAAGAGAGAACAGGACAGAACATCACTACACCACTGTATAAATTTATTATGCACTTATAAATTGAATACTGTATACAGTTCAAGTGATTTCCATATAAAGAACAATTAAATATACAACCTGTATTCTTCAAACTGACAAAAAGATCAGGAGAAGATAACGCAGAGGTCGATAAAGCCTAAGGAGTGTGAGAAAATAAGTACAGAGAAACTGTTCATTGTAGGCACAAGGGCCAAAGGACAGCTTGGGCAAGGTGAATGGCATAGTGCCTGGTGACAGGTTTAAAGCAAAGACAGATACTTCACACATCACCTGTTTAAACTTGCCACAAGAAAAAGAAAATGAGAATCATAGAATGGTTCAGGTTGGAAGGGACCTTAAAGAACATCAAGTTCCAACCCCCAAGTTGAAGAGAAGATTACATGAGTTAAAAAAAAAGACAGGCAAATTTGTATAAGAAAAACCCTTCCAGAGATATTAAGCACAAAAAGAAATAAAATTCATTCATCAAGTTCCTAAGAAATGAGCACTGAAGTTGGGGAACATTACTCTATGCTTGTCCAGGCTATCTGCAGATGTACCTGCTGAAGACAGTGTACAAGCAAATTACAACCTTTGATTTGACACAGTACGAAATCTCCTATGTCCTTACACAAAGTCAGGGAAGCCAGAGGTGACTGCACAGAAATGTGAAAAAGATAAAAGTGCAGAGAAGCTCTGCTGACAGTGTAGCCTGAAATCCCTGCTAACTCATCAAGATTGGTTTTGGAGTGCTCTGCAGCAGGTAAGGAAGGATGGGATTTATGGGGGAAAGGATTTAACTTTTCCTACCTCGGTCTGTGATTCCCTACATTCTCCAGACAGTACTTTTTGCTTTTTCCAGCTCCTCAACTCCAGTTTCCTGGATGCCAACCAGTTGGGCTCCAAGAAGAGGAGAGAAAAGGCAGTGTTGTATGGCAAAAAGCTCCAGCCCCACGATCCCTCAGGATGGACTTGATTTGGAGATGTCATAAAGGGAAGCAGCTTGTCTCATCATGTGATACAACATGGTTGAAGGAGGAGCATCTTTGTCACAGGACACAGTCCTGGCATCTGTGAAAAAGCAGCTACCCGCATAAAATATCCAGACTGCATCATGCCCCAGCTTATATCGATGGGGACCTAAAGCCAAGCCTTTGGGGGAACTAGCAAAGATGACAGCAAAAGCATGGACGCTCATAATGTCCTGATCAAAATTTGCCTGGTGAGGAACAGACTTTGATTTGTCGTGCTTCTATATCATATGTATCTTTTGTAGTCTCTGCACAACACCTATAATTACCCACGTTTGAAAAGCTGTTACATATGTCTCATAGTCTAAAAACTTGCTTTCCAGTTACCTGGAAATGAGTCACTGGACTTCACAGGAGAATTAAGAGCTTTTGTTCTTCTGGGAAATGAAACTCAGTAGTGTGCATATATTGCCAAGCAAAAAAATAGCACAAAAGACAAATGGAATCCATATTTGACTGGGATTTACTACTAATTACTACAGATGACTTACAGATCAGAGGCGTACTTTCCTTGGGCAGGATAAAATCTGTTTGCTTCGTGACAACACTAACTGAGCAGTGAACTATATTGTTTTTGGCAGGCAGAGTGATTGTTGCTATCAAGCAGTGGTCCATGGGGCAGATAATATGCAAGAGAAAGTTTCTCGCGATGTTCATTCTTTGTCTCCCACTTCACACACATGAACACACGCCCTTCACAAAAATTCACAACTGTCAGATTAGACATGGGAAGGGAATTGTGGTCGGGAACTATATTACAATGAACATTCTTTAAGTGACTCTCCCACTCTACTGGAATCTTTCAGAATTCCACAAAATTGCCTATTACATTTTAAAACAGTTTCTTTACAGATCTTAAGACATAGATAAGGGAATGCTCCGACCCTGTATGCTGACCCTTACACAAACCTATCTCCAGGAAAGACTTGATGTGATGGTTCTTCATTTCTGTGAGCTGGAACTAAAATATTAGAGTATTTAATGGAGAAAGAAAATAAGCCTTGTGAGAATCTAAATCAAATTAGTCTGCAGTGTTCAAGTCTCATAAAATATGAGAAACATAGAAGATGGCTTATGTTCTTCAAACACAGTCACTACTTTTCTCTTGTGATGATGACAGAGCACTGCTAACCTGGATTACAGTAGAGCATACATTCAGGAATCACAGAATTCTCTTTCATCTGAGGCAGTGACACAGTGGCAGCAATTTTTGTACCGCTATTTCCCATGATATCTCTCTGCACCAAGTAGATAATGACATGTGATAAACAGCCCTCTCAAGTATGTTTACATTATCTGTGAGATCTTTTCCATGGAGTAAATATTAGTCTGCAACATCAATTTGTGCAGACGAGGTTGTATATATACCATTCCAGGGCTCTTTCAAGAGCAGACTGGTTATATCCACACCCCTTGAAGGGAGGGAAAATACCCTGGAGCCTAAGCTATGCCCATGCTTTGTCTCAGATGGGAAAAGTTGGTTTGCTCCAAATGAAGGCCCTGGAGGGAACTAATATGTATGTAATGTGGATGATCAGAACCCTAAAGTAAACCAGAACAATAAGGTTTCACCCTAGGGACTACAAAACACTTCTTAGACAAAGAAGATGACAAAACATCAGAGAATTTGTATTCCCCAAAGATTGAGGATCATTTCACAATGCCTCTTCAGACACAGTTTCCTGGGTTTGTATCACTTTTAAGTGCCTGAGAAGACCTTTGTAGCAACTGGAACACATTTACCTCAGCATCCTGTTGGTGTTTGTCTCTCCAAAGTATTTCTTTAAGTTCGTTCCAGCTGGCTGTGACTGAAAGGGCTGCCCCCTCAGAGGCATTCCACCTCATGGGACACATGGAAAAATAAGAGGACAGAAGAAATACAGATAAACTCATTAATAATTTCATTCAGGCAAGAACAGATCTCCAAAGCCATTTCTGGACTAGAGAACAGCAGAGGAACAAAACTCTCGCTGTGAACTTCAAGACTTCTGCTCACAGAAGAAATGTCAGAAGATTGCTCATCAGCGAGAAACTAACACATGCTTCAGCTGTGAAGGCATAGGTTTTTGATGTGCCCCTGGCATTTGTTAGACTTTGGACATGCCACAGAGGCAATCCCCCCAAAGGTATCCAATTCAAGAACTTTCAAGCTCATTTTCATGTGGAGGCCAGATGAAGCTGCAGTGGAGCAGCTCCCAGGAATGAAAATTAGCAAACAAAATTAAAATAACAATGCAATAAGATGGCATCTGATGGTTTTGCAGCAACAGTTGAAGGACAAAAAAATTAAACAGAGAAAAACATTGGATTTGACTGCAGTTGCTACTGACAGACTGGGAAGCCCTGTTGCAGCACTTCTTTTTGGAAGTGGGGATGGTGTCTGGTGAGCTGGCCAGCAAAAAGGAGCTACTTAGTGAATATTCTCCTGGCAGTAGAAGCAGATGAATTCTGATCACCTTGGAGCTTACACATAAAAGGGATCTATAACACACCCTTAAAGAGCTAGAAAGGTGCCTCTAGAAAGAAACTTGAAGACCACAAAACACCACAGAAGGCAGCTGCCTGAAAACAGGCCAAAGGAGTTGAATCAGGCTAGATATTTATGACAGTTTTCTGCTCATCATTAACGCACCGAAACTTGAAGGAAGGATGCCTCAGCTTGAATCATTAAAAGAATCACAGTCTCTGAAGGAAGGGACCCCAAATGAGGTAGCTCATTTGGCTCAGCTCACTCTCATATCTTAAATAAGCCAACACAGAAAGAGCGAATTTGGGAAACACAGCTCAAATAAACAGAACATATATCCAGAAAAAAGGCTGAAGGTTTGTTTATATAGCAAGGTGAGGACAGATACCACATTGCTGTCTATGCTCTGACATGGCCAGAGCAAGTGGAAACCACATTAATGCTGTGGTCAAAATGATCTATCTTGCCTTTCAGTAAATCTTATTAGTTTAGGCATATTCCCACACAAAAACAATTAAGTGACTTCCAGGACTCAGATAGACAGCTGTCTTACAGCACAGACAGAATAAGCTTGCATGGTCTGGAAATATTCTGATATGTTCAGACCCTTATGGCTGTAAGGTTCATCAGCGTAACTTGGGTAGTTCACAGATAAGAAATTGGGTAGATAAAAGAAGACATCAATGGAACCAGCAGAAAAATTAAGGATTATTATGACATGGGTATTTGCAGAGATACAGAGAGCCATGTCTTCCAGGGTGAGCCGGCAACAGCCCAGTCTGAGGGCACTCAGCTGCCTGAGGTCTTGCAGATAAAAAAATCCATGAGTAGAAACTGCAGAGGTAGGAAGGTATTCTGGATTTCACAAAGAACGTAAATAGAGAGCAGAAGAGGAAGAGCTACCAGAAAGGCAGATGACTGCCATGGAAGCCCAACACTGTAAGAAAGAAAGAGATTCATTATAGTATTAAGTAAGTAAAGAAAGTGAAAGTTCCTCTTCTAAAAATAAAGGGAAACTGACAGTAATGCAAAAACTTGAAATAAACAGTTCTATCAAGTTCCAGTAGTTTTAAGGGGGTAAATGGTCACAAAAGGACTATTGAAGATATATGGCTGTTGTGTAACTCAGTGTTTATCCACCCATTTGAATCACATCTTTTCTTTTTCTCCCCACTGTTAGGACTGTTATTATAGAAGAAATAATAAAAAAAAAATGACAGACTGTTTCAGCACTGCTTCTAACTCATGCTCTGCACTTAGAAGTTGAGGTGTAAGACAACTTGCTGAGGAACCAACAGACAGTGGAGTCTTAAGAGATAAGAATCACATAAGCACTCTCCCTGTCATACAGGGAGATTCTGGGTCTGTTTGCCTCCTTCTCACTGTGATGTTGTGCTCCAGGAAGGAGGGGACAAGATAGCAAAGGACAGGGATAAAAGTGAGAAGCAACCAGGTTGAGCAAAAGCATGCACTAGATGCAGAGCAGTACCTGCCTGGCTCCTGTCTGTCTCCCCTGTCCCATCTGCAGTCATCCCTGCCTCCACTTCTTCGTGTCCACTTCATGCTTCCCCCTTCATGGACTTCCTTCTGCAGGCTTCACATATACTGTTTCCTGCTGAGTGCATCTCCCTACCTGTACCCACAGACAGCTCAAAGTACATTTTCCCTATCTTTATCTATTTATCCTATCTCTGGGCCTTCTTTTGCCTTTCATCTTTTCTTCTTCCAGAAATCCCATCAGAGAACCTCTCATCCAAAAACTTTTGGCCAAGCAGAAACCAGCTTCAGAATGCACATAAGCTACGAGAGCAAAGCTTGGAAACCTCTGCAGTGGGTGTTCAGCAACTAAGAATGTACTAGAAGCCGTGAAATATATGAGAATAGTGGCTACTGGCTCAAAGGCAAGAGGTTTTTTATTATATTGGCTACAGTATGAAAATGCCCAAAACCTTACAGCACTCATGTGGAGACAGAAATGTGGAACATGATCCCATCCGAAGCTGAATTTGAAAATTGCACCTTTAAAAGTTAGATAGGAACGTAGACACCTTTAAAAGGGAATGGTTTAGGATTCATTAATCAGAATGCAGTCAATGGCAGGAAATATATTTTACAAATTCCGCTGTTGAAAAATGCAGTCTAGAGAAATTACTGTCTGCTTTTCAGTAGTTAAGATGTCCTGGGTTTATTGTATCAGCTGTATATTAAGGAGTCATTTAGTCTAATGTAAGATTGAGAGTAGATGAGATCTGTCTGCATACCGATGGTTCCTAGGAAATCATAATTTCTAGAGTTCTTGTGAATCTAATACAGGGACTGACCGTTCCTCATTTAGTGAAAGTTTTTACATAGTGGCACTTAGTGCCACATAAAAGGGCCTATTCCTGCAAACTGTGAGCCAGTGACACTGACAATGGCTTGGAGTGGTAGAAAACCAGAAGAGGGATGGAAGTAATAGCTCCCACTGCCACTGCTGGACTTCTTCCACTACTGCACTAAACGTGGCAGCATTACTTGTTTGCACAAAAGGGCCTTCTGGATAAAAAAGAGAAATTGTTTTCTTAATCCAGGAAAAGTATTTCTGTGTACAATAAAAAAACTTACAGGGCATATAAGACATAAGATAAAGTCACCATTTTTTAAGGCCCACTGTCACAGGATATGAGCAAGGGGAATTTCTCACTGTAACTTTTCAGAGTAAATTGAAGCAAATACATTTTCTTCTGTTTGCTAAGCTCGGGTCCATGATCAGGTCGCAGTGTCACATTACAGTTCAGTCACTCTGTTATCTGAGGAGCTAACAGGAGCAGCACCGTTTCCACTCCCCTGTAGCTGGGTGCTTCCCGTCTGCTGGCTCACAGAAGCCCGCCTTGGTAGATCAGGGAGTGAGATCAGAAGTAAACTAACCCTACAAAAGCAGTCATTATTTCTCTTCCCATTTATTTCTCTGAAGAAGTTTATCAGAATTCCAGAAAAGAGATGGGTCAGCAACACAGCCTGCAGAGCACTGGGCTAGGTCTGCTGTGGCTGTAATTATGGCTAAGTGAGTACAGAGCTACTCATTAGGATGTGGTAATTCAAGCACGCCACTCACCTGTAACTCATTATCAAGGAAATGTATTCACTACTGCAAATAAGGATATCCAAAATACTGCAGCAGCATCAGCCTGGTTTCCCACGCCAGACCCCAGTGTGAGTGTCACAAGTGAAAATAAGTCCCTGAAAAAGTGTAGGAAAACTGCTTTAATCTATGTGGTAACTTCAAATGTTTGTTTCAGGTTTGTGCAACTTGCTAGACACAGCTGAAAGTCTTTTGAAGAGATTACTACAAAGCATCTATATTTTGCTATACCTCAATGATATTCTGATAAATGGTAATATTTTGGAAGAACTGGGACATTGATGCCCTGTGATAATAGGAAGAACGTACATATGAAATGAAAACCAAATAACTGTGGGTTGCCTCAAAACAGGATAATTGGAATGACTCCACAATGAGCAAGAAGGGAATTTCCTTCAACAAAAGAATGGAGACTCTATAGAATTGTTGGCCAAGTCTATATGCATTGACAGAGGGGATTTTTGCATTTAACTGTTATTACAGCACATTTACTTGTGTGTTGGTCAATATTGCAAAACCATTGCATAGTTTGGGTGAGAAAAACAAAACATTTCAGCGGTCAGCAGAGTGAAATGAATACTTTTAGAGTTGGGAAAGATTCTCCTACCTTCTTCTTCCAGGATTGGCCTACCAATGTTTAAAATGCCTTGTGAAAAATTATAAAAGGCACTTTATTTTTGCAGCTGTAGTGTCACAAGGTCAGTAGTTCCTGGTAGCTTAGTAATGCAGGACTCTAACTTCTCCAGAAAAGGCACCACCTGAGTGGAACTCTTTCCAGTGCATTACATGTACGGGGCAGGGGGGTCCAGTCACCATTTCACAGAGTGGGAAGAGCTGGTCTCAGATGGAGCAAGAACTTTGTAATCAGAAGAGACAATGGTTACTTGACGTAGTGTATTAGAAACAGAACTCAAAGATCAGCTCAGGAGTCAATCAGAAAAGCTACCAACAATTCTCTCACTATACAAATATAAACAGGCAGACCCAAGCCAAAGCATTGAAACACTATTAGGGATTACCTGCAAACATTGACATAAACAGGAATGTCTTAATGGTAAGCATTTAGGCTAAGTTGTCTAGGCTCCCTCTAAAACCATTTTTTTCTGTCCAAGCAGAATGAAATATGCCTGGGAAGTACCTGTCTCTCTGCAGTGGCCATCACGGGAGCTAGTTTACTACCTTTGAACGAACACTTTACTTTCAGACAGTTAATTTAAGTGATGCCTGCTATGTTCACCATTCAAGCTTTCCTCTAATACAGGACCAAAGTGATCAGGACCATGACTGGTCACATTCTCTTTGGTAGTTCAATTGCTGAAGCTAACAAGAGAAGACATACTGCAAGAGATTTAATGTCTCTGCAGCTGAAAATGCATCTTATCATTGAAAGCGTCCGGCTTCAGTACAGCTATTGTTGCTTCAGGACCTCATATGAACTTGTAATTGGAGGTGGTGTTTTGTCTCAGCTACACTCAGCTTTTTCAGATCCTGCCACACCTGTCTAATTTTAATTCATTTTCAGTCTGAGGACCTATTCAAAAAGCTGATCTTAAGACTTTGCTGCAATTAAAAGCACCATGTACAAATCAACCTTTCCTATAGAAAAGACTTGTCCACAGGAGGAAATTGAAGACAATGATGCTTTCTCAGCTGAATGACTGAATGTCTTGTTTCTGGCTGCAGTATGGAGGGTATTAAAGGAAAAGCAGGTGTTTGAATAGATCAGTGCTTCTTTTCACAGCCAAAGCAAGTAACTAAATGCTTTAGGAAAGTTGCCTTGCCGCCTCTGCTTTTGGAGCTGTAACACTGCTTGGAATAATATATCATAGAATCATAGAATGCTTGGAGTTGGTAGGGACCTTAAAGTCATCTAGTTCCAACCCCCCTGCCATGGGCAGGGACACCTCCCACTAGACTGGGTTGCTCAAAGCTCCATCCAGCCTGGCCTTGAACACCTCCAGGGATATATCTAATAGATGTGAAATCTACACAATGAAGCTTTGATATCAAAGAAACCAAGCAGAATTTTTCCTCTTCAGGGCACCTCAAAAACCTTGTGTTTCAACACAGCAGGTACATGTCTTGCACCATATTTGTCTCCTGTAAATTGCTCTTTGAAAGTCTTGAAACAAAGAAACACATTCAGATGGAAAATATTTTTTATTGATCAACTTCTTGTTCCAGACCCTCACTCCCCACCCATATTCCTGATCCCACATGAGCAATTCCACATGGTTTCAGGATTTGCTATTAATCATCTGTTAGTTGACTTTATTTCCTTGTTACACAACAGGAAGTAAGGATCTTTGATGGGAGTATTCAGTGAAATAAAGGCCAAATGTTTGATAATCAGTACAGTGTGTAATATTATTCTCAACAATTGAGTATAAATACTGTTATAATGGAAAAAAAAAATACTCCAATTCTTTCCACTAAACTGTTTCCTTCTAGGCTGGATTTTCACATGATAATTTTAAATAGCTGTCAAAACAAAGACATGTACCTCCTCAGACAAATAAGAAAGTTATCTCCAAGTCAAATACAAATGCAAAAAGAAAGACTAGTTGTTAGATACATTTAAGGAATATGGTCTTTCATGGTGAGATCACCAGAATGGCATCAGAAAACAAAGGAAATTACAAAGAAGGATAATGTAACAAAGCTGAGAAAACTTCTTTCATTCTTCATTTCTCAAAAACTTTTGCTTATGGTTTAAAAATGAAGGTTACAAACAAGAAAATCTGAAATACTTGTTCTACAGGTACACAAAGTACTATGAAAGTACTCATTTATAGCATATTGTATATAAAATATTAATTTAGAGAGAAAATGTGAACCTGATTTTCAAAGTGATCTAAGATATTTTTTGTGTTGAAATACTGGGAAATGAGGAATCATAATCCAACTTCTTTTGGGAACTTTAGAATAGGCTCAAGTTGCTAAATTCTTCACTCATGAGAATAATCTCACAGTAATTAGCAGAAACTACTAATGTGAGAGATGACCAGTTAGACAAGATTTGCAAGTTACACCAAAATATAACTTGATGTTGAGAAGACACTAATGACCTTGAAAATGTGTTGTTGAATTCAATGCAAGGAATGCACACTCTTCATTCTAGGGGAAAAACAAAAGAGGAAAGAAGATTGGCTTTTTTTCTCTGAAGTGTGAGAGAGTCCATTACCTTCATGCATAGTTGGAGTTAAATAACAAATCTAACCATTTGTCTACAGCTTGTGGACTTGACGGTCACAGTCCAAACAGCACTCATACAATCACATGAACAAAACCAAGATACATTATTCTGAATGCTATCTTCTGACAAGGGAAAAGCCAAAAACTGCTTCAAAGCAAAACTGGTAGCCCCTTCTAAACTAAATGACTCACATAACTTCTGCGAGGCTGCATCTTTTTTCCCATCTTTGAACAAGCCTTTCAGAGCATCTCTACTCTCTCTGGAGTTCTGGGTTGCTCCCACTATTCTAGGTTGCCACTGAAAGGATATGCTTAAAGGAAAGAATTTTTAAGAGCTCAGGGTCTACCAAATCATATCTCCATGGGCTGCATTGATTACTGATTTGTTTACAGCCTAGGAATAGGTGTTTTGCAAAGGGCTGTGGGAATGCAAAGAAGCACTGGAACAGCTGAGCAGACATATCTAATGAATGAGAGCACAGATGGGACAGAGGGCAGGTGTTAACAATATGAATGTCGTGTTCAGCAGATCTGAGATGATTGTTCCAGGGCTCTTGAGGGTCGTCTTGTTACTTTACAAACTTTTCCATTGGTCACTTATCTCCCTTTGTCCTCTCTCTTTGGCAGCAAAGCAGTTACCTCTGCTTGCCCTGCAGTGCAATAGAGAGAGAGCAAGAGGAGAAGGAGCACAGGAGCAAAAGATGTGTTCAGTGGGGACAAGGAACCGGGAAAGATAGGAACCTGATATTCCTGTGGGCTAGTACAAAATTCACTCAGGCATTGCTTCTCTTATTTAGAGAGACCAATGATATATTTTCAGGATTAACAGCTCTATCAACTCTCAAAGATGTTTTAAAGTATACCCTGGATGGATACCTGTGTGTCATGGCCTTTGCTGGGTTTCCATCATCGTATGTCTGACCACCAAAACCTGAAGAAACAAGTTCAAATATAGGTTGCCATTTTATTTTCAATATGGTTCGCATATTTATTCTCAAATGAACTCATTTGGGTTATTGTTTAATTCAGAACAGATAAGTTTCTTCATTAATAGGTGAAAAAACGTCTCAAAATGTTTGGCCACATTAATGGACTCCAGAGAAGTGGCCAGAAGAAAAATAAAATTTAAAAAGAACACAAAGTTTTGTCTCTAAGTCAATGCTATTAAATGCCAAAAAAAAAAGAGAAAAAGGATTTTCCCATTTCTATCCTCTGCAGAGCAAATAAAGCTAAGCCATTCTAATTCCAAAGCACAACTACTGATAGAAAAATGCAATGTATTGCAGTATAATGCATTCTATATGCCAGAAAACTCTTCTTACATAGAATCATAGAATCATCTGGGCTGGAAGGGACCTTCAAAGGTCATCTAGTCTGACCCCTCTGCAGTCACAGGGACACCCCC
>JAOTQQ010000001.1:21325726-21400412 GCA_026546715.1 Gallinago undulata
CCACCCTCATAGTAAAGAACTTGTTCCTAATGTCTAATCTAAATCTGCTCTTCTCCAGTTTAAAGCCATTACCCCTTCTTCTGTCATTGCCGGCCTTTGTAAATAGACTCTCCCCAGCCTTCCTGTAGCCCTCCTCAGGTACTGGAAGGCCGCTATTAGGTCTCCCTGGAGCCTCCTTTTCCCCAGGCTGAACAACCCCAGCTCCCCCAGCCTGTCCTCATGGCAGAAGTGCTCCAACATCTGGAAAATCCGGATTACATCCGGAAGGAGAGTAGCCTACATGATGGTTAGGTATACTGATTATTATTTTTTTTTTTATCATAGATACTATCATCACCAGAATCTTGGTGTTGAGTAACAAAATTCATGTTATTAACACCACAGCTCTTTTGGACACACTGACATTGCTTGGTATCTTTAACAGTCATATTTAACAAAGTAATTTTCTATTTTCTCTGACACTGACCTGTACCATCTGCCTCAGAGGGAGGTTTTGGGAACTCCGTCTTGGTCAGCTGGCAGACATGGAATTATCCATACACTAATAGGAACCGCGTTATCCCAAAAATATAAAGTATGGCAGAACCCATGAAGCATGAGGTTAATATCCTCTATACAACACAGTGATCACATATTAGAGTTCTGATATTCTTGATAAGTGCATAGTTTCTCAGATTTTTTCCTGAATCTCCACAAGTTCTTAATTAGAACAAAACTTTGTGATAAAAACATTTAAATCAAATACTGTGCCCCAATGAAGTTTTTTACTCAGTTTTTGGTGTTCTACCATTTTTATAATGGTATTTTATAATACACAGACTCTTCTCTTCTACTATAAGGCAGACAGAAATTCCTAGACTGACATCTCTAGAGCCTTTTATTATTTTACATGTTTTCATCATACCCTTCATATTTGTTCAAAGGAAAATATCAGTTAAGGAAAATGCACCTAGACTACACGAATCATAACACTGACTATTTAATTGATTCACTTTGAGTGGGCTTGTTACAGGTTTCAAGTGGAAAAGAAACCTGAACTAGGATTATGCAAGGGCTTGCACAGAGAACTACCTTTAGATGACAAATTCAAGACTCTTCCTTTTTAGTATCAGGCTTCCATATCTGGAATATAGAAGTTAACTGACAGTATTTTTAGACACCAGAGAAAATCCGTAATAGGAATTACTATGTTTAGAATGAACTGGGAGTGAAGGCTAGTTGTTTGGGTGGGCTTAGGGAGGTGTTTTTGGCAATGCTCAGATTGATCCTTCTCTCAGCTTGACTACTTTTAGACTTTTTTGTTCTAAACTAGTTAAATCCACTCCTGTGCACCTCACCATAAACCCCCAGCCTTAGTTCACTCTGAACTCACTAACTTCTACAATGCCTTACTTTCAGGACTTGGAGATTTCAGAATATTCTGACTCCATGAGAGTATCTGAGTGTACCTCTAATAATATCCTTGCCACGCTTCTGCAGTGAAGTACCACTGTCCCATGTGCAGTGGCGGTGAATTAACAGTAGGGCCGTGCTGTAATCCCTACTGTAACAGCACTGTGTTGGTGCTTGCCAAGGATTGTTTTTAACGAGTTACCTCATGTAAGGTAAATATAGGTGTGGAATGCAGAACTTGGCACAGGATGGAAAATTCACCCAGGTAGCAGAGAAAAGAGCCAGCCACCCAAGTTGCCCTTGCAGTAGCTAACTAAAAGCTAGTTGAGGTATGTGAGCCCACTGTCTAGAAAGGAAACTGAACATATCTAGCTCCCATGTACACATTTACATTCAGGCAGGTAAATCCCACCTCATTTTCCCAATGATAACACACTTCACCTGATGTTTTTCTCTACACATTCAAGACCTAGTTCTCCTTTTGTTATCATTCATACTTACCGCAGTGAATATCACAGATCTGCAGCGGAACTGAATAATCTACATCTGTTCTCCAGCCCTTTCAAAAAAAAAAAAAGAACAGAGTCTTATTCCCCTTTCCCCAGAACTGTTATTAAACACTTGTGTTGACAAAATGAGATTGCTCTAGTAGTTTACTAAAGTGACTGCATTTTTTATTGTGTTTTTAAATAAATACATATGGAGACTGTTGGTCTAGTGTATATTTTGTGAGTTGCAATCACTTTTAGGTTTCTAAATTATAAAGCAAATCAATTTATTATTATTTCTTTTGGCAGGGTGAACTTCATTCTGACAGATAACATCTAATTTACAAAATAAACGATTTATGCAGGAAAACATCAATTTTACCACGAAATCTAATTTTTCACAAGGGAAAGAACAATTCTGATTACCCAGAAAGATCTTGCCAGTCTCACTTTCATCTTGCCCCTTTCTTCCTGGCAGCAGAAAGTGAAGCTGACAAGGGACTTCCAGGGCAGCTGCTGGAGCCTCCCAGCTCTGGCTGTCAGTCTCTCTTGTCCCAGCGTCTGCTGAGAACATTAACTCCAGAGAGGAATAAACCCATCAGCTTCATGCTCATTTTCTATTAATGATGACTTAATAAAGTTCAGCTACGGAAACAGTGTACAAAAAGTCAGAAATAATTTGCCCAGCTCAGCTTTCAGGAGTCCTAATTCCAGCCTACCATGCACTTACTGTGCTGCTTGCTGTATGCAGTTGAGGTTAGTTTTTGAAAAATTCATCTATTATTGACTTGGATCTTTTGATACTTTGGAACTTTTTATTACAAAGGAACATTTAAAGACAGGATTAACAATTTCCTGGTGATATTCCTTTATCTGCCACTGACAAAGGAGCAAGGTCATAGAGAGCAACTTCCCTGTTAATTAATGTCATCTCAACAAGAGGTGGTAGAAGCACATCAAGCTATAAATAATGCTCTTTGCCAACTCTGTTCACAGTAATCAGATTTGGCTGGGAGAAGAAAGCAGTGAGAGTGCCTGCTGGTTTTCTTTTCTATTTTTCTTTTTTTATGATTTGTTTATTTTGTATAGAGTACCTGGCAAAATCAAGACACATACCTGAATGCAAATTGTTGATCCACACATTTCCTGTGACATAGTGATTGATACAGAATCTCCCTAATGAAAAGAAAAAAATTGAAAACAATTATTTTCCATTCCCTGGAACAATGAAAATGTATGTTGTCCCTCCAGCTCCTTGGTTTGTTTGCCAATAATGCTACATGTTCTACCATGTCAGAAAATTAATAAAGTATACATTCATTATGGACAGTTATTTATTTTCACAGATATTCCTAGATCTCAGCAACACAGACAGCTTGTGTAGTTTTGCCAAGCACAATTTGGGCAGCACAGGAAGAGGGCTAATGTTCCTGCATTTTATGAAGCTCCATAAGGCAGGATGCCCTCCCCGCCGTGGCTGCTTACACCATGTTAGCCAATGAGTATCTTCACTTCTTTTCCCTGGTGTACACGAGTTGAAGGAATGACCCTTTCATTACAGTTCCTCTGGATTTCCCATCACATTGTAGGCTGAGAACAAGTTCAGCCTTGGGGTAAAATTGTCCTAAATGACTGTTCTGACATTTAACATTTGATTGTTTATGGTTTGTCCTCAAAATACTCTTAGTTAATTCCACTAATAGCTAGGAATCAAACCCTGTTCTCTCTAGTGTGGCAAATTCCTAAAATAATTTGGGGTAAATTAGGTGAATATGTTTTTTTCCAGGCACAACTGAAGGGATTTCTAAGTAGAGAATGAACATTGGTTTCTGGGAACACAGAGCTAAGTCTTTAAAACTTAAAACTTTGTTTTAAAACTTTAAAACTTTGTGCATATTGCTCATGGTTCTGAGACAGAAACTGTATGTAATTTATTTGGGCTCCCATTTTGTCACAGTAGCAGAGGACATAACAGCTTTGTGCTGAAGGGAAGAAAAAAGCATTTTAAATGCATCAGTGCCCTTCATGAAATACACACTTCCGTACCTAGCTGTGATTTGTTGGTGCTCCACCATTACCCTTCTCACTTAGCAATTCACACAGGGAACCTTTAAAACCAGAAAGTCTAAACTCCACAGATTTCATGGAATAAAGCCAGTTGAAGGGAAGTGCTTTCAGCACCAGAGATGTAATAAAGATCTAAATTGATTCATTAGAAAATAAATTCAGCTTTCAGTGTCCGTTTTTTGAGTTTAAGAAGTCCGTATTGATAGCTGCCTGCTTCTCAGCTAATGCCTGATATATGCATCTTGCATACTGAAAACATCAGAGATATTTGAAAAAGTCACAGTTGGAGCAGGTACCCGAAAATAGTGGCAAAGAAAGAAGTACAGCTGGAATGTATCACAAAAAGAGGACAGATGTAGGAATTATGGCATGCTTGTGTCTTTTAAAGCACATACCCCTATAGCAGAGTGAAGGAAATGAGCAGTCAGGAATAATAGTAGAAATCACAACATCTGGATTTCTCAGTGGTCTCAAAAATCATGACATGACATTTCATACAACAGGCCAGTGGAGCAGAAAGCAGGAGCATGCATTTAGGGTTGAACATAAGACTACTGAGGCTGATGAACCACCAGGATGCCTTTCAGCATGGTAGCTCCTAGGACCACTAATATTCTCCTATTTGAAAAATAATGCTATATGGCCACTCCTCTGCTCTTTGACGCCACTTTCCAGATGTACCTCTCATTAGATCACAGGCCAGGCCAACAAGGTAACTGTGGTAGGCAGGGTAGAAAGGCAAGGGCAAGCCACAGTGCTGCACTGAAAATGTGTGAGATACAGGCTTAGTTGCAAAAGAGGAATGAGGTTCCCATTTTCTGACTAGCTGCTGCCTGAAACAGAAATCTCACCCTCCTGTAATCTTTTCCCTCTCTCCTCGACTCTGCTAGAGAAGCGGTTGTGTAATCACTCAGTCAACCAGCTCAAAAAGCTAATTTGGCTAAAACTTACCTTTTTTGTGTGTTGAGTTTGTTTTGGCAGCTGTGAGATTTAGAGTGGCTCAAGATCATCATGGATTTGTGCCTCAAGTCTTACATTTCATGATGTGAGATTTGCCAGGTTAGCTGTACCAGTGATCCATATATGAAATGCTAACATTAACATTTGCTATGTACATAATGAAATACTATACCACAAAAATGATGTTAAAATAATATTAAGGTTCCACTCCTTAGAGTGGAATAGTCACTTCCTTTGATGTGACTCATTTGTCTTCAGGATCCTTATTTATTTATTTCTTCAGTGTGAGATCAGAATTAGAACTACATGCTTTAAAAATGTTCCAGTAATTGTTCCAGTATGTACACACGTGGGTTTATTGATGCTTTCAAGCTGCAGACCAACAAATGCAATAATAAATTAATCTCATTAGATGATGTTTAAAAGTTTTACAATGTTTAAGAAATAATGTATACAAACCACAGAGACTGAACGGTGCATCCCAATAGATTCACACGAAGCCAGCTGTGACCTGTTACACAGAAGCACTGCAAACTGTGCCTTGGTTTGGGATGTGAAGAACACTTGTATTTTCTCTGCAACTGCAGCAGTTCTCATTTTCCAAGCTGGTATTAGGGGAAAAGACTTACTTTTAGATTTACAAGGACCATATTCTAAATTGTTATATTTAAAATAAATGCCTTTTTAATTAGTTAAGTGTCATCAAATGATATGCAAGTAATTATTTTGATTCCCACAAGTTACTTTTTTATACTGATAAACACTTGATCTACTGGGGATACACAGAAGTAGCAAGCTGACAAATCTCTTTGCCATAATTACAAGCTGCGGCGATGTGAACACATCTCAATTGCTTACTGGAGAAGACTAATATCCAGTGACTGATTTAAATATTTTTCACAATACTATGTAATTTAAGAAATATATTTACCTGGAAATTCTCCATGAGCAAATGGACATTTAACCCAAGAGCCTTGCTTAGTTGTAAACTGAAAGCAGAGAAATGTGTTAGGAAAACTGGTTTTTCAATTTCAATCTGTGGCTACAGATTCAACTGGAGATGATCAGTGCATTCCAAAAAGTTGCAGAAAGTAAATTCCTGGCTCTCCTGGTCGATGGTATCTTCCAACTCTTGATTTAAATTAGGTCCCCCAATTCTTCAGATATTTATGCACATGCTTATTTTACAGTAACATGCAGTTGCACTGACTTAAAAGTAATCTAAAAGAAAACAATAGGCCTATATTAACCTTATGTGTCATTCTTCTCTCAACTAGAATAATAAAAGGTAGTCCAGAAAACATTGTGTGTCGATTATTTTCATTACCATATATTTAATATGGAAAACTTTGTATGTTAAATTTAGTGCATGCTTCAGTTTGCATTGGCTTAAAATATTTTCTCCCTGCTCTTCTTACACAGAGAAAACAGAGGGTGCAATCTGACCTGTGTCCTGACAATCACTGCTGCTGCACTTCCAAAGAACCTCCTTTTAATGTAATCTTTCACATTTCCTTGATTCTTACTTCCCATTCATCAGAGCTATGAAACAGAATACTGATCCTACCTAAAGAACATTAACAACAACATTAGAGACGACACAGGGCCATTAGAGGTGTTTTACAAAGAAATACCTTTACCTTCATGCAAAGTCTTGGGTGAGTGTCCACACGAGAATATTTAACCTGCTTGAAAAGAGAGCACTCAGCATTAGCTAGTTTCATTAACTAGTATCACAAAGTCAATTACCCAAAAGATTCATGGTTTGATTACTAAGAAACTGGTTTGTTTACTTTATAATCATCCCAGGAAATTAATCACATAAAATAGTAAGAATATAAACAACTGCTACTTTTGATTGCTAAATAATTTGCTTCTTATTATTTGTAATGTAGCATTTTTTATAGTCAGTCTGACTCATTAGAACCAATTAATTGATTTTATGGTGGCTCATGCAAAATTCTGATTACACGGTTGTCTTGTTTGAGTCCCTTATTTACTGTTCATCAATGACTCAGCAGAACATTTAAACATACACCCAGAAGTGTCGTTCCACCTTCAGTTCAGAACTTTTTCCATTTTCCATATCCTTGTTCCAGAAAAGACTTAAATATAGACTGAATTTTAGACATCCACTTAAACGACCTACAAAATGCTGCTTTCTTGATTAACAAGTGTTTTAGCAGGCAAGGGCTTCACCATAAAAACAATTACTACTCATAGATCACTAAGTGATCTTCCTTAAATAAACACCATTGCTCAAGTGAGTGATCACACTACACACAGCACATGGCATCGTGACCAAATACCTCTTTCCTGTAACTTTTTTGAGAATAATGTAATGGATGCGCTTGGGTATGTCTACAACAGGGTCACAGAAGATCTGTACGAGTCCACAACTTATATGGAGACAGCATGGCCATCGGCAGAGAAAGCTCCACCCCAATTAGAGAAGAGAGTTTGTAGCTTTTGGGCCTAAGTCAGTCCATGTGCATGGTATTAGAGTGTGTGGCATCATGTGGATGTACTGGAGCAGCTGGCACTATGTGAGGAATCTCTACAGTAATCTCCCGCATGCTATAGAGATGTTCTTCAGGGTTACAGTACAATAAATGGACTAATATCAACCCTTTTAGAACAAATTGGAAAAAAGGAGAAATTCATTGTATCCATGAATATCAATAAATACAGGAAAACATCCATCGTCTGTAATTCACTACTCTTGAATTGTGTTCTGGGTAATAGACATAACCATTACCAGCCAAACCTCATTTCAGGCTTCTTTCTTTTTATTTTCTTTTTTTTCCCTTTCTTTTAATTTCCTGCAACCAATGGGTTGTGCTTGCTGTCAGCAGATGATGAATCCCACAAGGACTACTCACACGTATAAAATCAAATATATTTGGTTTTTTTGTTGAAACACATAAAATGGTGAATCTGAACAATCAGTAAACACTTGGATAGGAATTCCTAATCAAAAAAGCATTCAACAATCTTGAGTGAGCCCCCTCCTCCCCCAAAATCACATCACCAGAATAATTGCTTATAAAGTTTCAAAAATCAAGAATTTGGATTTGATTTTATTTGCCTTTTCAGCTGTTACCTCAAGTTTACTCAGGAATCAGGAAATCCTGAAACCTACTTTTCAAGATGACAGCCAGAATTCTAACCAACCTCATAAATCCAGTGCATTCAGCATCATGAGGCTTCAGATTGAAGTATTAAGCAGTTCAAGATACACGTAATGAAAACCCTTTTCAACTTTCAAACATAAGTGCTGGAAGAACTGAGGAACAAAATATTTCAACACCCACAATTTCAAGACATTGGACCAAGTTGAGGAAGGGATTTCAAAGAGATCTTTAATAGAGTACAAAACAATTGTACCCTACCAAAGTACTCTTTTGTCTCCAGTAAGTTTTAAAGAAATTTAGCCGCTTTCACTTATATTTTAAGTGTCTAATGTTAAATATCTAAATCCGATCCAATCACAATAGACTCTTATGAAAGTCAGTGAAAAAAAATAGATCCTGTCGTAGTTTGTGTTGGACTGGCCTCCAGCCTTTCCTATGTATCTATCTTCAGGTGAGAAGAGCTGTCCTCTCAATATGTCTGTTTCACTCACTTACTTTAAAGGGAATTTGACACAAATAGTGTAGACTTGAACACCTATCTTTTAGACAGCAAAATCAGCGCAGATGATTCATGTCTTTACTACAAATGAAAAGCAGACCTTATTTACCCCAAAGAATTTAGCAAACATTACTAGCTTCACAGTCATCTCCACTTTTTATTTCTTAATAGTGAGTCAGTGAGGTCTTTGAATAAATCATGTGGTTAGTGCACAAGAACAGATTGTGATTATGAACAGTTTTAAGTATCAGAGAAGAAGAGAGGAATTTGCAACTGCTGTTATTCCAAAGTCTAGCTCTTCACATTATGCCTTTGGTCACAGCCTTCAATCTCACAGTTTGAATAAATCTGCGTAGCTCTTACTTTTTCAGGAGAATTTTTGGAAGAATTTTCTATATCTTCACAGTGGTCGTCAGACTTCATTAACCTGCATAGGTTAACCGTGACAAGCACGGGACAGGCTGGCTCCCAAGCTAAGGTTTGTGTCACTGGGTTATAGACAATACTATCCCATAGCGCCGTCGTATCTGTGCACAGAGAGGAAACATTATTCAATGTGTCTAAAAATGAATAAAAATTGTTCACAAATCTGGTACCAATACATGTGCTTAGAGCCAAAAGCATTGCTTTTCCATTTCCTTGTCATTGTCACCAATCACAACTGAAGCATTTCACATTGTAACTGTAAAACTTGAGTTCGTCCCACCGAAGTGTTGGCATTTACCAGAGATACTCAACCAGAGAGCTTAGTTTTACCAGTCTCCCACTACAGTGATAGATAGGTGTCACCTAGGAATGACACTCAGCACTGGTGAGGCCACACCTCAAGTATTGTGTCTGGTTCTGGGCACTTCAATACAAGAGAGATATCGAGGTGCTGGAGCAAGTACAGAGGAGGGCAACGAAGCTGGTGAAGGGCCTGGAGCATAAATCTTATGAAAAGCAGTTGAAGGAGCTGGGACTGTTTAGTTTGAGGAAGAGGGGGCTGAGGGGAGACCTCATCACTCTCTACAACTACTTGAAAGGACACTGTAGAGAGGTTGGTGCTGGTCTCTTCTCGCAGGTAATTAGTGACAGAACGAGAGGGAATGGCTTCAAGCTCCAACAGGGTAGGTTTAGACTGAACATTAGGAAAGGATTTTTCACAGAAAGAGTGGCTGGGCATTGGAATAGGCTGCCCAGGGAGGTGGTTGAGTCACCATCCCTGAATGTGTTTAAGAGTCATTTAGATGCAGTGTTGGGGGATATGGTGTAGGGGAGAAATTTGTAGAGTAGGGTAGATGGCTGGACTCGATGATCCCAAGGGTCTTTTCCAACCAAAATAATTCTATGATCCTATGATAGGAATCACCAGGCTCTTAAGTAGGCTGCACAAGCTCCTGGAAGAGCATTCTGTGCCCATCAATCATAAGATGGGTGTAATACGAGCAAATTTCTAACTAAGGACCTTTAATTAACCCTGTGTGGTAAATCGGAACAAATCCATACATTAGTGACTAGCAGTCATGGTATTGGAGACTCAGACTCTGTGTGCCTCGTGTAGGACTTATAATCATACAACGTATATGTAAGAAGATAAATTCAAGTCTTTAGCTGAATATCAAGAACTCAGTAGTAAACAAAGCTGTGCAAGTAATTCACAATAAATATTTTTTCTACAGCATTTATATAAATCTTTTTTCTATGTATACTGGGCACACCATAATTTTAGAGCTAGTCAACGTATATTTGAGGATATCTTAAATAGGCACTACTATAAAAGAAAAGCTGTCTTATTTATTTGATTGGTCAAATTAGTCACTATGTACATACTTTCTTTTCCATTTAGCTGCACGTAGATGAGAGAATTTCCAGCATGAAATTCAAACTGATATTTCTATTTTCTAAAGAGGAAATTGTTTCCATTCTAACACAAATGTATTTGCCCTGCAAGCATGTGAAAGTATTGCAGTGAATGCCTATGGAAGTTTAATAGAGTTTGGATGTACTGTTATGGGTAGGTGGTTTTATTCTCTCTCATGTCTTTTTTCTTAAATACTAAAATCCCTTAGTGGCCTTCTTAGCATAGTCTGGGGAAAAATATTTTTGTACTTACGTTGTACTTAACATAACAAAACACTACTTCAGACTACTCTTTTTTCTATCTGCCTGGTAAAATTTTCATGAAGGACCTATATAATATAAATTTTTTTTCAGCTGTCACCTCAGACCAAAACCTGACTTTGCTGGAACACTTTGTGTGAATAATTTCTCATTTAGTTGTGAGAAACCGGAACCTAACAGCAGTTAACCATCTTCTTTTTCAACTCCTTGTTGCCTCCTTTGAGTTGGGTGTCACACACCTTCTTCAAATGTCTCTTTGAAGCCCCCCTCTCACGCGGGTAAAGCTGACCTCAGTGAATTTTATTCCCTCTGGTCAGTTTGCATGTGACTCAAGAAATGAAGAAAATTACTTAGTGTTTATATTGGCATAAACTTGGTGAACAATTTGGTCTGAAAGTAAGTTATTTCGTCAACTCACAGTATAACAAACCAATATAACGATTTCCTTGAAGTTTTGCAATGTATGATCTTCGTCTTAGCTGAATTTCAAATTGTGACATACTACTAGAGGTGCTTAAAATCACTCATATAAAGAGCAATCACACAATACTTGCCATTTTCAAAGGGGCAAAGTTGTATCCTCCTTGCATCTGGAATTGCCAGCCAACCCTACAACCCAAAAAGTGGCCATTAGCTTGAGATTCTCAGATACACCCATTTTCAACATGTCACAGGAAACCTTTCCACAAAAGATAAAGATGCTATGGTTATTAGAAAGCTTTGAAAGTAGTTTCTTTTAAAGTATGATTTGCACTGGATATAAATTTTATTGTTCATCATTAGGGGGATTGAAGTTGATGAACTGAGGTGATCCCTTCTAGCACTATATTCCTACTACTTCTGAGTCATATATTTAGCCTGATTTTGTTTAGAAAGTCTTACACATTGATTTTCATTAAATTTCTTACAGTGTCATTACTTTCTAGATGTACCAAAAGGCATCCAACAATTAAAATATCAGAACTCCTGGCCTTTGTTATGGTAAAGGAGGTATCCTTAAAATTTGAGGACTAACATTTAACCCCATCTGGAAGTATATGTGCATGGCTGTTAATATACACTAATAATTTAGATTCATGTGCAAATGCTTCTGTTACTCACAGTTCCCATCTGTTTGCTCAGCAATTGTATTGTGGAATTCTCTGTGTAATAACATCTTTCCAGTGACCTCATACCTTTCAGAGTGGAACAAAAAAAAAACAACCCTAGGCTTGGAAGAGACCTTGTGGTTCAACCCGCACATTAAGGTATGTGGTTTTAGGTACCTACAATGTACACATCTGAGCATGACTAAAGTACCCAAATTACTATTACAGTAGCCATATGAAGATGTAGCCAATGCAGCCAGTGGAGTCTACAATGCTATCCAGCTCATCCCAAAATAGCCATCCACATTTGGTCAGTTAAGTAACTGACTGCATTAACTAGATCTCCACTGACTAGAAGAATCTGGACATCTAATTCAAATGTAGGTATCATTGTCTGGACATCTAAACTTAGGTATCTCAATCTGCAAGGGATATCATACCCCAAAATTCTCTGAGAAACTAGGTCAAGTAGCAACTTTATATCTTACCAAGATCATTTTAAATTTAGTCAGTGACTTTTTATTCCTTTTTTTGAAAGATATTCCAAAATCTCACTTCTCATATTATCAGAAAAAAAACCATGTTACTATGCTGAATATATGACAATGAAGTTTATCCCCCTTCATTCTTGAGGCAAGAATGGCTTTAGCTTAAAAAACCTGTTCCTTTTCCTCATAAGTGACCCTTCTGATGTTTATTTAGACAACAAGCATATTTTCTCTTCGCATGTTTTACCAGGCTAATGAAAACATGTTCTTTGAATCTCCTTTATAAGACAGTCTCTCCATTCCTCAACCTTCCTAGAATTTTATCTACATCTTCCATTTGAGTTAATTGTTCTTGAATATGGATACAAGAATTGCCTACAGTATTTCAAATAAGGCTTTGCCCTTACTTTCCTGTTAACTTGGAATAATCTAACCCACTAGACTTTTGTTCACATTTACATCATGTAAGCATGTTAGTATGATCATCTGATGAACTATTACTCCCAGATGGTTTTTCCCCTACTGTAATTTCTAAATGACGGCTCACATCTTACAGCAAGACTTCTATTTACTAGAGCAACTGCATGAACTTGTACTTCATACATCACACTTCTTCCTCCTTTAGTTATTTCACATATGAAGATCTCTAGTCTCTTCTAATTATCCTGATCCTCTTCCATTTTGATTACACCTCTCAACTCTATTATCAGCAAATTTCATTTGGCTGATGATTTGGCACAGGTCACTCCGCCACCCATACCAGCACAAACCACCACACATATTCCCACCTTTTGTCCCCTTGTCATTGATGAAAATATTTATGTAAGAACTGCTCTTAGTGTGGTCCTTAAATAATCTCCCTACCAGCACAGCCCCATTCAACAGTAGTTGGGTTAGCCCTCCAGCTAGGTTTTCTCTACCATACAAATCTTGTTCTCACCCCCAGCTTCCTCAATTCCTCTTTTAGTTTCTCATGCAATACTATATGAAATTCTATGCTGCAATTCAGGCAGATTAAATTTTCTGTCTTTTCATTGCTTATAAAAAAATCAGTCAAATTAATCTTACACAATACTTCCCATAAATTAATGTAAATTGTATCCCATTTTCTTCTTATCTCCATGTTTTAATTAGTGTTTCCTAAAATATCTCTTCTACATTTACATAATCATAAGGGCAGAGAAGCTTTTTTCTATGGACTTTTCTTCCTTTCTTAGCACAAATCCCAGATAAAAAAAATTTTTAATCAGAAACACAAGTATAAACAAAATTCCAGACTGTCTTACCTCAATACAAAGACAAGGGAGTAGCTGAGAATATTTCAGAGAAACTGATTTTAAAGATTCCTTCCCTTTTATCTGAAATGAAAAAGATGGTCATGAATCCAGGACAATAAATGATTAGCTTAATAGAGCTAAATAAAGATATAGAAGGGCACTATCTATAACTAAGACCCCAATGAGAATTTCCATCTATGAGCAATTCCCCCACCCGTTCAACAAACTGCTTTGAGCTTTAACTCACCACAGCAAATGCCCCTGCATCTTCACAGGTAAACCATTTGTGGCACAGCCGAACGTAATAATCTTGATCTCGAAGAAAATTGGATACATTCACTGATATAATTTTCCTTGCCCTGTCTACATTATAATCAAACTTTCCAGCTGAAAAAGAAAATTCAAGCATGAAGTTATCACATCTGTTTTTTTATTACTTTATTATTTCTGATTTCATTATTTCTTTGTAAAAGGTACATAATAAATTTCATAACTTGATGGAGATTAAATTCAACATCTATACTTAACTAGAATGTTTTAATTAACTATTTTTATATCCTTATATTTCTAAAGGTATTCTTATTTTATGAGATATAATAATTTTCATGAGAAAATAATTCAATATTATTGAGTTTTAAACTAGCACTAGCAATACTGAGTGGCCAGGACACCTACTGACTGCACCTCAACCTTAATACTTGAAAACTTATGTTGTTCATGTACAAATACTTGAAATATACACACATAAAAATACTACAAAAGCTGATTAGTGCAAGGTTGCAATTTCATGACACAGAGAATATGTGCAACTGTTAGACAAATACAATATGTGGGGGGATGTGGGGGTTTTTATATTAATTATCTTATTTTAATTTTATTCATTTTTTATATTCATTATTTTGGTATTCCAAAATCAGGATAGCAGTTTGGCAAATTAATTTCAATCTGTTTATGAGGTCTGCCTATAGACAAAATATAAAACCAGGAATCCAAAGTGAATGAAAATGACACAAACCTATTTGCAAAAGATTAAGTATTAAATAGGTTGTCAATATCTTTACCTGCCATGTAGCATTTCCAAATCATCACAAAGAAACACATTTTCCAAGACATTACCTGTCAACTACTTGGTAATTACAAGTAGTGGTAGTTGTAAATCATTGGTTTTTTCCTGCTTATTCAGCTATGAAAACATATCATTGTGCAGGTCACCAAAAATATCTCAGATCTTTAAATTATATAGAAGATCAGCTCACCTGAACAAGCTGGAATATATTTTGCCACATCACTGTTTCTGCAATCTGCAAAACAGAAGCCAGAATTTTCTTTACTGCTGTTTTATTTATATAGCTGTGTAAATAAACTGCCAAATTATGCAACATCTTCCCAACAATAAACCTATGTTTTTTACCCCTTTTTAAAGGCAGATGTGCATCCACTTCTAGATAAGCAGCAAAAAAGAAAACTCCCCTTACCACACACAGAGATTATATTACAATTTGCCTTAAGGAGCTACCTCACCAGTATGGGGTTTCTACTGGAAAACCTCATCAGCAGTTTAAGGCAGCAATCTAGGATATAACACTGCACTTCTTTACCTACTACCTAACAATAATTTAAGTAACAGTAATAATAATAGTAATAAAAATAATTTAAGTTAATCTTTTCTTGAAAGCTACTTCTCTTGTTTACCAGGCTTATTCTCCTGCTATAAACAATTGTGTATTTTTGCTATTCTGGTTCTACTCTGAGTTTATAAAGAAATACCCTATTTAGCTCTCAGGGAGCCTACCAGAACTAGAGGCCAGGCGACACTTTCAGAACTATGATATTTGTATCTTCAAAACTTAAATCTTGATTTAAGAGCACTAAATCAGCTCATAGTGTGCTGCCTACTGCTCTCACTTCCCCACACAGGACAAGAGGAAATGGCCTCAAGTTGTGCCAGGGGAGGTTTAGACTGGATATTAGGAAAAATTTCTACACCAACAGGGTTATCAAGCATTGGAACAGGCAGCCTAGGGAAGTGGTGGCATTGTCATCCCTGGGGGGTATTCAAAAGATGGGTAGATGTGGTGTGCTTGGGGACATGGTTTAGTGATGGTTTTTATAAAACCTTGTTTTCCCCCCTCTTCATTCACAAAGTACATATCTACTTCAATAGTGATTATCAAGAAAGTGAAAAGGCTTTTTAAATACAAAAAGGTTTTACTTCTATGGAAGCATGAAACAGCCACAACATGTCTGATCCTGTGCACGAAGGATCATACTGTACCAAGGGCAAGAGCTGACAACCCAGAGGCTCTGGAGGTAGGAAGGCAGGACAAGCCCAGGCATCAGACCAAACCAGGGGTCTCACTTCATTTTTTTGCATCATCATTGGGAGCACTTGTCTTCACCAGCCACACTGTACCTTGGCTGGACCCCAGTGCTGAATCTATTTTTGTATGCATAGAGTAGGCACTTTACCCCAAAAACATGGAAAAATCCCACCTTATCTTATGCAATTACAAGAAAACAGGCAATGGAACAGCGAGCTATTGCAGGTAAAAAGGAATTTCTTTGCACTTTCTTATTAAGCTTTCCTCAGTCTCTGAAACCACCCATGGCCTAAGTATGAAGAGAAGCAGAGGATCTATCTTATGCACAGAGAGCACACAGGACTGAACCTGCAGGCAGAGAAAAAGTACATGGCAATCACAAGAAGGCCAATTAAGACAAATGCATAGTGTAGTTCAGTTTTCCTTTTAGATATAAACTTTGGTCTCTGTTTTTTATAGCAAGTCAGACATTTACAAGCACAAAATAAATCACCGAATTGTAGAGTAAGCCTGGTCCTGGCATGCATGATCTACCATCTGTTAAACCAGTGTATCCCAGAACACGATTTGGCTTTGCGTTTGAGGTTTTGTGGTTTGGTTTGGTTTTATTTTTAAAAGACGTTTCTTGAAAAACATCTGGTTTAAGATGTTTTCCTACCTTCAACATAGTATTCCTGACTCAGCTTGACTTCACAGTAATTTGGTACTGTTTTCACGGTCACATAGATGTGTTGTGCTACATTGACTTCAATGCAATTGAACTGTACCTGTACCTGTTCAAAACATTTATAAAATCAAGTTTGTGCATGACTTCCAGAATACATGAAAACCACTGGTTATCAGAGTTAAGCAAGCAATATTCGCTGTTCAGACTTATTTATATTTACAAGGAGCATTAAGCAGTCTCAGATATTGTAGAATTAAGAAAGTAAAAGAGGCAGATACCACTTAATGAAAGGATTTCAAATAATATCATTACTTCTAATCCAGGACATTGCTATCTTCTTCACTTCCACAAATCCAAATATCTACAAGCTATCAAATAATCTTAAAAGCAAAGAAATACATGTACCCCATGCTTATTGAACTTCAAAAGCATAAATGTCTTTCATACCACCAGCTTGCAGACATTTTTAAAAACGCAGACACTTACATAGTAGGAAAAAAATGTCAGTTTAAACGTTTAGTGGCAACTTCTGCAAATTTATTCATTCCAGTAACAGTTTGTGAGAGAGAAAATAATGTAGGAGACAAAACTGAGGTCCAGTTATAGCAGGTCATTCCCTCAGTGACAGGAATAATTATTAAATTAAACTGAAACAAAGACAATTACATTAAATATGCTTGTTGAGTTTTGCCTATAAACTTACCTTACTCTGAAAGTTCATTGTGCATTGCTGGCCCCGCATTGTCTTCAGGGACATTGGATTATCAAGAGATACTGAACATAAACTGCAACAGCAGTTTGGGAGAACATCGTTTCACATGTGCAATCAATGTAACATTTACAAAGCCGATGAAATAACACATTTTGTGTGGGATTAATAACAGTTATCTACCAGTAACTGAAAGGAAAAATTCATCTTTTTTAAATAGTTGGTCAAGGATGGGTCTTTTCTTTTTTTTCCCCAGTTGCAAATTTTAATAACAGAGACTTCTGAGTTTAGTTTGGTAAAAAATTGTATGCTGCTGTTGCAATTATTACCATGAATTTAGGACAGATGTGCACAAGTGCTTAGGCCCTTGGCTCTCTTTTATATGTATAAATTCCATTGACATGGAATTGGTTGGATTTCAATACGCAGTTAAAATCCCTGTGGCATTCTGCTTCCTAGCAATTGGAGTTACAAAAGCTTCCCCAAAACTTAGTGGGCACAAAAAGATTGATATGAACATTAGGTTTTGCAGAGGCAGCTTCTCTTGCACAAAGGTAAGTAAAAGTACAAAGCTGGTGGAGAATTTAATTTGTAGGTCAGGTTATAAAAGGGACATTTGTTACAGAGTTTCATTTGACAATGCTTAAGCCTATTTCATTACAGATTCTTACAAAGTCAGTAAAAGAAGGAAATAAGAGAGATACAAAATGTATTTTTTTACAAAGGCTCATAAACATTTAGATGAAAAACACCACCACCACCACTCCAAAAAAAAAGTCTACCTTCTTTCCATTAAGCATCTTGCTTTTTTTCCTAGAAAATCTCACATTTGTGCACTGAGATTGCTGTGTGTCCAGTGAAAGAGAACATATTTCCAGCCCACGGATATTTTCTGAAACAAATTAGGAATAGATTTCAAAAATATAATTTAAGCATCTTTAAGGAAAACAAAAAATAAATCAAAATATACTACATCATAAACTTTTCTCCTAAGTGAAAGACACATGTATTTTCTCTCTGTTAATAAAAAGGGAATTACATATAATACAGACATGAGGGCAGGAGCAAGGATTTCATACAGATTGCTATAAATTAAAGCTTTAATTATGCAAATTCTAAAAAGAAACCTGTTAACTCCTAGTGAAGCACACCAGGAAATATCTAAATTGTAACACACTTAGCACATGAATGGCAAGGTGTCAGTAAAAATAGACTATGCCCCAAAAGTTTGAGGGCTTCAATTTTATTTTTAGTGCAGAATTGTGACTTCAGACACATAAACTGTTTCTCCTTCTGTTGGGGTAGTCACTTATGTCTGAGTTACCAGAGCAGACACAATTTGTGTGTGTGTGTGTGTGCACATGTGTCAGAACAAGAAAGACAAGGGCAGCTTGGGGTACTGGTAGAGGACAAATTAAGTGTATTTTGTTGGAAGTAAAAACTCCAACTACAACTAAAAACTACAACTCCAGTTGTATTAAATTCATTATCTTAGTTCTCATTCTCTTGACAAGGGCCATGGCTTTATCCTGGTTTGTAGTAAAACGGTTTCACAAAAAATATCTTTCTGATATAACTACATGAAGACAGCTTTGACACAAATATTACAATATTGAACAAAATTTGGCTGGACAGCTATAAACAAAAAGTAAACTGAAATTATTCAGTAGCAAATCAACTTCCTACCATCCAGACTG
Source organism: Gallinago undulata (assembly GCA_026546715.1). Lineage (NCBI taxonomy): Eukaryota > Metazoa > Chordata > Aves > Charadriiformes > Scolopacidae > Gallinago > Gallinago undulata. Next base: position 21,344,617 of record JAOTQQ010000001.1, read on the forward strand.
AGAGTTCCTTTAATATTTAAATGAAGAGAGCATGGACTTCCTTGGACACATTTCATCACTGTTGAGATCTTCATGCTTTTCAATATCATAGAAGACAAAGATGCAGGAGAGTCATGGCAGAAGCTGTTAAAAATGCCACCTGCAAATGTAAAAACAAAGACAGGGAAATCTCACTGTGCACAGGATATCTGGAGGAGAAAAAGCACCAAAGGTGAAGTTCCAGCTCTACAGAAATCAGTAGGAAAATCACCAAAGCACTTTTCCTAAGACTTTCACATTGCCAAGACAGCTAGTTGGCTTCACTAGCAATGCAGGAAGGTTGGAAAGAACTATGTTACAGATGGGGTTTGATAATAAATTCCCTGGCTCAGGGATTGGTACTGGGACTGGCATTGTTTAATATCTTTGTCAGTGACATGGATGGTTGTATTGAGTGCACCCTCAGCAAGTTTGCAGACGAAACCAAGCTATGAGGTATGATCAACATACTGGAGGGAAGGACACCATCCAGAGGGACCTGGAAAGGCTTGAGAGGTGGGCCCATGCAATCCTCATGAAGTTCAGTCCAGACCAGGCTGGATGGGGATTTGAGCAACCTGGTCTAGTGGGAGGTGTCTCTGGCCATGGTAGGAGGGTTGGAACTTTATGATCTTTTAACGCTTTACTGACTATAACCATTCTATGATTCTATCATTCTATGATTCTGTCTTAATCCACAAGAGGAAGGACTCACACTTCTCTAATGATTAAGGCTAGTAGAGCACACCTGGACTGGATAGTGGTTTTAAATAATCAGATCAGCTAGATTGTGGCTAGACTAATATTTCATTTGAACTTTTTTCCAAAACCATTACCTGTATATTGTGAGAACTCATAGGTAATATTTTAATTTAGGATTGGCTGATGGTCTCAACTGCTGTTAAAATATGATTTTCACACAAGAGGGCACCATTGCATTCCTAGTTATGGAAAAATTCCTCACACCTACAGGACTTCCTTCTACTTTAGATCAGCACAGCCAGAGCAGAATAGATAGTACCGATGCCTTTTGCAAGATGTAAACAGTAGGCACAGAACACAGCTACTATGTCTCCTCTTATTTTGCTATCCAAATTTAGTCATCCCAAAGCCATAGGGCATCAGTTTGCACAGCCATCTTCTGTAGGTTAACATAAAAGAAAAAACAGTCTTAAGGCCCCAAATCTCATTTATTTGCCACATTTCATCTTTTTCTACTTCTCAGACTGCCCTGCACAGAAATCAGTTATTTATTTATGAATTTATGTTGGTACAGTGGATTTAATCCCCAATGCATTCCTTTGGCTTCTCTACCTCTGCATTGTTTGCAGTCCCAAAAATTAAGGTTTCAAGAAACTATCGGAACAAATAGCCAGGGAATTGGGTTTTGTCCCTTGGCTATGTGGTGTACAATGAAGCACACCTCAGTTTAGCTGTAACTACACCATAGCAATTTCTTTCAAAGATTTCTTACCCTTCTAACTTTTGTATATAGCATGAAAATTAAAAGACTTTGAAGTAAAACAAAGTATTTCACTGGACATTATCCCCCCGCCTCCGTCCGGGGAGAGGCTGAAAGAACACAAAAACATTTTACATTAGTCATACTGTTGAATATACTCCTAGGAGGAGTTCAACTAGTATGGTGAAGAGCAGAGTATAAAACAGCAGTGTAACAATACTGTGCTTGCCATAAAATACAGGATAATACTCTTAAATCATGAGGAAAAAGTGCATCCCTCAATGTCTAGGCAAGAGTTGTTGTCAAGTGTGGATGGAAGACACAGCCACAGTTCTCACAGAGTAAATGTAGGATGTGGAGGAGAGAGGAAAGGCAAAGCTTATCCTTACTTACCCCTCCAACCCCTCTGATGAAGGAAAGACTGTAAATTTAAAGACTGAAAGTGTATTAACCTGCACAAGACCTCTTTCTATATTGTGAGATTCTCACTTTCACAGTGCCCAGTTGCAGCTGAAGCCCACTGTCAGGGATCAGATACGGACACTCGCAGGATGTGAAGACAGGCTGACACAAATGTGGTACCTTGGCTTGAATCTGTCAGGCCTTAAGGTGCCCTCACACTTGGTATTAGTAGAATTAAGTCCGGCATGCTGCATATCAGAAGTCAGAAAAGACAAATGCTTCACACCTGAATCTCCACTCCATTATCCTGATTTTGTGTCATTAAGGAGGCAAGAGGACATGTTGATATAAACTAAGTGGAAAAGTATGGAAAAACAAGGACACTCTACCTCAACTGCCAGTAGTCAACTCTCAATTATCCAAGGCAATATTGGAAACGAGAGAAGACAATTTGTGCAAACCGAAAAAAACCCACATATCATTCAAACTATAAAAATTAGGCTTTAAGAGCAGTAGATTACATTGACTTTTGAAGAATTTGTAAACATGTTTCCACAGACATGAGGCAGCCTTCAGACGTACAGTGCACAGCAACAAGATGTGAACACTATATTCCATGTTCCAAGAATGGGTGTTGTAATAATCCTGAAGGTACCTCAGGAGGGAAAGTTATTGTACAACACTCAATCAATCCACCCACAGAAAACTGGGAGGTTATTACGTTGCAGAACTACCTAATAATGTGATATGTGATGATTAGTTTTAGCTCTGTCTCTTTGCTCAAAAAGACATTTTCTTGACTGCAACGTATGACATGCAGTTATGGATACCAAATGGTATCCAGAAGCAACTGTTCCAGCTTAATTCCTTGGTTGTTGGTATAAATGTCTTGATCCAGGCCTAATCTTGCCTATTCCCGTGTCTGTGTATAACTGATTCAAGGGAATAGCAATGTGTGTATATATATATGTATACATTGTCAAAGCTGACAGGTCTTCACAAAGTACTCTCTTTGGGTGAATTTCACTATATTATTTGACCCTAACCATTTTTAGAAGAGAATGTCATGAGTTAATTGAATTCAGTCCTCAGTTATTACTGCCTGAGGTATGGTATTATCAGATGTCACAGGCCTGGAACTATCTCAGGAGAATCCTAAGTCATACCCAGGTTCCTTACTGACATTGGATCATTATCAGGCAAATGCACAAACACAGTTTTAGGGACAACTGTCTGTCCGTAAGCAGGGACACTGTCTTCCTTGATCACAGTTTATCCCTTCAAAATGAAAACAAATGAGTAATACACTGGATAAAATGAAATTATTCTTCGGCTTTGTATTTTTTCCCATTAGTTTTATGATACATTTTGAGAATTGCAAAAGATGCTGCAAACCTCATTAATAATGATTTAAATGGATATCATGCATGAGGATATTAGTTACAGATCACAACAAATATATGATACAAGTAAGACCTGACAGAAAATAATTTTCATTTTATAAATCATCACAGTATGAGACTCACTTCTGACTAATTCTTCAGTAAATTCTTACCTTGTCATCTTTTAATCCCCCTCTTAGATAGTTTCCTCTGGAACACACACCTCTTTCCTTTTCTCACGAGTAGTTTAATCTACACCCCAGAAGACATAAAGACACATCTTGCTACACAAAACAGTTGCTGAGTAAATCTTGCCTTAATTTTATGTTTATGAATTATAACTGTAATTAGCCCTACATGAGAGAGGGATTGTTGCTGTAATAAAAGATTCCTTAATTATGGACACACATAAAGAAGCCAAGGCCTATTATTCAGTATGTAGACACTTTCCTTGTACTTTTGCCGTCAGCTCAACCACAGCAGATTATGTTTTTTATCTGATGAGGCAGCAATCAACCTGAACTGTCACGACAGCAAAACATACCTTATGTACACTCAGAGTATCTACTCTTATGTATGCCAGAGCTGAGCAATGGATACGCAATAGAAATTGTTAGATGGATAATTTAAAGCCTTGGGCAAGAAGATTAAATTGGAGAACAGCAAAAAGAATTGCAGAGAAAATCCATTAATAACAGTCCCAGGCCAACACCCAATAGAAAATCCTAACTGGTTTGTTGTCTGATATTTCTGCCCTACAAGAACTGTAAGAATCTGAACAACTTCAGATACTGACAGTGCTAAATCTGTGAGCATACCTAAAGCACACTAAAATTGCTTCATTGGAGCATCATTCCATGAGTATAAATTACAGTAGCATTTCAAACCTATTTGCATATAATTTACCACTGTATCTGCTGCATCTGCGCGTTACGATGATTCAACAAAATTCATAAACAAACTAGATATCCCCTCCTAAGATAACCCCATGGAGCACTTCAGTTAATAAACACCAAAATTCACTACTTAAAAGTACTTACACCAATTATGAAACTGATTAAATTTCAGGATAACAGCCTCTCTTTCACAATAGATTTCAATGCAGAGTAAATTAGAAGGGTTTCACAGTTGCACGTTCAGAAAGTATTTCAAACTTTGAAGGATAATGGACAACATGGTGATATACCATGCCAAATACATTTTGTGAGAATGTAAGGTTTTTTAAAGTCACTGATACATTGACATCAATGTCTGCATGTATTACAGTGAATTTTAAATAGTAGCTATGTAGCCCTTAGCTCATTAGCACTACTAACAGTCTAGAAGAGCAGGAGGGAGAAGGCAGAGTCAAAGCTATATTGCCAAATACAGCTGTGATAATAGCTTCAAATTCTAGGAAATAAAGTCATCTTTTTGTTGCAGCTAAAAGCTATGAATACTGCAAAGGTGCTCTATTATACAGTTACGGTCTTTTAAGGTAATTTTAGCTCAAATAATAAATAATAAAAGGAATTACTATGGAAAATGAAGTATGGAAATGAGTATACACCCACTGTTACACAAGTGAATTAGGATGAAGACTAAAAAAATGTTTTTTCATCACCCCTATGAGGCTGACTCATCCTACACGTTACTTGTATTAAAGATAGCTGATAAGTCATTTTCAGGAAGCACTGAAAACCTACAACCAGCTCTGCTTCATGTATATAATTTTGAAAGATACGGTATCTTTAGTTTACAAACTCTTCAGTGCCCAAAGTCTACATCCAGCTAAGAGCTAAAAATTTTGATTATGTATATGTGCACCATCAAAATACCTCTGGCAGTCAGCAGAGAGGGAGAACCCCTCTCGCCTCTCTCCCAGCACATAATTCACCTAGTCCTGAGATGAGTGGAATGAATCACCACCTCGTGGTACCTGTAGCGAGTCTCCACTATCTAGATCTGCATTTGTGTAATACCCAACACAGATTTTAACTCCTAATCAACATTATTGCAGGTGTCCTTCCCTTTGAGACGAGGGTTGAAGGATTCAACCCAGCATGTGCTGCTCAAGGGGATGAAGACATGCTTCAGCTAGGCAGAGCAAAGGTCAGCGCCTCTGTTCCTCTCCTCTTCTACAATTCCTTCCACATAGTTTGTGTAACAAGCAGCTCAGCTGCCTAATCCTAAAAAGGATTCATTCACAATCCTAGAACCAGCCACTGACAGCTCACTCTGCTCATCGGTAGAATGCTAGACTTTTTCAGGTAGGACATTTAACTGCATCCCTTCCACAGCTGTGTTCTTTCTCTTGACCTCAACACATATCCCCTAAATTCCATTCCCAGAGAAAGACTCATGACAGCTGGCATTTGGCTCTCACCCCACACCATAGCACCAGCATCTCACATGCTCATGGCTCAGGGCTGCAGCTTCTCCCTGTCTGTGGATGCTCTGCCACATGGATCCAGGAAAGGCAGCGCGGGAGGCAAGCTTTGCCCAGAGTTGGGCCTCCAGAGGACAGAGGACTGTCCTCTCCAAGGGGAATGCCACAAGGCAGCTGCCTCATCCTTCTCTGCCAAGTGACTGTGTGCACTGGAGGAGCGATTGATGGAGGCTTCAGAGTTCAGGTAATTCAAGATCCTGTATTATTACTGTAGGCAATAAGTAGAAGCAATAAAAGCATGTGAAATGACTACACAAACTCTCCCAATGACTACCTATGTCAAGGAAAACTATAAAGCAATAATGCACAATCATTACTAACCTATTACTTATCAAAGCCTACCAGTTTCCAACGTTTTGTACAAGGAAACTGGTGGTAAATACCCTATCAAATGACAGTGATCTGATGTCATCAGGAAAGTGGGTTTATTATCTGCAATACATTATCTTTATTTTCCAAAAATAAATGTAGTAAAAATGTGAATGACATATACTCACTGGAAGGTTTGCTTTTACAATGAATTCCCTGCAAAGAGAAAAAAAATATTATAAAAGCTGAGGTAATAATAAAAATAAATATTGCTTAATCATTGCATGTAAATATAAACAATCCTTAAGCAAGTAAACATATTCACAGTTCACAACAGAAATAATTTTCAACACAAAAAATATTTTCAAATACAGTGAAAATGAACATCACTAGTGCATATGACAGCCTAATATATATGGGGACATGAGATCAGTGTTATCCTTATTTTCATGTATTTCTTCTGAGGTATAATTGTTACAACAAGTGTAACAGTTCCATCTGTTCCAGCAGTTCCAAATACAGACATCATTTTATCTGCCATTCACACTGCCCAATAGCTTATTTACTGTTTTGTGAAACTTACTTTACAATGGACTGTTTCATACCAGAGCAAAGAAGCCAAGCGATTTTTTTAATGGAAAATATCTAGAACACTATTGAATATTATATGATTTTAGAAGATCACCCTAGGTCAAAGCAAGCAATTGTTTCAGTAACTGCAAATGAAGTTTAGAAATAAGACTTGCCTTTTTGTTTCTGAGATCTATCTGACTCAGAATCCTGAAAATGAAATTACTCAGGCACATTACTTACCATGTTCAAGTGGGAAATTGTTTTTGTAAGAGTCAAAGTGAACTTGACACTGACATTTTACCAAGTTTCTAGCTATCTTTCAGACACACTACATCTATTTTGCCGGTAAAATAAACTAAAATTCTGTAGAGGATAAAAATAACAAATCTTATTCTGAATACTATGCATGACATTCTAAAGGAAGGCTATTACTTAGCCAGCAAATACTGGTTTCTGCTGTTCTGGCATTCAAGTTTCTGCAATAGCACTTATAGCAGCATTCTTTTGTATATGGCATATATGTTCCCCTCTGCTTTCCTTTAAAATCAGTGTCTCATTCACAGAGACACTTCCATGACACCCACAAAAAGAGCAGGCACCATCTGCTGCTCTCAAACGGACTGGCAGCTCTCAGACCTTTTAAAACATCTTGTCAATAAGCCAAAAATCTGTGAGTTTTAGAGCTAGCAAAAGTCTCTCCATGGACATTTGGAAGTTTTCAAGTTGTAGACAAACACAGAGGCTGCCTGGGTAAGCATTAGCACCTTATAAAATAACCATTGCTTGGTCTTCCATGAGGCTTTCATCCACAGGTAATTCTGTCCTCCTCATAAACACAGCTGTAGAGCAAAGTCATATCATTGCTGCAGGTGGGAAATGGCAGCTGTGGCAGCTGCCTGGAGTACTTGAGAAGTGTGTTTTCTGCCCTTCATTGCAGCTTTTAAGTTTCTAGCTAAATAAGCTTGTTTTTAAAGAAGGCCTTTAGAAAACCAATCACCATTATGTAACCTGTACTAGTTCTCATCCCTTTGTCCTTTTGGCACTTTTATTTTTCGTAATCACTTCTGGAGGTAAGTTGTCATCTTTTACAATTGGCAGTTTGTCACTATGACTCATAAAAGTGCAGATGCATAAATGGTGGTATTTTAAACCACTTTTTATAATAAGAGATGGTTATACACTTTCAAAGACTTAAGATGATAAAAATTACTTGTCACGTTCAAGATATTACTTTGGCTGCTTCTACAAAACACTACATCAACACTCAAAGAAGGAAATCTGAAGGAAACCGAACTTGTTCATAAAATCGTTCTATAATTGGGGTACTTCAATTCATAAATTCCTCAAATCCCCCTGAAGGACCGAAAAATGTAACTGATGCGACCTCGTTTCTGTTGTAACATGTTCACAGAAATATTTCTGATTTATGAATTATCTCTGCCCCTCCCTCCCCTCCCCCCCCCAAAAAAAACTCTTCATTGGTAGTTTGTTGACTCTCCCAATGCAGATTCATCAATACAAAGATGACGACTATAACTTTCTGAGTAATTCAGTGCCACACTAAACCAATAAAAGTGGAACATACCAGCTCATATAAAATCCCACTGGAATTTTAACTGCTGTTTCAAAGCCCTAATTTTGAATTATTTCTAATCAAACCCTGCAGGAGTATGCAGAAGGACAATTTGAATTCAGTCTCTTTACTTGAGGTTCTCCATGGCCTTAGGGAGTGGAATAGACAAATATACAAAATGACTGCAAAAAATTGAGTGAGTTAGGGAGCTTGCTTTCTTGGTGAGAAAACCTAACTGTTGGATCAACTAATTGCTGAGCTACTGCTTATTGGAAGAAATTAACTCTTATGAGGTTGATAATTTAGCAAATTACTTTCATATTTTTAACTTCCTATTCTGCAGCCAGACTACTGAAATATTTTGGTTAGGTGGCTTGAGAGAGTTCCCAATTGACAGTCAGAATCTCTTAGAACATCATCTTTAAACTAACTGTTCTCTCTGGTTACAATCATGGTGCAAAAATACATTAGAAAAAATTCAAGATCTCATCGAAGTAAATAACAAAAATCTCACAAAACTCATATAATTCAGCCTTTCACTTAAAGAAGGACAGTACTTTGGAATCCCTGTTATGACACCTGAGAAATGCAAACTGTGTGTAAATAAATAACATTGAGTTACAAACATGAAAAAACCCTACCCACTACTGTGAGGCTGTGGGACGATGTAGAAATCCTCCTACACCTTCTAGTCTATCCTAATTAAATTTTGTTTTTCACTATTGCTCAGATGGGTCCTACCATCCAAGCACTTTCTAGTACCATCTTGTGTTGATTTTCTCATCTTCTCCATGGGAAAAAAAAAAAAGAAACATATCCGTCAGTGATTTTTGTTCTGGCAGGGACATGTTTTGTCATTCTTGGGCACTTGGTTTTGTTCTGAGTGAGGACTTGTTGGGAAGGTTTACATAAATAATCAAACATCTGCACAAACACTTGCCAGTTACAGCGAGCATTTGGTCACAGCTCAATTCCTTTTTTGTAATAAGTGTTTCTTTTTATTGTAGAATACCAAGGGGGGTGGTGGTGGTATTTTCTTTTATAATCATTTTGCAAAATAGTCAAAAAAGACCATTTGTCTCAAAGAAGAACTCAAATAAATTAACCAAGTTCCTCTCCCACTTTCTATATCTTTTGTTTTCAGGAATTTTCAGTGATGAATGCAATAGAAAAAACATAGCACAGTAAAACCAGAATGGAAATATTCTTCCCCTTTCATAAATGCTGTGGGTGTCTTTTATGCAAAAATGAGATCCTGAACATGACAGTACATTTTACTCCTATACACAGAGCATCTTTGATTCATATCTGCTTTGGCAAAGAACCTAAGCAAAATATACTTACACAATGTGCAAACAGTTAGGGATTTTCCTATTTCTCTAGGGTTTTCCCCATTTGTGGTATTACTCAACTTTAGCTAGAGGTTATCTGAACAGACACCACTAATGTGCAGCATTCTGAATAGAAGGTGTGGTGCCAACTTTTTAGCTAGCACAGCAAATCTTCTCAATCCAAGCCAACCGTAATATCACATTGTTTTGTCTAAGACTATAGAGAAGAAAGTGAGATCAGCAGAGGAATACTTAGATTGGGGGGCACAGAGAGTATTTTCATGGATTAAAATTGCCAAGGAAAAGAAACAGAGATTAGATCTGCTTCCCATTTCCTCTCATATCTCCAGGCACTGAATTAAGTGTAGAACTGTGGAAATTCTTCCCTGAATGTTCTGTCATGCAGGAAAGAGCTTGAGGCAAATTTGGTTTCATGGTCTACCTATTAGCTCTGTCGTATTTCGTTCATAGAAGAGTCCATGGCAGCTCTTCCACAACTCCATAAGGAATAGTAATATGCCTGAAAATACCTTAATATGTATTCTTTAATTGGGACCAGGTGGACAGACACTTAAAATTCATTCATTTAGGTGCCTACATCAAAGTCAGTGCATGTACAGTGAACAGCTTTTCCCCTTTTGAAAGATCCTCAGGGGCAAAGCTATTACCTACATTCCTACTTCAGGTTCAGTTGTCAGAGAGGGCAGAGAAAAAGGAACATGACCATCTTGTGATGTTTCCCTCTACTCCAGCAACTCCTGTTCTTTGACCACCACTAAAAGCAAGCATGGGTCTCTACATAGTAGTGCAACACAGGGGAAGTCTTGCCTCAACGCAGTGTGGTCTTGTAATAATCCATGTGCAAACTAGCCAAAAGACTGGCAAAAATTATGATAATCATGTTCTTTTTGATTTCCAGAGAGGGGATGTTTTGCACAAATCCATCCTACTCTGCACACAATCAGAAAAGATCTCCCAAATCACTGGTTCTAGTCCACTGATAGCCGTGGGTGCCACAATATCTAATCCCTTTCAAAAACTAATGAAGCTTTGTTTTATTATTAGTCAGGCTTTTGTGTGCACTGCTCCAATACCTGTTCTTTGACAGCACCAAATATTTTAATTTTTAACGTAAACACAATAATCATAGAATAGTAAAATCATAGAATGGTTAGAGTTGGAAGGGACTTTAAAGTATCTAGGTCCCACCCTCTGCCATGAGCAAGGACACCTCCCACTAGACCAGGTTACTCAAAGCCCCATCCAGCCTGGTCTGGAACACTTCCAGGGATGGGGCATCCACAACTTCTTTGGGCACCCTGTTCCAGTGCCTCACCACCCTCACAGTAAAAAATTTCTTCTTAATATCTAATCTAAATCGCTGCTCTTCCAGTTTGAAGCCACTATCCCTCATCCTATCACTACATGCCCTTGTAAAAAGTATCTGTCCAACTTTCTTGTAGGTCCCTTTTAGACACTGAAAGGCCACAATAAGTTCCCTGTGGAGCTTTCTTTTCTCTGGGCTGAACAACCCTAACACTCTCAGTCTGTCTTCACAGGAGAGGTGCTCCAGCCCTCAGATCATTTTTGTGGCCCTCCTCTGGACCCGCTCCACCAGGTCCATGTCCTTGTTGTGCCAAAAACTCCAGAGCTGGACACAGTACTCCAGGTGGGGTCTCACCAGAGTGGAGCAGAGGGGCAAAATCACCTCCCTCGACCTGCTAGCCATGCTTCTTTCTATGCAGCCCAGGATACGGTTTGCCTTCTGGGCTGCAAGCTTCTACATCTGCTTAACCCATTCATTGAGGGAAAAGCCTACATATTCTGGGCCACAAGAGTCCTAAATTATTTCTCATGGCCTCTAGTGAAACACCTGACCATCACCTCCATAAAGAAAAGGGTCTTTGAGCAGTGGACAGCCACAGGCAAAGTGCTGTGGATCTGTACAATTTAAGAACTTTGGAGGCAGCAGAGAAGATTTAGAGCTGCATTATAAGCTCCTCAGACTACCAACAAATGACAGCTATTCATTCATCCCCAGAGACATTCATCCCCAGAAAACATGTAGGGAGAATATCACAAATGGAAACAGCTGAGTATGCTTCAGTATGCTTTTTCTAGAGCTATTTTCACAGGGGAGGGAGATAACACTGGATTTGCACTTTATATGTCCTTGAGGCTGGTGGGGATTGCAACCTCACAGGACTTTTCTCATTCTATTCTTATAAAGGTCACCCCTGTATTTATCTTACCAAATGTAAGAAAAGAGAGTTCTTTACAATAAGAGAAAGCACAGAGATAATACGACTCCTGTCCCCCTCAAAGAAAAAAATCTTAACTATATCAAGGCCAAGTATTTATACCAAAAAAAAGTGTATTATTGGAAATGGGGAAAATAAAAAATAACAGGCCTACAGAACACACTTGGCAATTGAATAAAATTCTGGTTATATTTACTGAGAACCAGAAAAATTATAATCAGTAATACGTATAATATGAAAACTTAGAACTTATTAAAATTTATAGCTAGTACTGCTGATACAGTGTCCCCAAAAGACGTTTTCTCAAAAGGAGCATCTGTATTTGTTTTGACGTCATGTGTAATTACTTTCATTGCCAAGGTAAAACTATCTTACTGATAATCCTTTTTAATTTTTGGCAAACCACAGGGTTGCTCTACAACTTCTACTGACTATGTGGTAATCAGATACATGTAAACAGTGTGCAATGGGATCAGCTAAGCAATTGTAGAAGGAAACATTTAGACTGTTATCCATGCAGAAAAAAAATAGGCACCTGAGCTTATGGCAAAGCATTATTTTGGACTACTTTGAACTACTGCTTCCTCAAGACCACCTGGATGCTGCTCGATTTTACAGAATGCTGGAAAGAAAACATCTGCGTCTCCCCTAGGCATTACCCCACTCCGAGCTTCTCTGTGCGCTGAACAAAACCAATCCCATTACATCAGTGCAGTGCTGAACCTGAGAGGGTAAGTACGACTGAGAAGTGGGATATTAAGCTCAGGCTCGGTGCAGAACTAACAGGGCCACATGCTCTTTGGACGAGAGCTGGCTTGTGTCCAACAGAGCAAGGTAAGTTCTGCCTGCAACAACACTATGTTGATGTGCTCTCAACTAGGCAGTGAACTGACAATGAACAACAGGGAAGAGATTATTTGGTTTATTGAACATTACTGGACAATCTTCAGTAAGGCTTCACAGTGGTCTAAAGCATGGCTTTTTACCAATTTTTGTTTCCTGCAACATCTGCCATGTCACATGTAAATGTAAATGTATGGACCCCGTCGTCCACAACCTGCTTTTGCTGCAAGGCCAACACTTCCATTAGAGTCTAGTAGTACTTCAGTAATAGAGGAACACGACTAACACAAGACCCTCAAGCCCCGTAGATTTTTGTCTTTCTGTTTACTGCTACTGCTCAGGTAGACATTTTTGTTTTCAAGTCAGTATGTACTTCCTCTTGCATTGTATTCAGTCATAGAATACCAGGTTGGAAGGGACCTCAAGAATCATCTGGTCCAATCTATCTTGGCAAAAGCCAAGAAGGCCCAGCACCCTGTCCAGCTGAATCTGAAAAGTGTCCAGTGATGGGGAATCCACCACTACCCCGGGGAGATGATTCCAATGGATGATTGTTCTCACTGTGGAAAAATTTCCTCTTGTGTCCAGTCAGAATCTCCCCAGAAGTAACTTGTACTCATTACCTCTCATCTTTTCCATGTGACTCCTTGCAAAAAGGGAGACTCCATTTTCTTTGTAGCCACCATTTAAATACTGGAACACGGTGATAAGGTCTCTCTTAAGCCTTCTCTTTTCCCAAAGCTGAACAAACCCAGTTCTCTCAGCCTTTCCCTCTATAGGAGGCTTCCCAGTCCTTTATTATCTTGGTGGCCCTCTTCTGAACCCTCTCCTAACCTGTCCACATCTTTTTTGCATAGTGGGGACCAAAACTGAACACAGTATTCCAGGTGTGGCCTGACAAGCACTGAGGAGAGTAGGGTAATGACTTCTTGGTCTCTGCTGGCGATGCCCTTGTTGGTGCAGCCCAGCATCCTGATGGCTTGCTTTGTCGCAGCAGCACATGGTTCACTCATATTGAGCTTATTGTCCACCAGGATCCCCAGGTCCCTTTCCACAGAGCTGTTCCCCAGACGTGTAGATCCCAGCCTGTGCTGCATTCCCGGACTATGCTTTCCCAGATGCAAGACCATACACTTGTCCTTGTTGAACTTCAGAAGGTTCTTGTTAGCCCACTCTTCCAGCCTATCCAGGTCTTCCTACAGGATGGCTCTCCCTTCCGAAGCACCCACTTTCCCGCTCAGTTTGGTGCCATCAGGAAATTCATCAGGGTACACTTGATCCCATCATCCAGATCACTTACGAAGATATTTAATAGCATTTGGCCCTATATCAATCCCTGGGGGACCCCACTTGTTGCCACTTTGAAAAGAAGCTATTTACCAACACCCTCTGGGGTAGGGCCTGTCAGCCAGTTCCCACCCTCTACACAGACCACTTGTCTAGACCATAACGCATCAGTTTCTCTAGGAGGAGGCTGTGGGAACCATGTCAAAAGCCTTGGAGAAATCCAAGTAGACAATGTCCACTGCTCACCCCACATCAACCGAGCAGGTTACTTTATTGTAGAAGTCAATCAGGTTTGTCAAGCACAACTTGCCCTTGATGAATCTGTGCTGGCTTTTCCCAATCATGTGCTCCATTTGACTTGTGAAAGCCCCCAGGAGAATTTGTTCCATAACTTTCCCAGGGACTGAAGCAAGACTGATGTGCCTAAAATTTCCTGGATCCTCCTTAAAGCCCTCCCTGTAGATGGGCGTGACATTGGCCTTGTTCCAGTCTTCCAGGACCTGATGTCCACGACTTCTCAAAGATTATGGAGAGTGGCCTTGCAACAATGTCATCTGGCTCTCTGAACCCCTCAGGTGGATAATGTCAGGCCCCATCAATTTGCTGGGGTCAAACTCCTCCAACTGTTCACATACCATCTCTGCCTTCACTGGCAGTGAGTCTGTGTTTGCATCAACCTGGATTTTTGTTCCCAAGACCTGGGCCCCAATGCTGGTAAGAACAGAGGTGAAGAAAGTATTGAGAACCTCTGCTTTTTCAGCATTGTTGGTGACTAATTCACATCACCTGTTTAAGAGCAGACCAATATTTTCTTTCTGGTTCTGCTTGTTGTTGCGTATCAGAAGAACCCTTTCTTACAGTTTTTGATATCTCTGGCCAATTTAAGTTCAAACTGAGCTTTTGCTTTTCTAACTGCATCTCTGCATGCTCTGGAAGTGCCCTTGTTCTCAATGGGTTTTCTTCAACATTTCCACCTGTGGTACACTTCTCTTTTGGTTTTGAGCAGATTCAGAAGCTCGCAGTTAAGCCAAGGGGGTCTCTTGCTCTGCCTACTTCCCTTCCCTTTTAAGGGGATGAACTGGTTTTGTGCTTCCAGGAGAGCTTCCAGAAAAACTCCCAGCACTCACTATCTCCTTTATCCTCTGTGGAAGCTTCCCACAGAATCCCTCCCGGCTGATCTCTAAGCAAGCTGAAGTTTGATCTTCTAAGAGCAGATGCAGAGGAATCCTATTCCTATATTTTAACTGGACTGTCCCATATTTCAGCTGGACTGCACGTGGCATATAACATCTTCTGACCAGTACTGTTGCTGCATGGCTGTACCCCTTTTACAGAGCAGAACAAGCGAAAGAGTTGGCACAGAGTAATTACATTTCTGGGAACTCTTTGCAGTGACATGCATTTATCCTATAAGTGAATGCCCAGTCAAAACAATATCACTTTGAGGTCTCACAACTGGGAAGAATATTTCCCCACTTGTATTTTTTTTAAGTGATTTGTATGTAAAAATAATGCTGTGATACAAAAAGGGGCTACATAAAAACCACTTGCTTTTAAATTTATTGGACTAAAGGGAGCTATGACAGTCTGAAATAAAAGCTGCCTGTTCTATTGTATGTTTCAACTCCAGGACTAGAAGCAGAATTTGCTTGAAGCAACAGTATGCTCTAGCTTCTTTTTTTTAGAAATTAAAACAAAAAAAAATAAAAAATAAAAAAAAAGTCAATCATTTTGACGTCGTGTTTCCTAAAATATTAATACAAGTTGTTAACAAAACAGAACTGCATACAATAGACAAAGTAAAATTAAAAGGCACTTTGAATGCCATACCCTCAGCTGGTATAAATCAGCACCATCCCATACACAGGGTGTCAAAAATTTCAGACCACTCAGCTACTTGAAAGCACAACTAATCTACCAAATCAGCACTTCTAGTCTAACAATGAGACAGGGACATTCTAGTACAGCATTAATGGTTATTTAAATGAATGAATGGAGATCTCACATGGAGGATGATAAGATGGAATCAAAGACATTTAGGGTGGAAGGGATCTCGAGGTCACCAAGTCCAGCCTCTTGATAGAATCAGAACTAACATCAACACCACTTCAAGTCAGCCATTACTTTGACTATTAAAAAACTGGAGGACACAGATTCCACAAGGTCTCCAGACAACCATGGATATTCCCTGCTTTGAGGTTCAGATATAATGATCTCAGCAAGACAGAAGAGGCTACAAGAAAAATTTAGTCAAGATCCCTCAGCAGCCCTGACAGTACTGAGACTTGCAACCTCAGAGGTAACTGGAAAAGCAAGAATTGAAGTGAATATTTTGAGAAGAGACTCTCCAAGACAGAGTTACTTCTCCTGCTGCTCCTGAAGGCAGTGGTTATTTCTTCTAGAAATACTTATTTTTCTTTTGGCTTCAAGATCTTTTTCTATTCCAGTTACTATCTTTTGATACATCCTAATGCTATTGCTCAGCAAGAAGGAATATATTGCAGGCCTGGTTTCCAGTGCTCTAGCATACACAGTGAAGCCCTCACCATTTTGCTTATGTTTAGAATCAGTCCCAGAAGTAGAACAGTGCTCTGCTGTACACTGTGACCTTTATAAATTATAGAATTGTAGAATTATTTAGGTTGGAAAGGACCTTTAAGATCATTGAGTCCAACTGTAAACCTAACACTGCCAAATACACCACTAAACCATGTCCCTCAGCACCATATCTACCCTTCTTTTAAATATCCCCAGGGATGGTGACTCAACCACTTCCCCGGGCAGCCTGTTCCAATGCTTGATAACCCTTCCAGTGAAAAAATTTTCCAAATATCCATCCTAAACCTTCCCTGGCACAAGTTGAGGGCATTTCCTCTCATCCTATTGCTTGTTACTTGGGAAAACAGACCAACCCCCATCTCACTACAACCTCCTTTCAGGTAGTTGTAGAGAGTGATAAGGTCTCCCCTCAGCTTCCTCTTCTCCCTAAGTTGTTTGTTTGCCATGCTGCCCAGTAAATGAGAGGGCTTCCCAGGCTTCCTGTCAAAGCAGTGATACTGTGTAAAGAGGAAATGAAAGACCAATGATCTGAGAGAAGTCACGGTGTAATTTTTAAACCTGAGCACTTTCAAAATTCAAATGGGAGATCTATATCCTACTTCAAAGACCACTTAGATTTTAATTTAGGCAGTCATCAGAAAAAAAAAAAAACAAAACAGAAACTGAAACTTTGGGAAAGTGGCTCTCAGCAGCTACTCTGAAGAGAGAACATCAAACTCTGGCTCATAATTCAGGTGCCTGGGCTCCAGAGAGTGGACTTGAGACTAACCCAGTGCTTAACTTTTCCCCTTTTGCCTAACTTGAGGCAGCACAATGCTGAGCATGCAGGTTTCTCACACTGCCCTGTCAAGTCGCTAATGCTTTCTCATGATCTCCATTTAATCTGTATTTAATAACCTGGAACCACAGGAAAGGAGCAGGGTCATAGAATGGGTGAATATTGCACAGATACTATCCTAAAATGTTGGAGGTGGAGGGGCTTAAAACCAAAAATGAATGTGCTAATCCCAACCCTGCCAGCGTGAATCACAAACTCGTACTAAAATTTAGAACAACAAAGCACACTTGGCAATAATTTCCTATAAAAGTTTCAAGACTTCGGAGGATGCCTTTCAAAGTCATGGAGAGAAATACAGGAGCACGTTTCTGGTGTTTCTCTCTCTTCTCCTTAAACAGAAAAATCTCAGATCTAAATAAACTTGGAACTACCCCTGACTATAGCTCTTCCTGCTGAGAAATATGTTAAAATGTTGACTTTGGTTTTATTCTAGCCTTAGCTTGTTAGGTTGTTGTGTAAGGATGTAAAACCATACAAATGATCCTTCAGGCCATACAAGAAGCAGTGGTAGTCTCAGATGGCAACCCTGAGAGGGTACTGCATTCCTTCCTGATGCCACAATATCAGTTAAGGAACTGCTTCCATTAAGGATTTAATGCTAAAAGATCCCTGACTAGCTCTAATTGTGTTACAGAAACACTCCAGCCACAGAAAAGTGGGGAAAATCTTCTTAGTACATGTAGGTGATACACTGTGTTTTGCAGCTGAATACTTGAAAATTTTAGAGAGAGGATTATTTCCTAATTATTCATATTTGTATTATTATGGCGTCTGGATCCTATATGAGGAATCTTATACCAGAATCCCTGCATACAGGCCTTTCCTCTCCTATCAAGACCAACAAAAGCCAAAAACACCTTTTGCTGAAAGACCTAGCAGTGTGAGTACATAAAAAATCAAAAACAATTCAAAATCTGCCATCTACAAAAACTCTACTGAAAACATCTATGCATTCCAGCAGAGACATTTGCAGTTTGAGATATAACTGATACAGAAGCTAGTTATGAATAAATCTGGAAATGCTAAGGAAGAATAGATCATGTAAAATACAAAATAAAAAATAATTACTCAAAAAGTCATTACATAGTCTACTCCTCTTTTTACTGTTAACACATAATTTTGTAGGGGTTTTAGGGAGTGAAAAAATGGAAAAAACCACCCAGCTATAGAATAATCCTATAGTTTGGCTTTATCTTGTGTATTTTCCATGTACTGTATTGCTAAAGTTAGCACATCCAATTAAAGGAGGCAGAGGTCCGGGAAAAAAAAGGACTCCTGAAGATGCAGGATTCTAACAACTTTCCAACAGCAGCATTGTTTCAGCTCACTCTCTTGATCACGCTGTTGTCCCTAGAGGCAGCACTAATTCCTGGGCATGGCCTCAGCTTAATAAACACATCAGCATTCAGTACCTTCATATGTTGCTTCATCCTATGCTTCATATTTAATGATGGCTCTTACTCACTGAAAACCACATCTGCCACATATTCGCCTAAAAAGTGTATGTGTTTTTTCCTCCCTAAATGCAAGAGAAAATAAGCTACAAAGGCAGACTGAATGGTAATAGAGATATAACCATACTCTAGAAATTATTCTATTATATATAAATATAATATATTGAAAATGAGGGGGAAAAAATTAAAAGAACACATACTAGTGACCAAAACTAAGTATGAAGCATGACACTATGATGAGAATTGCAAGAATAAATTAAATTTACCAAAAAAAAAACACAAATAGGGAAAAATTTAAAGATATTAAAATTGGAAAGATAATGGAGGAAACTGTCATTGCAGTCATGGAAGGAAGAACAGCAGGTTAGGGAGATGAGGAAATGGGAAAAAGACCAAGGAAGTTTGCATATGTAGGGATGAAAGAGAAAAACAAAACTGTAGACAGTGCAATGTATTAACTGCAATAAATTCTATTTCCTCAAAGTTTTTCCAAGAAAAGACAATGAAGGCACATCTAGTACTGTACAATGTTGTTTATATGATTCATACTTTCTGAAAATATGTAGGCAAGTAGAGGCAACTCCCGACAATCAGTTTTCCAGAAATGATTGAAATTTACCACACGTATTCAAAGCAACTAAGTTGAAACATTTTCTTGCAAGGAAAAAAGCCACAGATAGTTTGTGAACTAAAACTAAAACTCTCTTCATTTTTGCATAGATACTTCCTGAATGAGCTTGCATCTCACAAGGTTTTCATGGTGAGTCCCATATTCTGCCTGCTGAAAGGGCAGGGTATGCAATACATATCTGCTACTGTTCCAATGGAATAAGTTAAATATGATTTGAAAGACCATGTTTAGATCCCACAAAAGAGAAAATGATGAATGAAAGCAGAGATATTAGGGTTAGAAAAGAACTCCAGATGCCATCTACTCTACATTTCTGCCTGAGGAAGAATGACCTTTATCTGAGGCACATGTGGAGAGCTCTATAACCTCCACAGGCAACCTATTCCAATGCTCAGAATCATTAGATACTGTGACTTGCCAGCTTATTTATGATCTCAGAAAATACCTACAATTATGAAGGCAGGGTCAAGGCTGTGATGTGTCCATATCACATCTGAGTATACATGAATGTACCAGTTCTGCAGTCACTTCTAGCCAAGTAGTTCAGAGCGGGTCTGGACCTTCCTCAGCAGCACACTGCTATTACTGGCATATTTTCTGGTTTGTGTTTTTAAGATGGCAAGTAATTTCCTGGTTTCCAAAAAACAGTCAATAAATATTAACAAAATCAGACACAAAAGTTTTACAAGAAAAAATATTTTCCTGAGAGCATTAAAACTACTATGAAAACATCTCTGCCAGACTTGATTCATAAAACCTTGGGATCTTTTGTGGGGATGAGAGTAACGCAACACATAGAACTTCAAAAGATGATCAGAAGGATGGAGCACCTCTCCTATGAAGACAGGCTTAGAGAGCTGGAGTTGTTCAGCCTGGAGAAGAGAAGGCTCTGGGGAGACCTTGTAGCAGCCTTCTAACATCTGAAGGGAGCCTATAGGAGAGCTGGCGAAGGACTCTTCGTAGGAAGTGTAGTGACAGGACAAGTAGTAATGGTTTTAAATTGAAAGACAGAAGATTTAGACTGGATACCAGAAATTCATTCTTTACAGTGAGGGTGGTGAAACACTGGAACAGGTTGCCCAGAGAAGTTGTGGATGCCCCATCCCTGGAAGAGTTCCAGACCAGGCTGGATGGGGCTTTGAGCAACCTGCTCTAGCAGGAGGTGTCCCTGCCCATGGCAGGGGGACTGGAATTCAATGATCTTTAAGGTCCCTTCCAACTCTAACCATTCTATGATTCTACCTTTGCTCTTTTTGCAAATTCTGAATTGCAGAGCTTTCTCCATCTTGACATCTGAAAGAAGAGGTGGTAGGTGATTTAATAATGAGGAACACTGGAGAGTCCTTTAAGTCCCTGCTTGTACCTGTCACTGGTGCTTTTTTAATCAGGGGGTGTGGAAATGGGATGGCAACCAACCAGTGACATAGGATGCAACAAGAAACATGGAAGGTAAGTGTCTCATGTCATTGCCAAGCTATTTTGGACTCTAACAGTAAATGTAAAACAGAGTCCAAGAGATAAGTCACATAAACTTGCTAAACTGTAACTCTCCTGACTCCCAGCAGAGAAGGGAAGCAGAGATATCTAAGCAGAGGGGTTAATATCACTCAAATACAGTGACTCAACATGATTGAGCCCCTGAAGTATGACTGCTTTGACTAATGAGTACTTAACACTTAATTACAGTATTCAAAACACTTAATTAAAAAAACATAATTAAGACATCACACAGGAAGGTCAGCACTATTTTGTACTTGTGAAAACTGGAGATAGGAAATTACTTGAATAGGGCCACACAAGTGAGTCGATGACAGGCAAGGATGCAAAACCCAGGCTTTCCATCAAGGGCACGCTCTCATGGACTGCAGTGCATCTCAGCAAATATTGGCTGAGGATATATTTTTATGCATCTCCTCCAGTCACTAGGTATATTGATACATACAAAAAACCACTTATGGTGAATCATCATCCTGCGCGTGACTTCACACTGTACCTCTCTCTCACTCACTCTGAGGAAGCCAGGCCCCTGATCAGTCTCTTTAGACATATTCCATGTCAAAAATTAGTTTTTCACAGATTTTAGAGAACAACTGACCTATGTCACCTAGATTATCATGTCCATTTTTAGAGGCTTGGGATCACTTTGAAAATATGAATTGCTTACTTAAATAACAAACAAAGAATGCCAATTTATATCAGCTGACACAGTGGCCTAAGGGCTGTATTAATTTGCAGTGCGTAGTATTTAGCAAGAATGAACTGATCCATGGCATAAATATCCAGTAAGGAAACACCACATACTTCAACTATGAATAGCATGAACAGGCAGCAGCTATATGAAGAATTTGCTGCCAATAACCTTTATAATTGCAGGGAAATCCCAGATTCAGTTTAGGGTTTCCTTCTTTATCCATGGACTTTGGAAACGTTACTACATTTAATGGCAGACAATACAAATACTATCTCATAGTTTTCTGAAGAGTTTTTTTTAATGCAGTGCTCTTGATCTTAACCAGATGTTGAGTCAAATTTGGCATATGCCTGTTTCTTTGTGTACAGCCTGCAAACAATGTGGATTGTAAAATGAGTAGGGCACAAACACAATTTCTATTGCAGGCTGGGATTCCCCTATGCTTTTACAGTGAAGCTTGGTTGATAACTGTGTTTGCTATTGGGTGAGGCTTGGAGACCAAGCCCATTGTATTTAACCTTTGAATACCAGAATATCATGCAAGCTCTAAAGCCAAACGATTAAAATAAGGAAGGAGAATTAAATCATAACACAAATAAAAAGGTTTTTCCTTTGCCATCACTCAGCCCACAATTGTATATTTCCATGCTGTTCAAATTTTCATGTAATGCTTGCATAAACATCCAATGTTCTCTCAGTCTTGTCTGTACTGAACAGAAGTACAGTTTGTGGTATAGTAATGAAACCTGGATATTGCCTTATACAAGGCAATGCAATGATGTCTGGCTGAATACTCACAGTAAACTAAGAATGATCCATAAAGTTGTAGTAAGATCCAAAATCTAAACACTTCAGTGTGAAAGGGTTTTAGGTCACATGCCTCAAAACAGTTACATCACTATTTCCCTCTTAAGTACAACCAATGCTTTACTCTGGTAAGGTGGACCCAAGGAGGTGAAAACTCATTACAAATATTCTAGGGACATAAACACCTTAAAATGGTCAAACTCAAATGTTATTAAACCTGCTCAAAACCTTCTGACAGTACACACACTGTCTGTATTTGAAAAATACAGAAAAATGCAAATTAATTGAATTAACTGCATTCATTCCCCTATTGCTTTATGAAGAACCACACAACCTCCGGGTCCACTCTGCAGAAGAGAAATCCACTATATAAACTTATGGGAAAAATTCATAAAGAAAAAAAACAATTTTCTGTAATACTCCCTTGTAGTATATAGCAAGCTACAATATACTTGTAGCAATAGCAGCTACAGAAAACTTCTGATAGTTTTAAAATTACAATATCTCATTATCACATTAAGCAAATTGCTGGAAAAAAATAGCATTGATTCTCCACTTTGTGGTCTGATATGCTATACATATACATTGCAGTACACATATATTGCACATAGCAAAAGGCAAATTGTAATCCCTGGTTAGTGCCCCTATAAAGACCATTGAGTTATAAACTATGGAGAAGATAAAATGTTCCCTTTTAAAGTAATTCAGGTAGGAAAGGGATTGAGGCCACAAATGCTGGTACATTATGTCGGGAAATTGAAGTTACTTCCAGAGGAAAAGGAAAAAGGAGTTTACTCTACCAAGCAAGTCATAAGACTCTAAAGTTCATGTAGCTAAAATGCTTTGCACTAGATTGAAAATGCTAGCCTGGCAGTAATTTGTCCTGTTGAGATCATTATTGTTCCCAGTCAGAAAACATTTTCGTCTTAAAAAGTCATTAATGCATTCAAGATTCTACTGAATACAATTAGCAGAGACATTACATAGAGAACATGTACTGAATCCTATCTCTAACATCACAAATGATTGATTGACTTCATTATACTGGAAACAATGTATTTTCCTGTAAATTTTAAAAAATACACCTTTCTCAGTTATTCAGCATTCAATATTGGATAAATTGTAAGACAAGCTCTTAAGGCAAAAAAGGGATCCAGCCTATCAAATCTCAGGGTTGCGTCTGTATCTTAGGCATCTAGGAAACTGGTCTTCTTACATACATACCTAAAATATGACAGAGAAAGGTGCCCTTTAAGGTACCCAGAAATATCCCCTACACTGAATCGCACCAAAAAAGGTTGATATTGCTCTCTACATGCTTAATCATACATACTTTAGAGGGATCAACTAGAATGCTAAATCATTTATATTTTAAACTCTCATTGCAGCAGACAACAGATCATTAATAATTTAATACACATGTGCTTGCATTCATAAGCATAAGTACATGCGAAAACTTGAAAAGTGCTCAGGTACATTCAGAGATGTCATGACTCATCTCATCTCTCTTAACTATATTTTATTATCCTAAAAGCATTATCTAAGTAGATAGAGACTACAGAATTTGAATGCAGGAATGTTAAACAACCTTAAATATAGAGGGTGGGGGTTTTTCCCTCAATCTAGTATTTCATAAGCATCTTTATTCCTGATATTTTCTCGGATACACATATAAAATATAGAATAATTTGCTGTAACAGTTACTAACTTAATATCTGGGCAGTACCATTAGATTTAGACAATCTTTAGTATGTCTCATTGCCTGTCCTAAACACTGGCATCTTCAAGCAGAAATCTATACAGATAGTCAAATTCTTTCACGCCATCAATTCCACTTCTCTGTAGTAAGTACATAGTTATCATCCTCTACTAAGACTAGAAGTCAGATTTCCTACTATTTTATCTTTTTTAAAAAAAATTTATCTTTCAATTTACTATATTCTTAGAGTTTCAGAATGCCAATAGAAACAGAATATCTCTATACTGCCCCTTTGTGGGTGTATTTGGAAACATACAAAATCGAAAGCTATTAATGAGATGGTGTGGTTCACACTCCACTTTTATGCACATACATAAGTCATTACATTTAATATTGCTATTATATTCACCCCACAAAATGAAAAACAGGTTTTACTCTTTCTCAAGCTTAATTCATTTATTCACAGGAAAGTCAGTGTTTCATATATTCCTAACATAATTAGCAATGTTGGAAACCTCCTGTACCTCCCTCCCCATCTCTCTGGCACCATTGCAGTTGTAAAAACTGACTCTCAAAAAGTAATGAATATGAACTAAATCATTTTGTTTCAAATACAAAAGACAGATTTTAAAAAGGTACTAAAACCAGCAGATGGAAATAGGGTAAAATGCATTTTCTTACACCCTTCCTAACAGTCATCTTTATCACTTTGGATACTTAATTCAGAATGACAGGAATACAAAGTGAATGTTCAGAACAGCTGAAATATTTTGCTATTTTTGCTTTCTTGCTTTTCTTACAATTATTTTGGCAGCATACAACTACTATATTAATAAATAGCATATACAAGCAAGTAAGAGATTACCTGAGAACACGAAAGTCCACATTCTTCGATCCTGGGAATAATCTGACAATCAGAATTCCAAAAAAGAATTATTAGAAGAATCTGAACATGAATACTTATCATCCTAAATTGAAAAAAAAAAAAAAAAAAGGCAAAACCTCAGAAGAAACCTTCTACTCTGACAATTCTCCCTCTTGTGCCAAAACTTTAATATGAATTTTAGTCCCTCCCACAGCACCTCTGAGCTCCTCCCTCTAAAACTTTCCAAAGATATAAAATTGCTAGTTGTGGGAAATATAAAGCATGTTCAACTCATTTCTTATGTTCCACAGTGAAAAATGGGAAATCTGAATCCCTGACTATCACAGTAAAAGCCTTTTCCTTCTGGATTTCATCATGTCAGGATTAGATCAGTTTTAGCAAATTTCTTTTCTGTAAGTTCTATGTATAAATGAGAATTTTGTTTCTAGAGTGATATGCTGGGCTAGTTCACTGGAATCCAAATGCATTCTTATATCTTCTTATTTTCCTGGTTTTCTATTGCATTGAATAAAAACAGCTTTGCTGAGGTGGGTATTCTTGGAAGACTGTTTCTTTGTTTTTCATCAGCAGGAAAACCAGATTGTTTAACCCTAGAAATCTGTGTCTTGAACTTACTTCACTTTTTATTTAATTGTATCAACAGAAACCTCTTGTTCTATAGCCTATCTCCAATTCTTGGATCTTCAACCCACTCAGGAATATGCCTGCTTTGCCACCAGCTCTGAAAGCAGGGTATGAGCGAGTTACACCACCTCAGTACCCGGTAGCACAACACACTGCCCAGGAATGCTTTCCTGGATGCTACTTTGCATAGTCCCACTACCCATCACAAGGAACAACTATTCCAAAAAACACATTCTCTATTTCATCCGGAAGCTATATGTGGTGTGTTATACCCATAGGTGGAATAGGGAGCTATTTCTCCATAGTGAGGGTTTGCTCAAAACTAAGAGAGATATCTTTCAGTAGGACAGTTCCAGAACCCAAGTCCTCAGTGCTCTAGCAATACCTTTTACATCAGTTACAGTACAGAATACACAATTAACACCATCTGCTAGGATCTGGCTTTACCGATACTTTCGTTAATAAACAGGTAAAAGACAATATCAACTCTGCCAAAGTGTCTACTATACTTGTATTTTAAATACTTTCATGTGAGTCCAGTTTGTAAATTTTCTGCTATCTTTTGGAAGATAAAGAGCAGCATCAATACCAGTACTGAACAGTATTTTGGTTAAAAAGTAACAATTAAATTTTGTCATCTATACATAAAAATACACCAGACCAAAGGTCTACCCAATCGACTCTCCTGTGCCTAAAGGGATCACTAGCAGATGGTTATGAAAAATACTAAAGAAGTTAATTATGCTCCTTCTGTGGATTATTTTAGCATATATTCTGCCAAGTTCCAATGACCTGCATCTTATGGATATCCTAAACTGAAAGCCATGTGCACATCACTGGTTTTAATAGCTGTTTCTGGACCTTTCTTAGATGAATTTGTACACTCCTTGCATCTATTTGTCCTTTTGGTTTTCAAAACTTCTTGTGGCAATGAATTACAGAATTTAACTATGTTTATTTGCTTTGATTTGATTTTAAATCTACTTAGAAATAGTTCAGTTGTGTTCCCCCCTTGGTCTTCTTTTAGAAAAAATAGAGGATGCCCATTCTCATCTCACCTTTGCCAAAACAGTCACAACTGATATTTCTAGTATATCGCCCCTAATTTTTCTAAGATTGAGAATATACCTCTTCATTTTTCATGTACTCTTTTTTAAGATAGGAGGTCCCACACACAATATGCAGGAGTGAGCAGAACAAGGATCTTTTACACAATAGCATAGTGATGGAATCATCAGAAGCATGATGTCCCTCTACCAAAAAGCCATTTTGATTCTTCTTAGTGTATCATTTACCAGTAGTCTACTGCAAGCAAGCCAGTTCAGCACACACCACAGCTAGTAGTTTTGCAACTTCAATTTCAATTGCAATTTATGGTACCCTGGAGAATACTCTTTGATTACTATCTCGGATATTAGTCTTATTCTTTTGGATTCTTTGTTTTAAACATAGATCTGAGACAATTCCTCCAACTCACCCCTCAGCAGGTTCCCTTGTAACAAGCTCCACTACAAGCAAGCACACACTTCATTCTTCTATGGTGTCATCAGGCAAAAGGTGTCCTTTCATATCTCCATTACTAGTCAGCTCCATTGACTTCTTAGGAGGCTTCCTTCTCATCTTCAGTTAAAAAAGGATGGTATGGACCTTTCTTAAAAATGTTGCATTGGGAGGTGCAAACAGATGTTTTCTTACAGGTAGCATTTTGGGGGATATCTCATATACATACTGTTCCGACTTTTCCCTACATTATTTTTAAAGATGCTCGTTGTGCCTGGAAAGCTTCTACCCTTTAAACTGCTCCTTTTAATTTCCTTTTGGAGACTTACTCATTTTATATAGTTCTTTTTTTACTTACACAGGAGCATAGCATTTTTTTTGGACATTGAACTTGTGCCGCTATTGAAGAGCAGCTTTTTGAGTGGCTGCTTGGAAAGGGACCAAAAGTTCTTTCTCTTCCTATGGGGTTTGTGATCACTTGCCCCAAGCAAGTCATTAGTACTGTTTACAAATTTAGTTTCTGCATCAAGCCCTAAGGTAACACTCCTCCAGTTTCCATACTAATGACTGATGTCATCCACTTACTAAGTTTCCTCCTCTCTTACTGTTTCTGGTATTTCTTAGCACACCTCTGTCACATTCTAATAAAGCACTGTTCTAACAGTATACTCCTCCTATGCAGGAGCAGTGTATTCAGTCCAGACAGTTTCTGTAATACCTGTTATTAAGTTCAGGAGGCAACAAACTTATTGTTACTTACATTACTTGACAGTAAGCTTTTTTAAAATCATGTCTAAACTAGCGCAATCTACTTTACCATTCCTACACAATTTGTATCCTGGAATTGCAGTATTCACCCATTGTTTTTAATACCTCTGGTTACAGAACACCCATTAGGCTAATATTCCCACTAAAACCTGGGCAGTGTAATAGACACATGCCACGTTTTCTGAAAACTATAATTTATGTAGAAGCGTCTGGTCTAACAGCACAGAAAGTGAACCATATCCTGGACTGCATCAAAAGAAGTGTGGCCAGCAGGTCAAAGGAGGTGATTGTCCCTCTCTGCTCTGCTTTGGTGAGACCCCATCTGGAGTACTGCGTCCAGCTCTGGGGCCCCCAACTTAAGAAGGACATGGACCAGGGGAGGGCCACAAAGATATCAGAAGGCTGGAGCACCTCTCCTATGAGGACAGGCTAAGAGAGTTGGGGTTGTTCAGCCTGGAGAAGAGAAGGTTCCGGGGAGACCTTATAGCAGCCTTCCAGTACCTAAAGGGGGCCTACATAAGAGATGGGGAGGGACTTCTTACAAGGGCATGTAGTGATAGGAGGAGAGGTAATGCTTTTAAACTGAAAGAGGGGAGATTTAGATTAGGTATCAGGAAGACATTTTTCACTATGAGGGTGGTGAGATACTGGAACAGGTTGCCCAGAGAAGCTATGGATGCCCCATCCCTGGAAGAGTTCCAGACCAGGCTGGATGGGGCTTTGAGCAACCTGATCTAGTGGGATGTGTCCCTGCCCACAGCAGGGGAGTGGAAAGTAGATGATCTTTAAGGTCCCTTCCAACCCAAACCATTCTATGTTTCTACGGTCTATGCATGTGAAATTTACATAGGCTTTAGCTCTTAGGCTCCCTGCTCAAATGGGGCTCTAATTCTTGATAATAATTCTTGAAAATAATGTCCTGTTAACATATCTCTTTTATTCCTTGTTCCTTACTACACCTTACCTATATTTTAATCAACATTTGTCTTGTGTTTGACTTTTTTATTACTTCATCCCTGAAGAAGAAATAGTATCAAATTATATACTATCCTGTTTCTACCAACCTTCCCTCCATCTTAAAAATAAAGACTTAAAAAAACATTTCATAGGAAGTACCTGCTTTTGCACTTTGGTAATACAGACACTTTGCAACCTAAAGCATTATTAGAGCACTGGTTAAGGGGTTAAGGATACAGAAAAGCCAAAATCTAAACATTTCTCAGTCCGAGAATGTTTGAGTCCAAATCTTGCACATTTCAGCCTGGCTGCTCAGGGTTGTGTTTTTTTTATAAAATGCAGAGGCAGACCCTAGAGTACAGAGAAAAATCCAGTATTTCCCATTCTCCATTTTCTCTTGGGTCCAGTCTGATCCCTGGACCATCAGTCCAGGTCCCTTCTGCATGCTCGGCTACACATTTGGCCCATTTCAAGAGAGACCAATAATATAATTCCACCACTGCTCAATTGTGTTCAAGAAACATTACGTGGAAATAAAAGTTAGGACAGGTGTATCACCAGACATACCTAAGCAGCCAGACATGGATTTTGTGACTTGTTGTGTAGGAGTTTAAGCACAGACTTCTACCTTGGCTATATATTTACTGCCTTAGTTGAGATGAACATGTCAATGACCAGGCTGGAAGGCATGTCCTTGTCACATCCATACTGGAGAAGTCCAGCCTTCTTTGGAGCACAATAGCTATATTCACACTATATTTCGCAAGAGTATCCTGTGGTACAGCACTACATACTTTCATGTCTCACCAGCACAGGCACGCATATCTTATTACTATTATTCCAGCTGTCTCAAGATGAAGGGCCATGACCAGCACACTCCCATGGCTCCTCTTTTAACTTAAAGTGCAGTTGCACTGCCTGCAACAGGCAGCAGACATCTTGCCTCAGGGCCCCTCACATCCACCACAGGACAGATGAGTGTTTGTAACTTAACAGCTTCTTGTCATGTTAGGCAAGCTCTGGAGTGGAGCCGTGTGGGGTGCTACTGTCATCACAACGATTCAGAACTACTTGGGAGCCACTCTTTTCCAGGAGTGTGCCTACATCCCCTGTCCAAAGTGAGCCTGCACAGCCAGGGCAGGTACCCAGTGGAGGTCACTAGCAGGGCACACAGGTCCCACAGAGCCACAAGACAGGTCAGTGAAATGGGAGCTGCTTAAGTGCTCCTGTATCCAGCATGTTATTGCTTCACAGGCCATAAACAGTCGCTCCTTATTTCATCTACTTGATCCAAGGTAACTTCACTCTCTTCTCCCATTCCATCCCTTTCCTACAAGAGTGACAAATATTCACCAATGATGGCAAACATTACCATAGGTAGAACCTAAGGAGCATTGCCTACAACCTGCAGAAGCAGTCAAAATACACACTTCAGGGAGAGGCTAGAAATGTCATTCATGCACAAGTCTGCAGTATGAGTGGCAAAGGAAGCGTTCTGTGGGATGTGAGAAGGCTATTTCACCTGGCTCATGCTGTACTATAAGCAGGCACTTAGAACTAGACCCAATGTTGATAAGGTTACATAGTTTTTGCAACTGAGCTTTCCATACATAGAAAATTGGCTACAAATTACTGACTCATAGATCTATCACCTTCTGTGCCAGTCAGGAATGTTCAGCTTTTGAACTAATAATGCTGCTAAATATTTAAGGGTTCTGTTTAAAATATTGCAAGTTAGGTGTTAATGGCAAATCATCTTCAACATCATTTTATTTTCATTTTAAGATACAAATCAAACCAAACAATCCAGAAATAAACGAACCCCACATTTTTTTCAAAGATCAAAGTGCTCTGAATGACTTCAGATGTAGGGACAGAAAACTGCTCTATCACTTACGACCTTGTTGTCCATCTTTTCTGGATTGGGGTAGGCACTCATAGATAAACATTTTTTATATTTATCAATGTATTTGCAATATAGGTGTAAAGGATCAGTTTTGTTAGTAAACTATTGCTCATTAAGCCTAGTAACCCCTCTGGACATATTTGTCTGTCTGTTTCATCTTTTCTTACACCTAGCAGGTAAGTTTTCAGCAAGTGATTGATACATTTGGTATTGGGCTGGTAGCGTGTCTAGCACAACACGACTTGTATCTTTTACACAACTGTAATGAAAATAGTAAAAACAACTTATGTCTACATACATTATTCTCAGTTGTATAAACTGAATACTACTTGTATTCTAGTCGTATAAACTAAATTTGACTTTTAAACAAATTAAATGAATGCATAGAACAAATAGCAAAAAATATAACAAAATTAATAACATCCTCAGTAAGATTCAAAAGCACATAAAAATATATTCTCATGAGATCTGTATAATACTGGAAGAAGAAATTTGTCAAGTTCCACGGGACATCATAGGAATATTCTCTTACATATGCAATTGACTTAAGTCCTCCATTTTAAATAGAATCTGCTACAACAATAAAAAATTCTTAGACTTTAGAGCAATTTCTAAAATTATCTATCCTTGACAAGAAATAATGTTATCATTTTATACCTGTTTCCAGAGAAATTAAAATTTTTATGTATCCTTGCTTTTTTTTAAATTATTTTTTTTTACTATTGAGAACAACCTTGTTTGTGTCTTCCTTGTTCTTCTTATGTACCTGTATACATAATCATGCCATGACGGGGGCTGAAGGAAATTTGGCTGGGCTGATGTTGACTTTCATCACCTATGGCTTAAAGTCCTACCCAAGAATAAAACTGGCCCCATGTGACTGAAAACTATTCTTTCTGGGTTCAAAAATATATTGAACCATCTTCATGCTATAGTCAACCTTTCTGTTTTAAAAATGAAATTTGAATTACAAGAGGACTTCGGGGCCTTTGCTGTGCTTTTCCACTACTTCTTCCTCCATCACTACAGTTATATTGTAATTATTATAAGTAAATGTGTACAACTGTGTAAGAGGCTGCCACAACAATAAATTCAAATTGCAACCATGTTGGTTACATCAGTGGGAAAAAAAAAAAAACAACAGCATTTGTCCCTTAAAAAAGCACATATTCACTACAAGCTAAATCCTTGGCTACTTTTAAAAACACAACAAAACATGACTCAAGAAATACCTTTATCTGTGTCTACATCTCTCTTGTTGATTTCTTCTTTGGTCTCCTGTGGTATTCTACTGCTGGCATTTAAACAACCCACTTGAAGGAGAAAACAGAAGCTGCTGTGTTCCAGAAGTCCTCTAAAATAAATCACATTTTGTAAGTTCTGTTTCACTAAATCTAACCAATCCATTAATTGTAAAGGAATTCCACTGCCTCCTTACCCTCTGGAAATGAAACACTGGTAAATCAATCCTTTGACTAACCCCCAACTTACTATAGAAAAAGATTCTGTTTGGGCAGTGGACTGGCACCAGTCTCCTTACTCTAAGGCATTTCTCTGAACTGTATCAAGCTCTAAAACTAAAACCCTGCCAAGTTCCTCTTCCTTATGTCATCAAACATTCATTTATGTTAAATACATTTTAAGACACAGAATGCTATTTACATCCCACTTAAAAAAACTTTAACAGTCACTTAAAAAGTTCTATATGTGTGGGCTTTCACATTTTGAAGACAGTAAATCTGTGCCCATACTTTCTGAACTGTTGCATAATCTCTTTGGTTTTATACTTAACAACAAGCCTGCTAATGAAAAGGAGGAAATTAGACTCTGGGGAAGTCCAGTGAAACAACCCATTATTCTGGGTGGAAGTATTAAAAGGGAGGCATTTTTTTTCCAGACTGTATACACTTCCTAAGATCATCCTATGCACTGTGGTCATTTTCCACTTCAGTAGCAGTGAAAATTTAGCAGCAATGTTTCCTCTAAGCCTTTTAGTGGTGCAAAATCAGCCTTGGTGACCCTGGCCGAGGTTTTAAAAAAACTTCAGCTCCTTTACCAAAGTGGGCCAATGGAGATGGAGCTATGGAGAAGCCGAAGGCAAAAGTATATACTCTGTAAATTAGGCATTCACTGTAGTACATGCCTTCAAACTCTTTGACCTTATAACTGCCTTGTGTACTGCTTACTCATAGTCAAGTATCATGGACCTTCCTCAGCACATGATATCAGTAAAATAAGACTATTTTAAATTAACTTCTCAATTATAAAACCAAAATACTTTTTTTCCCCTGCAATGCCAATTGTTTGCTGTGCTTGAAGTATCTGTAATGCAAGAAACACACTTCAGTGGCAGGGAACCTCTTATCCTGAAAATTTAAAAAAGGAAGGCATTGTCTTCAGAGGATTAAGCTATTTTCAGGTGTAGTACATGTGAGCAGAATAGCTTTTAGAAAAGTAAGAAAAAAAACATGCATGCCCTTTTCAAATAAATGATAGGCTTTGTCTAAGACCCACTAGCTGATCCATCTCAAAGTCATTGTAAAAATTACAACTTGTGCAACTTAATAAAAGAAGCTCACTTTAAAAAGCTTGTAAATTTTGTTCTTTTCTCTCATGCAAATGAAAGAAAAGGTTGCCTCTCCAAGGCCAAACTCATTACGTAAATTACACTGAAATACAAGCCAGTATTTAATAGCTGAACGTCTAGACTCTACCTCACCTTTCTGAAAGATTTTGAGGGTAAACAACATATTTATTTTGAAGATTAAAATTTTTGTTTTCTACAATACCATGATAAGAGAATTACTCTGGACTTCACCAGCATATCTAAAACAGTAGGTTTCACTTATACTGATCTTCTTGTAGGACTGAAGATAGACAATGAAATGGCAGAAGGTGTCTGACTATATTTGATGTTGCAAGGTGTTGAGTTCTCTGAACTCAACTCAACACAGTATTTTAACACCTGTTTTATTGGTAGTGGTTTAATAGAGGTACACGTTTTATGTGGGAAATGCTAATGCACTTCAGTAGATATGGAAAAAGAGTTCAGTACCTTCCTGCATTAAGTTGCATAAAAAAAAATCCCGGTTAAACAGGCAAGGGCTGAAAAGATTTACCCATAAAAACCTTCCTTTTCATCTTCCATGAGAATACCCTAAGAGTGGAGATATACAGTAGGGGGATTTGCTTGAGCGTACCAGTGTAAATTTCTCAAATTTAAAGAGTCCAATCTTTTTTTTTTAAAAATAAAATATACACACAGAGATGCATATATATACACTTGCTCTGATCTCACCACCATGTCATAGTACCCAGAATAGGTACAACTGAAAGGGGTATTTTTATAAAGCAAAAATTGTAATGTGTAGTTTTATAACACATTCAATTCCACAGAAAGGATCGCATTTCATGCTCTGATATGATACAACCATTAGCCATTTCTATCTGCTTGCTGATGCAAAAGAAAGGCACAGTCCTGTTACCCCTACTTCCTTCAGTCTCAGCCTTGCTCATCAGAGCACCTGCCAATGATGTGGTGCAACCACAAGATTCTCCAGTATAATAGGCAATCCTAAGAGACAGCGGTTTATTAAAAGATACTCCCTACCTCATTCTGCTACTTTCCTATACATTTCTACTGCAAATGATCCTTTTCCTTATGGACAGTCAACCAGTTCTAATTCAGAAAATGATTCAGTTAATTTAGCTAAGTATTTAAGACTTACTGCATTCTAATTTTTATGAATGGTTTTATTATTCAGTAGTGAATCACTTGTAATATGGACTCCTCCCACCTAACTTTAAGGTTATCTAAGAGCCGAGGATTCACATTATGTCTGAACCAAAATAACAGCCTTCTCCTCTCTCCTCCCTTCCTGGCTCTTTCCCCTTCATATTGAGTCACACAATTTCACTCTTCCCTCTGCCTTTGCACAGACTCTGGCACTCATTTCATCAAAAATTAATGAATTAAATTAATCCAAGAAGAAAAAAAAAATCTAGTTGATGCATTAGTGAGTTAAACAAGCCTACTCTGGAATGAAATGAGTACCTAAGTTGACTCAAGATAAACCAATGGCTGCGGTGCAGGGCAGAGAATGGAA
Organism: Gallinago undulata; assembly: GCA_026546715.1. Lineage (NCBI taxonomy): Eukaryota > Metazoa > Chordata > Aves > Charadriiformes > Scolopacidae > Gallinago > Gallinago undulata. The sequence continues at coordinate 21,379,412 of JAOTQQ010000001.1, forward strand.
GGCAGGGAAGAGGAGGACATCAGGTAGAACACAGTTTTAAAATTTAGTCCAGCAGTTAACTCAGTTCAAACCATCTCATTAAACTACAGCCTCAGGATGTAACTGATCTCCTTTGACTGCCTCCCTGCTGAACAGAGGAAGATAAAATCTGAAGCCCTCTAAAGGTTCTTTTCTCCCATTTCACCACCGAGACAGGGCCTAATTTCCAGACCTGGTCCTAAAATATAAGTAACCCAACAAGTTTGACAACATGACCATAAGTCATAACACATAACACAGCAATGAGGCAAGTCCCAGAGCTGGGAGTCCTCAGCCTCTTACCACCAAACTGCTCCTTACACAATGCAGGGGAATCAGTTCAAGCACTTTGGACTTACAGCAATCTGGCTGCTTGATCAAAGAAACAGGTCCTAAGCCGAGAAAAGATTTAAAGCAAAACAAAATCTAACCCCTAGAATTCCATTCTCTAGAGCTGCTCTCTTTCTCTTCTCTTTACTCCTCTGACATTGTTAATTAAACAGTTATTGAGATATTAAAATTGAAAATTACTTCTCAAGCACCTAAATTATTGTCTTCTGTCTGAAGCCAACAATAGAGCCAACTTTGAATTCTGAAACCAAAATCCAAATAAGCTGCTTGAAATCTCACCAAATATTGCTTTGTGCAAAAAACATTTTCATATAATAGAGAATCTAATTTAGGAACATTTGGGACATCTCTGCAATGCTACCATTCATGTGCAAATACAAAAAGCTGATATAAATATTTGAAAAAAATTTTCTGCCTTTGACAGGCAATTACAGCTATAAATAAGAATAAGCAGATAACTTTCTTTCAATTTCTCCCCTCTTTCTAAAGATCAATTATGAGCTTAGCAAAATGGACCTTATTTATCATTTTCTGTGCATGGGCTCCCAAAGTGATGTAAACATCTGACTGCTGACTGGGACCCTGCATAGGAAAGCAGAATATATTGGTATTTCTCTTAGGGCCTTTAACTTCCTTAACTGACTTACCTTAACTCATAAATCCATCATAAGCCTCATAATACTCTCACAAAGCCAGTCATGGAATACAGTAAACATCTAGGGTAAGTGTAGAACTAAACAAACCTGAAGGACTCAAACCATCTCTCCTCTCTGCTCCTCAGAAGTTCTTAACTCAAGACCTGCAACTGAGCAGCAGTTTACGCTTATGTATTGTGACTATGAAAGCAGCTCAAGCTAATTTTTTCAATATGATATAGCCCACTGTACTGTCTATATATTGTCTGTACCACCAGAAGAACTCTTTTGGAAATGCCTGCTCTCCAGGCACAGTGAATCTTCACTTCTAGAAAATATGCAAAGAACTTTCATCTCCCATCATGGACAATAGGGAGACTACCACTGGCTTTTGCAAGTATGTAAGTTGATAATTTTTAAGTATATAAGACAAGGCATGAGCCTTGTTGATTTGGGTGGTACATAACATCAGCTCACTGCTTAACTGCTGCACATCAAGTACAATTTTTTCCATTATTACTATCTCTGTACTTACCCATACAATTCCATCTGATATGTCACACCTGATTCAACAAGAGCTCTACATCCTTTTTATATTTGTATATGACTGACTTACTACAAAATTACATGTTGGTCTTCTACAGGGCCAAGTTCATTCTAGCATAAACAAGTATTTAGTGGCATCACTTTTTGCTAGCCTTCAAATACCTGTTCTGTGTCAAGTGTCTCATTCTCATCAAAATTTGGCCTGTTGTGGCTGTATAGCAAACAAACAAAAAAAAAATTCTACAACAGGGAGAAAATTACAGAAAGAGTTGTCATGACAGGTATTACAGGTAACAAAGATATACTTCAAATTAGAAAACCAATAGACAGGTATGTAATCTTACCATTAAAGCATGAATGTAATCTGAATTGTTAACACAAGTTGCTTCTCAAGGCAAAGTAGTTCTGTTTCATTAAAAAACTAAAAATAAATTAAAAAACAGTCACATATGAGTGTTACATTATCTTTTTAAAGTCTACCAGGGAAATCTGGGAACACAGTAAAGGCAATCCCAGAGGATTAAGAAATAGGCAAGAGACTGACAGTTCCTAAGACGCTGTACAACAGCAGCTACATGTCTCAGGTTAGTTTAAAGTATTCTGAGTACAGACAAAACTGATTTTGCTGTCCTGAGTAAGAGGAACCAGACTGTTCTTGTTATAGGGATGGAATGGTGATGCCAAAGCCTTGGCAAGACTGGTTTGTCACTCTTCAGCTGCTTGAGGGCAGAGAAAATAACCACTACTGTGGAACTACCACCATCATCAAATCATTTAGTGAGGGCAAAGATGGTATGCTGTGGCTCTGGAAGAAACACACAGGCCATGAGGTCAGTTGCCACTAAGAGGTCTGCTGCCCCATATACATCTGTCTATGTTGCCTCTTATCAGAACTAGCACTATTTTGCTCTGAAAGAGATACGTCGTGTTTTATGGGCTTACATAAAATAACTTTGTTTCCTAATGCAGACAAAAATTAGATGACCTAGAAAGGGAAGAGCATTTAAAGGCAAGTTCTTAGGAACCAATTTCCCTAACACTAACTGCAATGCATATAATTTACCCTATTTTCACCAGGCCACAGCTATGAGTGTAACTAAGTACTTGAAATACTTTGTCCCTTTGATTTTAACAATAAAAGTTATTAATTTTACCTGATTTGGTTTTCTGCTATGCCCACAATGTTTTTCAGTCATGGCTGCTCAGAGGGAAAACACTAATAAGTTAATTAGAAGTTACGCTTACCTAAAGATCTGTAGTGCATTGAGGATTGACACCACTAGAAAGAACACAGTCTGAAGCCCCTTGTCCTGCTCTCTGCTTTTCAAATGTCTGAGGATCCCACCTGCTAATTAGTCTTGGTGGCACAAAATAAGCTGTGAATATTAAACCCTCCTCAGTCACAACAAGTGACAATAAACAGACTCGGTTGCCTCTGTGGAGAAAAATGTTATACCCAGTTATATGAAAAGCTCTCAGTCCTCCACCTCACTGTATATTAAAATAGCCATGCTACTAATTGAAAATTCATTGCCAAAATCTTCTTGGATTGTTTACCACAAGGTCTACTTCATTCTGGTGATGGTAAATTATATTTTTTTTTTTGCTTTGATTTGGTCAGGGTGGAGGGGATTCTTCTATGTACTCCGTGACATCTCTATGAGTATGACTATGGCTCACCTTTAAAGTCCTAGCGCATCATTATCAGGACAGACTGGATTTCAGAGAGAAATAGATACTCTGTGATTAGATACTAGAGTGATTTTGAGCTAATTGAGTGATTTGGGTTTTTTAGGCAGATCAGTTTGAAGCATCACAAGTGCCCTGGTGGAACTCAGTGTAGTAGCAGACAGTAGGGAATAGGTTGAAGTTTCAATGCTATCCTTCTTCCTTCCCATTTCAATCTTGAACTTCAGTGTTTATATAACAGAGATAAAATCTCTCTGATTTTATGTAACTTTTTATATAAATCAGATGTTGGAAAGAAAATAAAAATAAATACAAAAACTCCAAAGTGAACCAAATTGAAATAAATGAGACTTTTTCCATAGACTTCAATGGAAATGGGTAAATGTAGAGCAGAAGAACATGAGTAATTTAAACCAGGACTGCTGGCAAAGAGTACATATCCTCAGAACTGAGCCTGAGTGAGTCAAGGCCTCTGTCTAGAAAAACAAGCTCCAGAATAGTTGATATTAATCCTGGATATAGCAGCCAGTGGGAAAGACAGGCTACCCCCTGCACAGATAGGGCAGAGGGTTCGAAGGTAGGTAGGAGATATGGAGGTAGGAGGCTCTCCATCAGCATCTTCCCTCTGCTGACACTTTGGAAAACAAGCACTCTTGGGGCAACCTCTAGCAATTCAGCCCCTGCAGAAGCACTTGGCCTCTTGTAGCTGCTGGAAATCGGAACTGGCAATACAGGAACACATTTCCAAATTCCTTCTGGATGCCCAAAATCTGATGACATAAAGCACAAAACCACGCAATACAAACCAGTAAATCATCCTATGGGTACAGTATTACGCACACAATCTTATCTCCCCTTTCCGGAACACAGAGTGGTAAGAATCCTTACAAATTCTGGTTTTCTGAAGTTCAGCCTCAGCAGAGGAAAAAAGAACAGGGCTTGTTTAAAACTAAATACTCTGCACTTTGTTTGAAGAAATGGACACTACCAACTATCTATATAAAGGATGTTTCTTGGATTAGGAGCTACATCAGACTTTAAAAATGGACCCAGCTAGGGGAAAAATCACTCAAAAACCACCCCCAGTATCAGTTTTGTATTCTTCTCCAGAAACAGTTTCTCTTTACAGGACAGAAGAGAATAATTACGACTTGTTCACTAAACAGCTTATAACTTTTGAACAAATGAAACAAAGTAGGAAATAAATGTTAATAAAAATACTCTAAAGAAAACTACAGTATGCATTATGTAAGGATATTTCATATCTGTAGATCTCTCCTGTCTTGAAAAAGGAAGTATGAAAAGCAATTTTTACTTATATTTGCTGGTTGTAACCTTGTATTAACAGAACACTGACTACAAAGTAACGGTCTTCATGGGCATTTCTTTCTTGATTGCTTAATGCCAGCAGGCATGGTTTTCCTTTCCCATGAATCTGATTCATCATAACACATTAAGCTCTATCATTGTTACTTCACTCCTCAGCTGTTTTCCCTATAAATATACAGGCAGAAAAACAGTTTAATGTGAAATATCTCATATTAGTGTTAGACAGGTAACACCAGATAATCGCAAAACAAATAATCCAAAACTCATCTTTTGAAGATACTTTCTCTAAAATACTACTATTCATAAAATAGATGATACTAGCATTTTCTTCTGCCAGTCTCTCCCTGAGGGACTTCCCACTCAGTAACAAAAAAAAGTACTTCTAACATTTGAAAAAACAGGAAATCATTATAAAACCAATACAGTTGCCAGGGAAGCCTGACTACTCCAGTTTCTGAAACTAATTTAGATTTTATTATTTTGATCTCACAGATTCTCATCAGAAACACAAGACCCAGATCACAAAACATGCAGTATTTTTAAATTGAGAAACTCCTTTAACTCCAACTATAAATGACAGTAATTTACACACAAACCAACTGATTACGTGGTCAGTCTGAAGTTGTAATTCCAGGTATGGATTATGTACAAGTCTACTTTTTCAAACATGGAATGGAGAAGAAAGGGGGCATATGACCAAGGCAAAACATAGGCTTGTGATGGAAAGTGACAAAGGAAGTACTAACAAAAGACAAATATTCTGTTGATCTACCTCTAATTGGTATGAAGTCATATCCATGATTTAAAGATGGCCACTGTGAGTTTGCGGTGTGCTAAGATGGCTAACTAAATCAGCAGGAAACTAATCATTTTTTTAATAAATAAATTTTAATTGATAAATCTTCTGGTATCTAATCAGATACCAGCCGCAGCCAGTACAAGCGAAGAGGTCAGAGGAGACAACCCCTTCCAGCACTGAGTTAGGTCAGCTCATTTGCATTGTAAAAATCTCCCCTCTCAGCTGCAGGAGATGAATGGTAGGAAAGATGTGAAAACCTTGCATCAACTCAAAACTACCCACGCAGAACATACATGCACATACAAAAACACTTATGCACAGTCTATTTGACATAGAGACATTTCAGGATACGAAAAGAGGTCTGCTTTCCTGTTGTCGGGGGGGAGGCAGAGCACCACTTCTTCCACATCTCTCATTCTAGTTGAGCAGTCAAGGAAGAAATTCTTTACTGTGAGGGTGGTGAGACACTGGAACAGGCTGTCCAGAGAAGCTGTGGATGCCCCTTCCCCGGAGGTGTTCAAGGCCAGGCTGGAGGGAGCTTTGAGCAACCTGGTCTAGTGGGAGGTGTCCCAGCCCAGAGCAGGATGGGTGGGAACTAGATGATGCCTTCTAACTCGAACCATTCTATTATTCTGCTTTAAGCCCAGGTTCATAACAGGAGCTTAGGTCCAACAAAAGTACAAACATACTGGTTTTCTAACCATAACTAGGCACGTGTCTTAACAGAAAAACCGTTGATAAGAGCACCAAAGGTGAGAATTGACAAATTGGATCCCAAGTGCATTTTTCCTCCTCACCTGTCTGTTCTGATAAGACAGGTTACTACTAAAAACAACAACAAAAAATTTCAATAGCCAACTGTGTGTTCTTGTTCCTGGTAGATGCAGCAGAAATTTGCCTGCAGGAGCAGACAGGAATAAAAAATGCTTTTAAAATTGCAATTTTCCCTTTCTACTTTCCTAGCTTTTTCTAGCTAAATTAGTAGCTGTGGAAGGACTCATGCAACAGGTGCACACAAATTTACTTTTTCAGAAGATCCTTCAGCCAGATTTGTTTGTTTATTTTACCTTGGGCTACTTTTTTTTTTCCTTTCTTTTCTTCTAAGCTAGGACCCTAACTCACGGTGTAAACTAAGCAGTAACCCATAGCATTAATTCCACTGAACACAGCAAGGCAGGAAAGGGCACTCTCCACCCAGTTCCAAGCAGAAACCCTTATAGCATGGTACATACACTGTTTTCTCACCAAGCTGACCTCACTGTGATTTTTGTCCCTTGAACTGGCTTCCCAGCTGTGCTGTGGAAACAGATCATCTACCAGCACACCCTAATTAAAGCTACAAGCAATCAAGATTTATTTTGTGTCAGACACCGACACATAAAATCACTTGGCAAAGAAGGGCTGACAGTAGCAGAGGCTACAGGGGGTGTTGCTTTGAATTACAAAAGCTTTTACCCAGCGAGCAAGATTTACAGTGAAGGTTTCTCTGTCTGAGAAAGTCTTCTCATGCCAGCAGCCAGTCCTGCACAGTTTTAAAAGCTTGCCTCTAATCTCCATGATTTTCGTTCTTGCATGGAATGCAAAAATTCAACCTCCAGAGCAGTACCTATGGGGGGGCTCCTAGTTTCCTGGGTGTGGAGGGGGAAGTCCTTGCACCTGGCAGATTGTGCAGTCCCTGCTGTACTGAACAAGGCAGGAAGAGAGTCATGGCCTGGCAGGGAGCCCAGAGGTGTTCATCTTCACTAGAAAGCAGAACCTATGGCTTGGTAGCTCTATGACGACTTCTTTTCTCATTCCCATCTATTTCTTTCCCTTTTTAATCTAAGAAGACTAAAAAATCCTCAGATGCAGTAATATATCTCAACTGTTATTTCAGGGTCAATCCAAATTCTAACTTAATCATACTGTTTAGCCTATTTAGTTTTCCTCTTTCTTTTTGATGAATGATATTTTCTTCACCCCTTATTTTACTTCCTCAAAGGTAAATATCCCCTACTATATCCTGTCATTAGGTCCTTCCCAGCCACTCCTGACAAGAAAACAAAGATCAGTAGCTGTTTAAAAGGTTCTCACTGTTTTGAGGAGTGCACTTCAAACCATTTGATTCAAAAGGAGGCTAAAGACCCTTGTTCTTAGACACATTTTGTGGAAAGGAAATTCCTTCAGAACATGCAACTTCCTATTAATTTCTTTTCCAACCAAGGTCAGTAACAGAAGTAATATCTACTTCTATCTAATCTTCTGGATAACCAAATTCAATAACTGTTTGACAGAAAAGGTACAGAGGATGCCTTGAAGATACAGATTCAGTTAAACAAAGGCAAGTGTGTTACCACATAAAAGAAAGCAAACTGTTAAGGTACATTCACGCTATTCTATTGTTTCACTTTACAGTGATTCATGAAGAACTTCTACACTACCTACAGTCTTTGTCCAGTTTCAATCTTGGGAGAGATTCAGAAAATTGTTTGGATGGGTTTTTTTAGGTAGAACTGTCACTACTTTCTTTGCAACTTTCAAAAAATAGTATACAATCAAAAACTAACTTTTTCTATTTATAAAAATGGTAAGATTGTAGCAGCTACTTTATTTATCTATCTACCTAGTTGAGAGAATCTTCACACAAGTACCACCAGTAGAGTCATGAGATTTGGCAGTATTTCAGGAAACAGCAGCTGCATCCTCTGGTTGTTGGTATATTAATCTTGACCAAAACCATACACTATTTCAGGTGAATGGAGAGGTTGCTGAATACATGCTCTTAAGAAGCATCACTCTAAACTTGAAAGAGTATTCTCTATGTATTCAAAAGGCCACAATAATTGTCATCTTTCCCAAAAATAAAAGAAAACATGCAAGCATTCCTGAAGGGCTCCGCACTGTACATATCTTTCTTTCTTGTTATTTCCCCTCCCCAAAAGCAGAGGCAAGCTTTTCAGCAATCTCCGGCTAAATTATTTGGGTTATTTCAGATAAAAAAGAATTAACCTCAACATCTAGAACCTTTCAAAAATCAACAACAAAACAATAAAACAAAAAAATATCAAAAAAAACACCATTTTGTCAGCAGCTATCTCCCTAGTTATACCAAAAAACCTATTAGCATGGAAATTCTTACAGGGTTTGAAATCTAGAGGATAGTAATAATATACATAATAATATACATAATTGACCTAGGAGGAAAAGACAATCTGTATGGATGTAGATTTTGTGTCTGGCCACTCAGAGAAAGCCCCTTCCCCATCTAACAGTCCAGAAATGGAAGCTTAATGGGAAATAGTAGCCCGTTTTCACCTCTCCAATTAGAATGTCAATCCACATTCTTGAGTTTCCACATAATAAAGACTTTTATTTATATAAAAGCAATGAGATGCAAAACAACTTCACAACTCCTACAAAAGTGAAGTATAAGCAAAAATATCAATTATGACTTGTACTCATAACTTTACAAAAGCATTTATCAGTTACACTGACTGCATAACTGCAGTTATAACAATCTCTTGCAAATACATGAAGCCTACTGCATATTGTCATATTTTACTTTGCCATCAGCATAAATCCATGTGACTCATTACCTTTTTTCTAAGGTGTCTTCTAAAGCAACACTATAACAGAGATACCAACAGAAAAGAAAGATGTGATAAAATATTATCAACGTATTTCAAAATTATTAGAAAGACACATTATTTACTGTGTTATTCCTTGCCTCTACTGCTGTAACTATATTGCTGTTTATAAACTGAAAAGTTTTTAAGCCTTAATTCAAAAGTTGATTTACTGTATAGGCTTGTACTGTATTGGCCACATTTGCAGAATCCAAACTACTGAGCCATCTGCACCACAACTGCTTTCCAGGCTTTGTCTTTGTCAAAATCCTTTAAGGTATTATTGGAAACCTAAAAGCAAACACATTTCAGACAAATGGAAACACAAAACAATGCTTTGGTTAAAAGCTGAAGTTCAAGCAAATAAATACCCAAGAGAAGCCAGGAGAATGTAAACATGAATAGTTACAGTCTGAACTACTGAAATATTCTATACATTACAAATTGTATAGTTTTGTATATTGTATAGTATATATTTATGATATAAATTGTATAACATATGAGATATTTGGGTCAAAGAAACTTGTCCAAATTCCTATTTTAAACATGTTACTTAGGACATTTGTTCAAGATTTCTCCCAAAATATGAAAGCCCTAGCATCTAAACCTCTAAACCCAAAGCTAAAACACAAACTAAGAATACTTGTGTAAATAAACCCCAGAATATATCTGTTTAGCCATGCCATGACCTATGCTCCAACACGTGACTTGCAGCAGTAGAAGTGCAGCTGGGCTTCACCTTTTATCAGGACACAGATCCAGAAAATAAGCAACCTATGCCAAATGCCCTCAGCAGCCTGAGGGGACAAAAATCCACAGCTTCCACTTTCCATTACCAGTTGGTATAATGACTTGTCTGAATTTCAGTCCCTGCTCCCAGTGCTTTCTAACCATGGCTGTTCCAATGCAGATGGTCTTTCTAGAGCAGGGTCTGAATCCAGCACTCTCTCTTTCTAGTGCTGGGCCATGCAATAAGCATCCAGTTAATGTGAGTTACTGTCTCCTAGTTTTAAAGGATAAAGTGCTTGGCAGTGTACAGCAGAGGAGAGAGAAGTCTAAGGGCTATAGTGCTGTGCTAGGAGATGGGTGTAGTTAACCTATGCAGGCTGAGGAAAGCTGGTTTTCCCCAGTCCCTGAAATAGTACTCTACCCTGAATGACTATATGGAAAGTGGTAACATTAATACTGCCACCATTATGCTCTAAAAAAAGTATATGCCAAATCTGTATCTGAACGTGTGGCTTGAACTTTTAAGCGCAGGAGGGGAATGGAGGGAAATATCAACTCTGATCTTTATCACCAACTTTGGTAGTGTAGTTAGGTCACAGAGAGACCTGGGATTCCAGGCACCCTCCTCTGCACACTACTTCATACTGCCCATCACAGGTAGCCACTCACTCAGCTTGCCCACTGTTGTTCCTATGCACCAGGTTCTTAACTCTTCCCATTCGCAGTTTCGGGAACTTCAAAGAATTAACTCAGCTTAGTAAATGCACTCCCCCACAGCAGGCCTCAGAAAGGTACAACTATATCGAGTACTCTCTTTCCATAGACCAAAACTTTTGCTCGTGCTGAAAGGGTTAAATCCATTCCTTTCTTAATAGATAGCTGCCTCATTATCAGAATATGGTAATGCAAGGCCCGCCATAACTTCATTCTGACATATAAATAGCAATTATGGATCTGCAACCTGTGGAGTAGGACAGTAAGACTATCATTTTATCTTATTACAATGACAAGCCTCACCGTAACTGGGAGCCTATTCTACAAACAGGAATAAAAGGGGGCTTTAACCTTACAACCGTTTTCCTTTTAACAGGACTTGATGCAGATTTACAGATATTGTGTCTGCTATGCCAGAGTTACTATTAAACCAGCAAAATATTATCTCTGGATTACAAAATTCACCCACGTATTAACATCTTTACAGCTTTACAGAGCAGCTTTTAATTGTGATCTGAATTATGTAACAAAATGTTATCAAAAATGTATTTTTAAATACAGATTTTTCAGTGTTATGAGTATAGATACATACCTCTGTTGTTCTGTATTCCTGTTTCTTAACCTGTGATGCTGTCCAAGATGAATCATGTAACTTCATTTTTGTCTTGTAATTTACACACTGTATTACTGTTCCAATAGTAAGACATGCCTGAATTAGCAGCATCAACATCAGAAGCAACAGGAGTACATCATAAGATTGCTGAAAAGAGATACGTTAAATATGTTGTTAACTACCTGAATAAAATATTTCCTGCCATTCCCACCCCTTGAGATTTGTATCTAGATTTCATCTTTTAACCCAAATTATAATTTACCGTTTATTTCAGCATGAAGCTTCAATTAAAATTTGAATGCCTGAGTTTGCTCAAAGTAGAACAGATCCATAATTTTTAAGAGAATATTAATTTGCTAAATGATCTTTTCCTCTAGAAATAGAACAGAATTGAGGAAATCACCCTCTAAAACACAGAGCCTCTGACCGAGCAATGTCGCAACTATGCTTGGGCCTGGCCTTGTGCCTTGCTGGCTCTGACCTTGCCCTGCTGACTTGAATTCCTGACTGACCTTGGTTCTGCCTCACTACTGTGGACCTGCCTAGCAATCGCTGAACTATTGGCTGAACCTGGTTACCATGGCCAGACCTGCCTTGTTTTGGGGTTATTTTTGGGTACTGTAGGACTGCACCCCTTGCCAATGTCACTGTCCTTGTCTGCCCTGCTGTCACCTTCTGCTCTGTTGTTCACCCCCGTTTGCAGCCCGTTCTTGCTGCATCCAGCACAGAGCAGCTTACAGAATGTAAGAAATACTCTGCAGGGTCACACCAACTGTTCAGACGGTCCAGTCTTCTGTCTCCAACGCAAGAGAAAAAGCTACTTAAGCAACAGGAGAAGCTACTTAAAGAGAGCATGTAAACTGTGGCCACTTCCTGATGTCCAACAATATACTATGCTCCTCCAGTATCAAAAATGGGATCACATACTCAAAAGCTGGTTTTCAAGTCCCTAAGTCTCAGTTTATTAAACTTTTCCCCTCTCTTCTTCCAAAATTACAAGACTACTTAAGGACTAGTGGGTACTCAGAATCAAGACTCTTATTGACACTATTTTAATCCCCATAAACGGTTCTTTGAACATCACCATGGATTGCAAAACACTTTGACAGTAAAGCTGTAGCAAACTCTTCAGCAATGCACTAGTAAAACTTCATATTGAAATGCTTTAAGTTTTGCAAACTTTTTTTCTTCTCTGCCCCAATCCAGGCTTTGAATCAATCCAGGTGTAAGTTTACAATCCCAAATGTCACCTGTTGGTAGACTTCCTAAGAAACAGAAAAATGTATTCTTCAAGTAAACCTAGAATCTTTAATTTATGTACCACAAATTTATAAAAACCTCAAAAAGTCCAGCATATTACTCTTAATTTTTAGTGATTCTTTACAATAATATACCATTCTTTTTAAAGTGTAATTCTGGGGTGGCACCAGATTTAACAAAATTATATTTTTAGTCACATAAGAGTTTTTGAATAATTTCTATAACATCTTAGTCAACCTTTATAATGCAGTACCTTGTCTTCTTATACTTCCTAATTGACTCCTCTGTTGCTACTGTAATAGGTAGATGCTATTTTTTCAATTGCATAAAAATACATACTTTAACAGCGGGTGGATAACTTTTAAAGATGTCAACAACTTGCATGATACTGAAGGATAAGTATGCAGAAGCTGTGAACAACAAAGGAGAGGTAACACTGCTAATGGCAATCAGGACCTCAACCTAGAAAATAAGATAATAAATGTTAACTAAGAATAAGAAAAAGTTAACACGTTGATTTGTGAGCTATATCTCCTTGAAGCAAGCGTATGAGACAAATAAAGAGTCATCCACATTGCATGGAGACACAGAAGCAAGCTTCAAATAAATTAAGTTTCCTAGCCCAAACCCTGTTGTTTTGCAATTCATTTTCTATTTAATATGGATGATGGGGGTTTTGTTTGATTTTAAAAGTGTCTTTCATATGCAGATAGAGGAAGCAATACCCAATTTAGAGAGCAAGTACAGAAGTATCATTTATTCTTCAGTTTGTACGAAATAATGAGAATTAACAGCAGATATTGCAGACTTACAACCTAAAATAACCATGCGAATAAATCTGAGTGCAAATTTATTTGAATACAATAGCAGCCAAGTTTTCATTCAAATATCATCCTACAGGATCAAATTCTCACTTCAGTTGTGGTCATGCATCATTACTGACTTAAATGTTGTTGCATGACTATAACTTAGAACAGATGTTTCAAGGAGGCTTAACTACACATCTGGGACAGTTAAAGAATAAATGCATTCTGTTGACTGTTCTTAATCCTTGCTGTCAGTCGTGCAGATGAGGAATTTGTTTAAAATAGGCTCTAGGTCCAGTGCAGCCAGCACACCTAATTTTCTTCTTTCAGAAACCACAGCTCATAATAAAAGGAGACAGGATGGAAAGGACGTCCGCTCAGGAGCATGAAATCAGTACTGGGTATACCATATGTGGTGTGTCGTTTCCCTATTGTAGTAATATCCATTCCCAAGGAACCAGCACAAAAAAAAAAAAAAAAAAGAAAAAAAGAAAGAAAACAAACAACAAACAGTCCTTTGAATTCTTTTCTAGAATTGGTGGAACTAAGTCGCCAAAGGACCTACTGGATTTCTTGTCAGGAATATTGGCTTAAACTTGTGCTACATGTTTCTATCACGTTTTGTTGAAGTAACTAAAAACAAGTGAGGAAGTATCAGTAGCATCCACTATCACAGGAAGGCTTTCTTAGAATTACTCCACTCTAATGACAAAATCCAGGAATTTTACACACTTACCAGACATTTACTGGGATATTCAGCAGCTACGTGACTTGCAATAGCACTTGGAAAACACTAAACAAAAAAGGGCAAGAAAATAAATTTTTATCTACTTGAAAATTATTCGTTACAATCGAGTTACCGTGACTCTAACTAGTCAAATTTCCTAAAAGCTAAATCTGTATAGACTTATTATGACAGTATTAGGAATCAATTACTCAAACGGAGATAAAGCTCATCTTCATTTAACTAGAATTTAATGAGTATAGTGTCTTAAACCTACACGTACAAACCTGGTACTTCTAAATAAAAAACTAATGAACTCTACTGAACTTTGTGAATTGTGAAAGTTGAAAAGCTTGTTTATGATCTTTTTCCACTTCATACTGAGAAATTTTCCAGACACAGTAGCCATATATAAATCTAATGTTCATTGTTTTCTTTCTCAACTGGTTTAATTCATGTGTAGCACAGCATCCTTCATGAATCCACTGCTCCTAGCTGCAGGCTGTTATTAGTGACAAGGGCTACCAATCAGTCTCAGGCTTTTAGGACAGTTGAGGCTGACAGGCTAAAGGTGATGTTCTAAGGATTCTACCACGCTAAAACTAATCTCAACTTTTCAGTTTGCAGCCTGAAATATTCTAATACCTACGACTTTTTGACAAAACACCTCACTCCTAATAGCCTTGTTTTATTACTCATTTCCATTTTACTGAACTGAGGACTGAAAATGTATCAGAACATAAGAAACAAAATAAATAAAATAGAACAATCATATTGCATAAATATATTAAGTATATTGAAGTGCTAGTTTATTTACTGAGCAGCACTTGCCAATTAGTATTAGGGCCAAAGAAACTCCAGTAAAGAGAGGAAAAATAAAATAAATTTAAAAAATAAAAAATCAAAAGACATTGTTTTAAGAGTACCTTCATTCTGCACTACTTACAGCAACTAAGATCCAAAAGAATGTTACTGAAAGATATGGACCTGACACTAGAACATCCATATTCAAAGCAATTATTCCACCAAACACTGATGAAATTCCAATAATCACCTCAATTACCTAAAACAAAGAAGAACACACAAATTATTAACAGTACATTTGAACACCAAATTTCCTATTTGCATATAGAAAGGAACTCACTGGGAAAAAAAATGCATTTATGCTATTAGCTATGCATTAAGTCAATGTTTTTCAGATCTTAAATACAGCAAAACTCAAGCTGGCTTAAGTGAAAAAAAGATTAGCTTCATTATACATATTTAGGCTCTCATTTATTAACTCCATTGAAAAACAGTTCAGTTTACACTATTTTATCCTGAAGTCATTAAGTAGCTTCCTTCCTTTATCTTGCAATATTCTAAAAGGAAAACATTTAAGCTATATTTCTCATTTCTGTCTTTATTATTTCAGCTCTTATCAACACTGACCTCTTCCTGGCTTTAAAGAAGCTTAGCACTTACAAAGATGAAAGAACAAATTGATTTAATGAAAGAAAACAAAGGTTTTCTTACTGAGTATGACTTCAGAATTCGAGTAGGAAAGCTGACATTGCTCAAAACAATGGTACTGTCATATGCAGTATTCTAGAGGGGGAAAAAAGTCACGATCAAAAAAATACAGAAAGCAATATATTTCTTTCTAATATCTTGTACAACCTCTTACAGATCCTAATGGCCACATACGATGTCTTGTTGGCCCATCAGAGCTGACAGTGAGACACAAGTGTTCACCAGTGTCAGACCACATCAGTCACATTAAAGACAAATGAAGTATTTCCTGATTAGCTGCTATACAATCACTGTTCAAAAATGAAATATGGTCACCTCGTCTCCCCTTTCCAACTTCAAAATGCACACTTTCTTCCCAAGCCTTCAGATTTTACTGATGTGGATAAACAGTAACTGAAGGAGGACAGTACACTGTACAACTTTATCTTGCAAGCAATACTTCCACTGGAACACAAAATGGTACGGCATGTTTACCTCATTATTAACTGCAAGAAGTCCTGTTGCAGAAAAATAAGGGTGGGATTTGGGAGAGTACGTGTGACTAAAGAAAATTTTATCTATAGCCCCAAATCCTGAAGCCAATATTCATTGCCCACATACCACCAAATTGGCATACGTGATGAATACTTTCTCCATCTCAGGTTTCAAAAAGGCATTGCTTGCATACATACGAGTCACAGTATCCCAATGTTTCATACATCACTAAGTTTTGTTCTACAAACCAGAAATAAAGTATTTGCCATGCCTGATCATAAGATACTCAAACAACCCTGTCCTGTAAAATTTCAACAGGTCATTTTGCAGAGGGCCCATTGCACTCTTTAAGATAGAAGAGGCTATTACTGTTTAGTACGGTACTTTATTATTCAAATCTAGTTTTACCATGGAACCTAGTTTCACTAGAACAGATTGCCTAGAGAGGTGGTAGATGCCCCATTCCTGGAAACATTCAAGGTCAGGTTGCACGGGGATCTGAGTAACCTGGTCTAGTAGAAGTTGTCCCTGCTCATTGCAGGGGAGGTTGAATCAGATGACCCTTAAAGGTCCCTGCCAAAGGTCCCTATTCTAGGACTCTATGTAATATTAAATTATATACTGGAATCACCAGTAACTTGTCAATGTATGCAATAAAGGAAAAATCTAGTACTTTTTAACACCAAAAATAGACATTTTTAATCATTTAGGGTACCTACTTTCTTTCTCGTACAGCAGTCTTCAGTAGACCTAGCTGAAATGATCACAGTAGTTGCCATGAAGATTTCCAGCAGAATAAGTAGAATCAAGTTGAAATTTATCTGTCAGTAAAATCCCAGACATAAATGAGTTACATTTTTCATATGAAAAATATGGGAGGGGACCGGATCTAGCAGGATCCAGCAGTTAATCTATTTTTGATGACATATCTATTATATCTATTAGTCAGATACTTTGTTAACTGTTTTCTTGGTTCTTGATGAATTTCTAGGGCAACACTTAGCTGTCGACATAACAGTCTGAATGCCTAAACTAAGAAAAAAAACCATTTATTTCATGTATGGGAATATTCTGTCTAAAGATTTTATCACTGTCTTCCAAAAGAGCACTTAAGGACAAGGGGGTGATTGCTGGCTATATTTGCATTTTGAAGGACCTCCCATGTTAAACAATAACATTGCAGCAAATCATTGAAGATTGATAGGAACAGAAAGAGGACAAACAAGAGCAAGCCTGATTAGCCCAAAGGTTAAGACAATCGACTTGGGGGTCGGGAAGGAGGTCTGCAGGCTCCCAGCCATTATGCTGCAATCCAAATGGTGTGATACAATGTGTAATGCTGAATGAAAACACAGTCCCAAGAACTGGGCCAAGAATCCTAGCTCTGTGCTCCACCTAGTGCTAGAAGAGCATGGATGAACACTATTCATGATTTCACAACTCTTACAGGTCTAACAGACTACATTACTGTCCAAAAACATGGATGCAGCCATTCCTCCTGCCACTCTCATCTTCAAGAGATGAATACGTGAATGAACGCTTGATGCTTCTCTTTGGTTGCTTATTATGCCATGAAAAGACCTAGGAATCTACTCTACATGGGCTGAATAGTTTCCTAGAGGCATGCAAGTTCGACAGAATGGTTGTCCATCTCTTGTCTTCAGAAGCACCGTGTTTTTCCACTGGCAGCCCAAGAAAACATTTGCGGGTTAAGTCAGGCCATTTGGCAAAAGAACAGAATTATATTATTCCCTCATGGCAGACCTGCTTTGTAGATGATCAAATGTGTTTTTCTCTGCCATGTATCTTGCAGCACATGTCTTTTGAAAAAAATCACAAGCAGAAGATTTGAGAGGTTTTTCTGGATACTGAAATTCTTCCTGCTTGGGAAATGATAACTGGAACTATGTGCCTTGCAGAAAACAACAGACTGTACAGTTGCACTAGAGCCACGAACAGCAATAAAAGTCATAGTGGCAAGCTTCTAGGGAAAGTGCTAGCATGACGAATAAAGACACTATTTGGCAAAAAAAGAAGTGTTAAACACGTGGCCTGCAGAACAATTTAATCCAGCCTGCAAATTCCTGTGATTTGGACATGATTTGACATGTAGTGCTGGTACTGATGTGGGACGGTGGGAATGGCAAGACCACACTATACAGTGCAGAGCCAAGTGGACACACAAGCTTGAATCCAGAGGCACTATAACTAAACTAGACTAGCTCATTTAGTGCTAGCTATAAGAAGTAAAAAACAGAAACTGAAAAAGTAACAGTAAATACGTTAGATTTTTAAATTTAACTTTTATCTTTCTGGTACTTTTTTTCTGATATGACATGCCTAGAATATCAGATAGAGCCTTCCACTCATGAAATTAGTTCAACACCCTTAGCCCAAAGTAAAAATATCTCACCTCCAGTTTTGGAATTTAGGTGGGTTTGTTGTTTTTATTTTTTAAACAGAAATACAGTTAAAGCTAGAAGTAAGTATCTTTTTATACCACCTGTAACAATGGGAAATTCAATGTTAGATCACTAAGCACTACAGAAAATTATCTCCACAACTACCACTATACATAAAATCTACGACCAAATGCAGACAACCAAGTAAACTGTGTCCATAATCCTCTTCCATGCCTAAGGAGCATGCAAGTGCAACTGGGTAGAAAGCAATAGATTAGCAACCTTAATCCAATGTGCTCTGAGCCTGCAACAGGTGTTAAAGCCATGGTTCACTGAAACTGTATGAAAGGGCTGGATTAATTTCAAGATTAAATAATTTGAAGTTCAATATAGTTGCTTAAATGCATATTATTAACTCAGTTTAAGATATCCTACAGATATTTCAAGACATCTGCACAGGTCTGAAAAATAACGACAAAGGACCTAAAGGAGAGTGATGCACTCCTGGGCCAGTGGCTGGAGCAAGGCAGCTCAAGCCAGCACATACCTAATGAAGATACATGCTTATGGTCAGGCAACCCAGTAAAGCACCTACACTCCAGTATCTGTGTGCTTCCATGCTGCCTAAGCTTCCACTACTGTCAGTGGAGACCTAGCCTATACAGACAAGAGAGGGAACCTCAAAAGCTATTGGGCCAACCGGTAACTAGAGGTGGGGTTCAATTATACTGGCTGCTAGTACCATTTGAAATACTCAAGCATATTGAATGTGCCTACATGAATGGGATGTATGACAGAGGATGGATGGGAGATTCTCACCCATCCAGAGTAGAAACAGAAGTCAGGCAGAATATCTCACAGCACATTTAAAATAAGAGATGCTTAAGTTCAGGCCATGGAATCCTGCTTAGCCATCTACACTGAGACAAACAAGATTGTACTGCACGGTCCCAATGACTGGATCATCCCTACTACAGTGGAGGTACAGACACTCAACTCACAGGGAGGCAATAAATCTAGCTACTCAGATTTAGAGCTAATCCAAGTGCTGTTCAAGATCTGAACCCTTTCAGTTACAGCAGCCAGATAGATTGGTATTTTACTCATTTGTGTCCACCAGGCTTCTTACTCTGAGAGCTGGGAAGGAACAGAGTGGCTGCAGGGGTAGCTTGCATCTTTTACAGATCACATTCTTCATGTTGATTGTAAACTAACTACTGAACTACACACCACTGGAATGGGGTCACACAGTCACAGTCTAGGACATGGCTTGTATCTTGCATTCCATTTATCTATTTAAAGTAATTTTGTGGAATTATCCATCAACATGAGTAACACTAATGAAGGACCTGGATCCTTTATGGGAGGGGAAGGGGGAGTGTTCAATATTAATTGTCTTAATTGGATAAAGACAAAGGATAAACTTATCCTTTTTTATGAGTCTAACTGCTTTTAAACTACTCACAATGATTTCACATCAGACCTACTATTATTTTCTTGTGCAGTTTCCCATGGGGAGGGAAAATAAATATGATCATGAAAGAACAGTGAAATAGTTGGTATTCAACATTTTCTTTGTACCACATTGGTAATGGAAAATCGCTGGCAGTGAGCTGCCAAACAGTGAGACTGCCTCACTGAAACAGTATCCTTCAAAGAAGAAAGTAACTCAGTATCATGAATAACTCATAAGACAAAAAGCTTCAAAAAAGCTTCAGAGTCAGCTTAGCACACGCAATTATCCTGATTTGTCTTTATTCAGTGATCAGTAATGCAGTGTGGACACGCAATAGACAAGTGAAAAGAATTAATACTACGTAACCAAGAATGTCTTGTGGATACTATTGTAGATAACTAACATTTGGCAATGCAAGAATTTTCCTTGTTACGCATTTATTGTTTGTCACTTATACTTTTCCAGGCTAATATAATCTCTTTTTTCAAATAGTTTGATCTGCCTTAAAAATATGAAAGCTGTTAATATTTAATAATAGAAAATGCAAATTTTTACGCAATCTAAAAATTACTCACTTCAAAAGTATGTAACTAAACTTAAGATCTTACACACATGGCCAGCTCAAAGCTTCTCAAGAGCATAAACAAAATTAATTTTGTCACACTGAGTCTTGTGACAACTATTTATTGTGGTGACAAAATGAGTCCCTTGGGCTCACCTTTCTTGGGCAGACATCGCCCTCCACTGTTGCAACGACACTGTGATCCTGTCTACCAGGGGAAGGAAGCTCAAAGGATCTGCTAGTCTCCTGTCACATTTCTCTGCTGTTTTCTCTCAGAATGCTTGGACTGGTTTCTAATATTAGAACTCTCTCCCAAGAAAGGAAGGAAAAGGAAAAAGCACCACCCCCATGTCTTGTATATAATTCATTCAGCCCGAAATGCTACACTAGCATAAACTAGTAAAGGCTGTGCAAAGAATCACAGAATCTTCATGGATGGAAGGGACCTTTGAGATCGAGTCCAACCACCCAAAAAAAACCCAAAAAAACTAAACCGCAAACAGACACAACCCAACAATCTCAGGCACTGGAGCATGCCCTGAAGAGCCACGCCTACACATTTCTTAAATACCTCCAGGACTCCACAACATCCCTGGGCAGGCTGTTCCAGTGCCTGACCACCCTCTCAGTAAAGTAATTCTTCCTAATATCTAAACCTCCCCTAAATCTAATCTTCATACCGTTTCCTCTGGTCTTGTCATTATTCACTTGGGAGAAGAGGCCAACACCCACCTCTCTACAGCCTCCTTTCAGGTAGTTGTAGAGGGCAATGAGGTC
>JAOTQQ010000001.1:21400512-21411228 GCA_026546715.1 Gallinago undulata
TCCAGCAGCTCAATGTCCTTCTTGTAGTGAGGGGCCCAGAACTGAACACAGTACTCAAGGTGAGGCCTCACCAGTGCCAAGTACAGGGAAACCATCACTTCCCTACTCCTGCTGGCCACGCTATTCCTGACACAGGCCAGGATGCTGTTGGCCTTCTCGGCCACCTAGGCACACTGCTGGCTCATGTTAAGTCAGCTGCCACCAGCACCCCCAGGTCCTTTTCTGCCAGGCAGCTTTCCAGCTGCTCTTCCCCAAGCCTGTAGCGTTGCCTGGGGTTGTTGTGACCGAAATGCAGGACCCAGCACTTGGCCTTATTAAATTGGCCATTGGCCATCCCATTGGCCTTAGCCCATTGATCCAATCTGTCTACGTCCCTCTGTAGATCCCTCCAACCCTCAAGCAGACCAACACTCCCACCTAGTTTGGTGTCATCTGCAAACTTACTGTGGGTGCGCTCAATCCCCTTGTCCAGATCATCAATAAAGATATTAAAAAATACTGGCCCCAAAACTGAGCCCTGAGAGACACCACTGGTGACTGGTCACGAAGATTTAATTTTTAATCACAATTTCCTGGCCACTGCCATCCAGCCAGTATTTTACAGTGAAGAGTACACTTGTCTATGCCATGATTCTCCAGCTTCTCCAGGAGAACACTGTGGGGGATGGTGTCAAAGGCCTTACCAAAGTCCACAGCCTTCACTGCATCTAGAAGGTGGGTCACGTGGTCAGAAAAAGAGCTCAAGTTGGTTAAGCAGGACCTCCCTTTCATAAACCCATGCTGGCTGGCCCTGATTCCTTGGCTGCTCTGCACTTGCCGTGAGAGCTCATTCAAGATGATCCTCTCCATGATCTTTCCCGGTACCGAGGTCAGGCTGACAGGCCTGTAGTTCCCTAGATCCTCCTTCCAGCCCTTCTTGTATATGGGCGTCATGTTGGCCACCCTCCAGTCATCTGGTACCTCTCCTGTTGACCAGGACTGTTGATAGGTAACAGGAGAGGTTCCAGATGACTGGAGGGTGACCGGTCTAACAGATCAGTATAGACTGTTCTGAGATACACACAGAACCCAGTGGTCATGACACAGTCCCATCAAACACAGGGCAAAACTGTCCCCATCTAAAGCTAGTATTACTTGAATTCAAGTGATGTGACTGTCCAGAGAGCTAAATCTCCACTGCTATGACTGACTGCAATACTACATCATTTCTCTGAAAACTGGGACAGGTGCATGGAAACATGAAGCTAGATTTAGTTACTTAATACAAAAAGATGCTTTGAAAGTATTGGCCTGATATACTGCACTTTCTGATGGGACATAAACACGGGTAATTCAAAAGTTCAGTATCTGTGAAATCTGGAGCTAACCAGATGTTATTAAAATAGCACAGATAATTCCAAAGCAAACTATAGTCTCTGCACTATTTTTGTATTAGAAAAGTCTTTTATTACTAACACTAATTCAGATCTGCTATATTACTATAGGGAGCCATTATTACTGCTGAGCTCTTAATCTCCCAACAGCTGATATGACAGTGGGAGAAGAACTGAACAACCGCACACAAGAGCAGTCATTAACCTTCATATGAAACTGTATTGTGTACTGCTATTCTATGATAGTCTGTTATGAATATTCATCAATGGATAATATCAGTTGCTGTTATTTACTCGTACTTGTAATATTCTTATTAGTATAGAGGTCCCAGAACATTTTACCATAGCAAAAAAAAAACGAAAACCACCCTGTAGTTCTAATGTTTGGCTCAAACTACCAAAGACAGATGTTAAAAGGTTGTGACTCAAAAGCAGTGAATTTTTCCCAGCATGAAATATGTATGCTTCAAAAGATGTAACTGCTGCATTCTCTTTGTCGATGATGTATAAGAAAAACGTTAATCAAAAGTTTATTTCCTGGTAGCCTCACAAGCAAAACTATCCATTAAAGAAGAACCAGGAAAGGATTATACTTAAACTGATGATGAAATGTCCTAGAAGTAGCACTGTTTGAGACACCTCATTTCAGTACAATTCAAGCCTAAAAATTGGCTAATCTACAGATGAGCTACTAATTAATTTTCAATTTTCTCTTCTGACTCCGCTCTTTAAAAACAAAAAAAAAACCCAAACACTAGATCACATGTGAAGACCCAATTCACGTCTTTGAACTCTGAATACAAGACAGGAAAGTCATTTCCATATTAATCTCCTCTAAGTTAGCTGTACTATGCCTCTTCTAGTCATATTAGTTTCCATCTTTGATGTAAATTTTCCAGCCTTGTCTTACTCAGAAAAGTAAAGTTACTGCTTGGTGCTCTCTCCTCAAAGACTAAATAGGAATACTGGGGTATTTACAGAAACATAATTACATATGATTTCCACCCACCTCACTTCCCTCCTCTTTTTTTTTAACAAAGATAAATGTAGCATTAATCAGTAATTATTTTAGTAACTTACATTTATAGCTGATGGATTGAGGACAAGTTTGCATCCAAACCAAATTAAACACGTTGTTGTAACAGCAAATGTAGAGACAAATAGAATCTGAAAATTTGGTATCTGAAAAACAGTTTCAGAATGTGTTTCTCTCTCATTTTAACCACAGGGGGGGGAAAAAATTGTCAGTAAAATCTTATACTTACCACATTAATTTTATTCCTTGCTATAGCAAAGCTCACAACTGCTGAAGGAATACACTGGGAAAATTAAAAGAGAAGACTAGTGGGATATTCTGTACAAATAATTCTATATATATTTCTGTACAAGTATTTTATTTGGTCTTAATTCGTATTTCAGTTAACTTAGACAAATAGGAAATCAAAAACTCTGAGGAAAGTCAGTCACTTTTATCTGAGATCATTAATTACAAACAGTATCTGAAGATTACAAGAGGTTTAAACATTCCTTGCATATCTTTCAGTTTTGACTAGCTACCCAGCACTATGTGATGAGTAAAGGAAAGAAAGAAAGTCTTTCATGAGGCATTTCACGCCTTTGTTAGTTTAAATTAACTCTAAAAGGCCTGAGATTCTTCAGCGGGAAAAGAAAAACACTGCTACTCCCAAACTGGGCCTCCACGTTCTTTTCAACAGACAAAGTCATGGTTGTGTAAGCTAAAATTTGGCCGGTCCCAACACAGCTCTGAAGAACTTTGTAAAAACTGATCTTTTGAGTCAAATTAAACTGTAAGAGTTGTGCTGGGATCTCCAATATATTCACTAGGAACTGTGTTTCTATACTTTTAAGGGCAGAGCTAAATGGAAAAATCATACATAAGTGAAAGTTTCACAAAGTAATTTCTCTATGCTTCAGTTGTTCCCCACCCCTTTACAGATCCACAAATACATAATGTTACAACATACTAATAAGCAAAATAAAAATATACTCAATTAAAATTATTAAAAATGTTTCTATGTTAAATAATGAATCATGTAACAAATGCTCCATTTCTTTACAAATTATCTTTTCACACATCTGAGCACTGATGGCTTAACAATGGAACCATTATAACTAGATTAATAGCGACATTTAAAATTCTTGGCAGCACTTCCTTAACACCTAAGTGACCTGTATTTAACATAATTAAAACCTCCTTTTTATTGTGGATACCCTAGAGTCTCTAGAAGACTCAGTAACTATGTTTAGGCAATTGAATACTACTACTAGTCTGGAGAGCAATTCAGCTTGTGCTAAATGAGACACTTGGTGGTCAGTTGGCTGTACAGCTCTCCAGCTCTTCCAACTATATTGATTCCATTATCTGCAGTAGGAGCTGTAACACCCTGCTCACACACAGACACACAAATCTTTACCCACAGCAAGGCATTCAAACCCAATGTGATAACCTTCTGCACCTACCAGATCTTTGGAAATTCTCAATAAACACAAAGAGACTAGATTTGGGGCAGAAAAAGAGAAATCTCAGTAACTAACTGTAATGTTGCAGAGAGCAACACATCGGTGAAGACATTAACTTCAAAAACTGCTTCAACTTTATTCTAATGGCTCTGACAGAAAAATAAGTGACAACTCATTCACAGAGCAACTGGGACTTGTTCATTTAAAATAAAGCATTAGTCTTGCACCTAACAATACAAATCTGCAAGTCAAGTTGCAAAAATAACAATGACAGAACAGAATCCTGAAATGAACAAGTATATCAGATTCATCTTATGCACACAGATCTAACAAGTATACATTAAGAACATACAATACAGTAAACAAATATAAGTCCCTAAAAATACAGTAAAAAATACTGAACTTTGGAAAAAGTCAGACATCCTTAACACATATTTTATTAATAAATTAATAATATTCAAGAGAACTTTCTACTCTGCTTCAGTGCCTGGCAAAATACATGGGAAAAGTAATACTTTGAAATAAATACGATCTGAAATACATTCTGATAGCATTTAGCTAGGAAATTGCCCAAATACTTAATGCAAATTTTCTTAAAATAAAGAACAGAAAAAATTGTTGATGCGGATAACTACTGTATTCTAGTGGTGAGCTGGTTAACAGAAATGGTAGCACAAACCAGTTGTCTTTATGAAAACCCATTTAACAAACTGCTATATAGAATTAAATCTTCCATAAAGAAAGTTAACCGTAAAAAGACAGACAGAATAAAAAGACAACAAACCCACAAAAGCTGTTTACTACTGATTTTGCTGTCAAACAACCACAGCAAATAATTAAGAATGCTTACTGAACCTGCTGCACAACGTAAATAATCCATTTCAGATGGAAAAATATTTCCCAGATATAGTGAAAAGCCAGAAGTAATAAGGAGGCAAGTCTGGAAAGCAAAAAATAAGATAAATTAATATGAATAAACCTATTTTTGAAAAGCATATAGTCAGATGGAAATCAGTAATTCCTTTCAAATTAGGCTACTGATGAATATTTAATAATTCAGTCTTTGTGTGAATGATTTTGAAGCAAAATATCAAAATACACTGAGTTCTGAAGATGTTTTGCTGCCTACCAAGACTCACTACTGAACAATATCGTTTGAAACAATACAGTTTGAATCAAGAATTGTGCCCTGAGTTGGCAAATACCTAATAAAATGCTCAAAAGGTAATTGTGGTGTTCAGTGGTAAAAATGTTTCAGAAACCACAACTAAGCCTCTACTTTGCATTCTCTGCTTGACTCCACCAACATTCATTATGCATATGGGCAGCGGGGCAGTTACCGACTAGAACACCGTAACAAAAATAATATTAGCATATACTGATGAAGACTCTTCCACCTATTCCTCTCTCCCTCCAAACCCTCTTCCTGCTTTGGTCCAATGGCACACCTATAAATGTTCAACTCTTCCCTTGTTAACTATTCTCTTTATTTCATAACTATCAGAGTTACGGGCTCAGCAACAGCATATTGCTATTGTATTTTACTGACATTTTTCTTTTTCCTTGTCATTTCTCAAAGTAGACATTTCTTTGAAGGGGCTGGGGAAACTGAGAGACAGAATAGCTCTTTTGTTTTATTTGGGCGTTTTTGGCATGTTACAAAATTAGGGGGTGTTTAAAAAGTCCTTGCCAAAAAAATCACAGAAGATAAGGATAGCATATATGTGTGTGTAGGCAAACACACTGAAGCGACAACTTAAAATTGTGCTCGAAGCATATTGAATTGTTCCTGCACAAGAACAGTCTATCCCAGCAGCCACTTTGATGTCACTGCTCCCTGAAGTAGACGTTCTGTGCACAATGACTTGTGTGGCCCAGTGTAAAGACTTTCCTCTCTGGATACCCTCTCTCAGAAGGGTTTAGAGAGAGGAACCACTATAGTACTTCAGAGAAAAATCTAATAGGAAACTACTGGATAAGTTTATTAATAAAATTGCATTTATGTTTATCCATAAAATTCATGATTCTTGGTAATATTACTTCAGCAAATGATCATTAAACATTAGTATCTCAAATCATTCACAACAACTCAGTAAAAAGGAAAAATCTAATTAAAGGCAGTTGTTCTTTTTGACAATTAAGTTTGAGAAAATTTAATGCAAAGAAAGCCAGTTCTTCTTTTGCTCTTTTTATGTAACAGTACATCTGAAAGGAAATCCAAGTTTTGCAGGTTGTGAGAAAGGAAAAAATGTTCAGCTGTTTCCATGAAAATATGGTGATACTTTTATTCACTGTGCAAAAATAAGTAATTACCATTACCATAGCTCTTAACAAAAATTACTCTTCAAAACACAAGAGCAGAGAGAAAAAGAAAAGTTCAAATTCTAATTGCTATAACGAACTTTCATCAACTTGGCTCACAACACAAGCATATGATGTACCTGCAAGATCAATGTCCTATGATTCTAGCAGTGACGCAAAAATCCAAATCACTGACATTAATGTAAAAACCATATAGATATATACCTCACTACATGAAGATTCTACTAAATCACTACATGACTACTTAATCCTGAAACATGAAAGTGGCACGTAAGTACTGTATATAATTTTCAGTGCCAAAATGTTATCATGGCAAGTAAAGTATTTTTAACAGTTAAAAATATTCTAAGAGAACGCATATGATCAGGATACTTTACATCCTTTCCCGAAAGGCATTGCTTATACACACATATGGGTTGATATTTACCACTACCACATTTATTCTGTTTATGCTATGTGACAAATATTAAAGATAAAAATCAGCCTTCATATAGCATCTTTGATTAGTGCAGAATTATCCAAAGAATACCATTAGTCACTTAAGTGTTACATTCTAAATTTACTAAATATGTTCCTTTCTGTACAAATATTTATATTCAATACTATCAGTGATGAAATTGTGAGTCCCCAAACGACGTGAAACAGAACAGATTACCGGGCACCGAGACCTCACATACACTTTTAAATTTTTTATTGTTTAAAGTACTTACTCCCATCAGCAAAGAAAAGATCCACGTTCTGTAACTAAAGCACGGATGCAGCCTCTTTGATAGCTGAAGGTCACTGGATTTGATATCTGGTATATAATTTCCATTCTCTTGTTTTCCACGCTCCAAAGTTGGCATCCTGTCATAGCTAAATTCTTCTCTGTAACCTTCCTCCCTGGTCATAACACTTCACAAAGGCAATTAAATAATAATAGGAATGAAAATTATGAAGAAAGATCAAAAATACAATTTAGTTCCTTCACATACTCAGATGAGTGCTCAACTAGGCTTTTGTCTATTTAAGATAAAATCAATAAAAGCAGTTTTTAGTAATGAGCTGTATTTACATTTCAAAATATGTAAGCTTTCTAACAACTTACTGGCATACTGTAAGTAAATTACATCCTATAGCCACATTTCATAATAATACCGTATAAACACTGAGAAAATGCAAGTTTTTGTATCTATGATACCTCAACAGACTTTTATTTCAAGATCTAAGAACCATTTTTGGAGGTGTTTAGTTTCAGGGTAACTCTATAACCAATAACCAAAGCTTTTTGCTTTCTACTTTTTAAAAAAAACCAAACTCTAGGTCAGAAAAGATATTTCAACATGTTTAGATATTAACTTCCATTTGATTTTAATACTCCTTATCAGGTATCTAAAATGACAGACTTCACTACAAATCCGATGAACCCATCTACTCACAATAATTCAGCTACAGCTAACTTTTTCTAATTTACAAAGTATCAACCATTTTTCTTGTTCACTTTGCCCTTTCTGTGTTTACCTCACTGCTTACCAGCCTGTTCAAGTACCTTAAGTAATATCTTACATTAGAAATAAGTTACTGGAGATTTTTCAACAGTTAAAAATCTTCATGCTTACCTTCAACTGAAAAGTTAACTGTCAGTTTAAAACAATCTTGTGAACACAGCTGCCTGTACACTTTGTGATATTTGCACCGTTCAGCGAGTCATGCCGTCTTTGAAAAGTTCTCCCTTACACTTTGGCTTTCAACATCTATTCAGATATGGAACAAAAGCACAGCAAAAACTTCAGTTAAGCCAGGGAACAGGAAAATGCCTCCTGAATTTTAATTAACAGAACACACTAGAAAATGACTGTACTACATTCTCATAGAGCCGCTTCCAAATCAGACCAACAAATTTTAAAAGTTTCAAGTCTCTTTTTAATTTGAGTAAGATGCCTTACTTGGCATCTTAAATAAGTGTCTTCCTCATAGTTCACCACTTTTAGTTATTGTAATAGCCAGTGATAACAATGTTCAGCAATTTAGTTCTTTTTTTCAGAAGAGCAAAAACTACTTACAATGCAGTATTCTTGAACTACAGATAAAAATTCAAGTATTCAAGTATCCCAACAAGTTGGGGAGTTAGAAAGTTAGAGGTTAGAAATCTATCTAGGTTATTACCGTCACTGCAGAGTTTTTCTTTATCTTTTTCTACTAACCCTAGTTTTCTAGAGTGTTCAGTTAAACCCTGCACACTTCACACACTTCAGTCATGCTGACATTCATACTCACAGAACACCATGATGTCTCAACAACAATTTTTAAACCTAGCAAGCAGCAGTGACATGCGATGCCCAGCGTACATTGGATCCAGTCCTGCTTATTAAGCAATGAGGAAAAAAAAAAAAAAAGAATGCTTTTATCTTGAAGATGTTGGCACCTTGACAGCTGCAGCAATGACAGGGTCTTTTGTGTAAACTTTAAACACTGTTGTAACCAAGACACAATTAAATCTTCAGTACTCTGAAGGGCATCACCTTTAAAGTATGCTAGAAAAACTTTAGAACAGCGCTGCTTCTCAATTTGTATGGAATGTAGATTTCGTTCTTCTCATAATGTCAGCCAATACTGAAAGGATATTAAAATGTTACCGTTGTTTTAATAGACTAAAACATGGAAATTAATACACCCTACAGAGCACTAGACACAGCTGTAAACTGGTAGAAAAGCAGGGGAAAAAGAGACTGTGTAGCCAAGCAAAACTGTCTTCAGTAACCAAGACCTTCTGTTCCTCTGTTCAGACAAGAAATACCATGCAAATATTTCCATTAGCTGTAACTTTTAAAAGACTATGGTTTAATGGAAAACAGGTAATACTTACTTCACATTACTTTCAATGAATGCTAGGTACTGGTTTGCTCCAACATAAATTACCATAGATGCAAAACAGGATCATATTTTATTCCTTTTGACCAATTTAGGGAAATCAACTTATTTTTTAACGCAAAATTGCTGAGATATTCAGGTATTTACTTGATCTAATATCTTTGAAAACAATTCATAAAGTCCTGTGCCATTAAACAGAGCAGGGCTCAAACCCATGAACTTTTTGTTCCTAATTCCAAGTGTTTCAGCCAGTGTTGTACCTGAAGCCCCCTCTCTCAAGCATGGCACCACAGTGTTTTCTCTAGTTATGGTGAAATTCCTTCTGTCCCCTTTCCTGCCCACTTCTCAGTATTTGCCATTTTCCTTTTTGCACACAATTACCGTAGCCTCTGCATTTGACATCAGTGTCAACAAAGTACACTTAAACTTCACAGCTCAGTTTCTACTCTAAAAATTTTCTGGGGCCCTTAATTTTAGGATCCCTTAATCTCATGTTCCTGATTCCATAAACAATCTTGGGTCATTTTTGTGTATACACAACCACAATGCCAGATCTGATAGCCAGAAGCCAAGTCACAGGCCAAGACCTTAAAATGCCAGGTAAGTATGAAGGTGCTATACAAAGAGATACCTCCCAATTCTAAAAGGCACATAGGAAACGTACACAAAGCCTGCAGGAAATACAACAATGCCAATAGAAGATTACAGGCTTCTGAAAAGGATTTACAGATTACGTAGGTTTATTCTAAATTAGGTCAAAACATGTCAAGAGACGAAAATCAAATAAAATCATCAGAGGCTACAAAGAACTACTTACTTACCTCCACCACTGAAATGACCACTGAACAAGTTCAGACTGCTTGAAGCAGCTATAGTGGATATCAGGTCGCTTGCCAGGGCTGTGCCATGCGAGCATCTCCCACAGTAACCACAAAAGACAAAAACCAGATTGACAACTGTAACTGATCTGCCAAAGGACAGTATGATAAAAAGGTA
This sequence comes from Gallinago undulata, assembly GCA_026546715.1. Taxonomy (NCBI): domain Eukaryota; kingdom Metazoa; phylum Chordata; class Aves; order Charadriiformes; family Scolopacidae; genus Gallinago; species Gallinago undulata. Next base: position 21,410,535 of record JAOTQQ010000001.1, read on the forward strand.
CATAAACTTGTCATAGTCCTACTTTTGTATCAGTAATGAATAAAAAAGCATTCTGTCCTGGAAAAGTTTCCCTAGCACTGAACCCAGACTCATACCCATGTTCCCAAATCTAAATGCAAAAGCATATAGCACCTGAAGCTCTGGTGAAATTTATTTATACCATGGCTCACCAACCCTTCCTTTTTCTGATGAGTTTTTATGAGCTCTGCTACCTATGCATTCTTTCACGCAATATTTAATTACACTATTTTAGCTCATTACATGTAATACTTGTTCAGTTTTTTAAGCTCTTTTAAATAAATCAGCTCTTTGAATTATTTTGTTTCTCTGGAGCTGATTTCTCAACCTTTGTTTCCCAGCTCATGTCTTGGTGTATGTGCTGAACCAAGAGCAAAATGTAGGCCTAATAGCTTCAAAAGGATGTCTTGCGCCCCTAGTATAAAATAAACTTCTTTGGATTTAGTCTTTCACATGAATCATCATCTGAAGAGTTTAAAAATGTTTGATCGGTATATATGCTATCCACTGCATGCTATTAAAATACAAAATACTTCTAGTTTTATCAATGTCATAAACACACCATGTTAGTATTTTAAAGGACATCTAGAGTGAATACGGGTATTTTCACAGAATCACAGAATCTTAGTGGTTGGAAGGGACCTTTGAGATCATCGAGTCCAACCACATTAAAAAA
>JAOTQQ010000001.1:21411328-21445551 GCA_026546715.1 Gallinago undulata
TCCCTCTTGAAGAGCATCCAGCCTTCCTGGGCTCCTTTGTCTCTCAGGACTACCTCCCACAGGACTCTCCCAACCAGGGTTCTGAACAGGCTAAAGTCTGCCTGCCGGAAGTCCAAGATGGAGGTTTTGTTAGCCCCCTTCTTTACCTCACTATGAATGGAAAACTTAACCATTTCATAGTCACTAAGTCATCTCAGTTGGTTAATCACAGTAAACTGCATTTAAAAAGCTATTTTTTCCTCCCCCTTAGGAAGCAAACCCTGTGTCCTGATGATTCAGACAAATCATCTACTCGTCTCAGTGGGAATTTTTCCTGTGTCCAGAATTCAGGACATGGATCTCAGAGGAAGACCCGGGTTTTGCTCTAGATCTACCACAGACTTGCTGTGTGACCTTAAGCAAGTTATTCAGTCTGTCTGCAATCAGTGTGATTATCCCTACTTTCTGCCTAGTCCATTTTCTTGCAATTAGATTCCTGAGAATCACAGCCTGGGAAGGCTGTTATGAACTACTTAGGATCTTTAGACAAGAATTTATGCATGTGTAACTACTTCTCTCCTCCAAAAAACTAACTTTTTCATCTGTCGCAGTTTTGCAAACCAACACTCCTCTGCCTGCACTCCACAAAAATCTTAGTGAAAGAAAATGGCAGTTAAAATTCTTTAAATCAATGTATCTAAAAGTCAAGGCTGTCATTTCCTCAGCACTTTTCTAAAAAGATCACAAACTACAGACACTCATACACGTTTCTCCTCCTAACAGCATCAGTTACTTCAGAGCAAGACACTAGAACTTGTGTGTAATTACTGGCAACCAGAATTTCTTCTAGTCTAGGAACTGTATAGAACTACATAAAAGCATAGTAAAAATGCACTCCTAGCCCTTCTTTGACTAAATAATACTGCGTTAACCATACAAGTAGAAAATAAAAGGTTGTCAAAGGCAACTGCTACTCTACTCTCAGAATCTAATCACAGCCTATGCTGCCTTTCTGCAACAGTCATAAACTAATTTCCCATAAACGTATACACAGCTCTGCCCAGCTTCCTGAAACTGTCTCCTGTAACAGTCTTATGCTGCAGTGTGCATTGAGATTACTGGCATGCTGAGCACATCAACTCAGAAATTATGCTTTATGAAGCACTACTTGATAAAATTTAAAGGCGACTTACACAAGACATCTAAAGTGCATTGCATGAAGAAAACTGGTAAAAATATCAACTATGGAAACAATAAGCAACAGTCAGTAAAATTTTACTTCCTCTAGAGCCACAGCAGCTCCTACATTAATGATACGAAGGCAAAAATACTGATTTTTCTGTAAAACAAGTTTACAATCTTCTAGAGCTTATTCTATCATTTTGAAACTGGATGCCACTTTACCACATTGGAGAGATTTCACCTCAGACTTATCCCCAGTGCCACACAAGCGCACTGAGAGCCCCCAGTGCAAGCGAGATAGCAGCCTGCCTGTGGATTTTGCCTGCCTAGGACTCCTCACTTACAGAACCACGGAAAAACTTGCCATACAGCACGGCTGCAACTTCAGACAGCATCACCAAAAAACAACAAGCTGGGGGCACCCCTTTGCTTTAAGCTTTTTGTGGTAACCACACATGACACCATCTTTACCATCTCCCCAGCTCCCACCGCCCTGAAATCCTAAGGAAGGAGGTCATCCCACCCTCCTCTCTGCCAACCGTCCCACCATTCGGCCCTACCAGGTGAGGGCCCTCTGCAGCCTCTGCTGAGGAGCCAGGGCGGCGGGGGTGCCTCTTCCCGGGGGAGGGGGATGAGAAGGGACAACCGGCACCACAGCTCAGGCGCACCGCCCCTCAGGCACGCGGCGTGTGCTTGTCCACCTGACCAGGAGCGAGCGGCCTGATTGGCCGGCGGCCTCGTGGGGGGCTTGAGGCGCGGCCGGTGGAGGGGTGGTGGGCAGAGAGGTACCCGCTGCCAGGGTGCGGAGAGCGTTCCGCCATGTTTGGCCTCTTCACTAAGGTTTTCTCCTACTTCTGGAGACGGGCAGGTAGCAAGGAAGGAGAAGATGAGAGGTGGGCGGCCTCAGGTAGGAGCTCCTGGCCCCGTTGTGGGTGCGCGGTGCCAGAGGCAGGACCTGGTGTGTGGCTTCGCAGCTCTGAGGGTGTTGGTCTCGCCCTCCACGTGAGTGGGGCTGAGCGGAGACTTGCTTCTTTAAGAAAGGAAACCGGGAAAAGAAGACAGCTTTTTGACTACAGAGCATGTGGGAGTGTTCCTAGTGGTATTTTTTTGCTATGTTTTCTGTGTAGGGGAGGTTCCTGTTGCTGCTTAGAGTATGGAGTAAGGGGAGTGCTGAGGATGATGAGCTGAGGGATGCTTTGGGCTTTGCCTTGCACTGCTTCCTTAATAAATAAACCTTTGACACCTTTCTTGGTCTGTAGAGTGGAGATGATAGTGTAGCTTTGATGTTTTGAGGCTTCTAAGTGGTGTAAATTTAAGACACTTTTAGTAGCATTGTTCAGTGTAGCAAGAAGTGCTTTTTCATATTTATGAATGCAGAAAGCAAAAAAGATTACTTGCTGTATTAATAGTTTTGCTTGTGACTTTAGCTAATAATATGTTAGAAATCTAAGCTATCATACTTAAGTCTAGCTTTAAGCCTGAAGGGATAGTGCAGTGCAGCTGAAAGAAAGTTTGTGTGATATTTAAGTAGATGCTACTTTTAATTCAAAAGACTTGAAAGTCCTAGATCTGCAGAGAAACAGCACCACATCTCAGTTCAAAACTGTATTAAATATAATATAAACAGATTTGAAGAATTAATTTCTATAACTGGTTTAGTTTTACTGCTTTTTCAGTATAGAAATCTTAAATGTGTTGGGGTCCCAGTGCAAACAATATTGAGAACTTTCTTTCGCCATGGAAAATCATGAAAATGGTTGTTGGCCTAGAGCTTTTGGGAGAAGCTGTTTAGCTTGCAGATATTTCTTTATCTCAAGTTTTTCAAGGTATTTGAATATATGTATTTTCTCAGGTGCTTTCTTCACCTGAGATGAGGTAATCCTGGCCTGGCTAAACAGAGCTTTGCCTGGAACTCAGGGAAAGAAAAAAATTTTATGACTTCTGGAAGAAGGGCCAGGCAACTCAGGACAACAATAAGGATGTTCTGAGGCTGTGCAGGGAGAAAATTAGAAGGGCAAAAGCCCAACAAGACCTTAAATCTGGCTGCTGCTGTATAAGACAATTAAAAGTGTTTCCATAAATACATTAACAACAAAATGAGGGTTAAGAAGATTCTCCATCCTTTATTGGATGCAGAGGGAAACATAGTGACAAAGGATGAGGAAAAGGCTGAGGTACTTAATGCTTTCTTTTCCTCGGTCTTTAATAGTAAGACCAGTTGTTCTCTGGGCACCCAGGCCCCTGTGCTGGAAAACAGAGACAGGGAGCAGACTGAAGCCCCCATAGTCCAAGGGGAAATGGTTAGTGACCTGCTACACCACTTAGATGCACGCAAGTATATGGGGCAGGATGGAATCCTCGCAAGGGCAGTGAGGGAGCTGACGGAATTCTCATCAAGCCACTTCCCATCATTTCTCAGCAGTCCTGGCTGGGAGGTCCCAGTTAACTGGTAGTTAGCAAACATGATGCCCATCTGCAAGAAAGGTAGGATCAGATGATCCTTGAGGTCCCTTCCAGCTGATATTCTATGATTCTGAGAAAGTTTCCCTGTATCTTCCTTCTGGTCTACAGACCTGTCAGTCTGACCTCAATGCGGGGCACAGTTATGGAGTAGATCATCTTCAGTGCCATCATGTGGCATGTACAGGACAACCAGGCGATCAGGCCCAGTCAGCGTGGGTTTATGGAAGGCTGGTCCTGCTTGACTAACCTGATTTCCTTCTATGACAAGGGAACCCGCTTAGTGGATAAGGGAATGACTGTGGATGTTGTCAACCTAGACTTTAGTAAAGCCTTTGATGAAGTTTGTTTGTTTCCTTCCTTTGTGAAATAAAGCCTTTGATATCTGTTTGAGGGAGGTGATTGTCCCACTCTACACCATACTAGCGCAGCCCCACCTCAATTACTGGGTGCAGTTTTGGGCACCTCAATATAAGAAGGACATCAGACTATTTATTAGAGTATGTCCAGAGGAGGGCAACCAAGGTGGTGAAAGGCCTCAAGTGCAGAACTTATGAGTGGCTGAGGTCACTTGGTTTGTTGAGCTTGGAGAAGAGCAGACTGAAGGGTGGCCTCCTGGCAGTCTACAACTTCCTCAAGGGGGCAGGGCAGGGGACGGGGAGGTGCTAATTTTTTCTCTGGTGATCAGCGATAGGACACAACAAAATGAAATGAAGCTGCATCAGAGAGGTTCAGATTGGTCATTAGGAAGAGTCTCTTCATTGAGAGAGTGGTCGGTCACTGGAACAGGCTCCCCAGGGAAGTGGTCACGGCACCAAGCCTGTCCAGGTTCAAGGAGCATCTAGATGATGCCTTATTCACGTGGTTTACTTTTAAGTAGTTCCATGAGGAGCAGGGACCTGGACTTGATGATCCTTGTGGGTCCCTTCCAACTTGAGATATTCTATGATTTTTTTTCATGCAACATAAAGAATGTTGGTTTTACAATGTAGTTTGTATTTAACTAGCTTTCTTCATTTGAAATCATAACTTGCCATAATATTTGGATACTTAAATGTGGAACTATTTGGCAACTGTTGGTATTTTTAGTTGAATGAGAGAATGACCTTTTGGTAGAAGGCATAGCACTTTTAGTACCATTCATTACTTGTTGCAAAGTTTTATAAACAAGTGATTTGTTTTTATGTCAGCCCTTTTTCCTCTGAATGCAGGTGATAAAGAATTAAAAACTGTACAAGGAGTAGTGACAAGATTTTGCCATGATTATGGGATGATAGATGACATGATAACCTTCACAAAGGATGCTGTGGCAAAAAATATGCTGCTGGCTGTTGGACAGGAAGTTACTGCCATTGTTGAAGAGGATAAAACATCAGGTGGCCTGAAGGCCATCAAGGTAAGAGATGAAGATAAAAAGTGGTCTCACTTTCTCTGTAAATCCCTTGAGACTTTCTTTTGGAAGTTACTATAGTTGTAGCCTCCCAAATTCTACAAAATAGGAGAAATTACCAGCCCTTTACCTAGTGGGGATAAGCTGGTTTTTGGGTTGTTGTTTTTTTTTTTTTATTATTTTATTCCATCTCCCTTAAAGCGTTGCTCTTTTAATACTGATTCTGAGTAGAGGTCTAGATGTAGTGAGTATGAAACTACTGGTTGAGACAATTGCGTAAGAACTTGTTTAATCATAGCTAGTTATAATCTTGATGTATTAACTTCTTTTGAGCTTCAGGGTCAATTCTATGTTATTGTTATAAGAATGGATAGGAAAATAAAAACAGAAGCTGCAAGTTTACTCTTTTTGCACAAAGTGAGTAAAAGCAAAACTCAAATCTTCCTGTTATAAAAAACTGGCCACTTAATGTAATGGAGAGTTATAAAAATGGAGATTTCAGTACCTTTCTTGCTTAACGCTTCATTTGTAAACCTACCTCAAGCTTGGTTATACGTTGTCACACCTTTAAAATGCAGTAACTTTTTGAAATTTTATAGGCTCAACTCTCAGGTGCCTGTGACAACCTAGCTGAGAAGCTGAGCCAAGTGGCCCTTCTCCATTTCGGTATTATGTAAATATGACTGGTGCTTTGAAGACTGACAGCAGTGCCGAAGCAGTTGACAGCGGTGTGATATGGAACCCATCTTGTGTCTGCTTGGCTTAACTGCATTCTACTTCAAGTACAGTTCTAGACTAGTGCACTTCATATAATAAGCACACCCTGACCAAAAGTCTGAGCCAAAGCTTAAGCTGCATGTATAGAGCAAATAACAGTGTAACTAGGATAAAAGTTATCTTTGTTTTTCTAGTAAATAGATGTTTTATAGTTAAGCATCTTATAAGCTCATACCTATATATAAAATGTAATCAGACAATGTAGGGGCTTCAGGGATCATGTTCCAGATAATAAGTAGGTAATAATTAGCTGAAGTGTTCTAATGTGTCTAGTAATCTTATTAGTAAAGTTCTGGTGTATAGATTTAACAAGAGTATAAATTACCAGATTGAAGAATTTGTCATTACTGTGTTAAATTAGCAAATGATACATAAATTGGTGAAAGGAGGTCAAAATCCTGCATTGATAAGCATATAGTATTCATGATTCCTCATCCATCCCCTCCTGCAATCAGATTGCTGGGAGGGGTCCTCTTGTCAAAATTAAGAAAATTCTTAAGTAGACCTAAAGCAAGGGAAGCACAAGAAAGATTTGACACATGAACATGTAATAAGAGAAGTTGTTAGTGTTGCTGCATACACAGACTTCTTAAAAGAGAAATTGCTTTCTGTTCTCCAGTGATGGTTTTTATGTACAGAAATGAACAGCCACAGTGAGTACAGAATTATCTAATAAGGACCTGGACTTCCATAAGCCATTGAAATTCTTGTATTTATTGTACGGATATATGTTTATGTATAATTCTAAGTACCAACTGTTTGAATGTTGGATTTTTCTGTATTAATAGGTAGATGCCATCCAGAATACATGGGAAGATTGCAGTCCTACTTATGATGCTTCTGAGCCAAATATGAAAGTATTAATTGGCAATATTACCTCTCTCTCTAAGAATGGTGGCTATATTAATGAGAATACTTTTTTTGCAATGGAGGATGTCTGTGAAGGTGTGTAAGACTGTTCGTGTTCATTCTTCCTTAACTTTTTTATATGTACAATAGAAATACTTTCTGATGAACTTGCAGTCCACATCTCAAATAAGTTCTAATGGAGTGTATGTAGTGAAAAAAGCTACCTGTTCATTCTCACTGAGCATGACTTACATGCAGTCATGTAAGCGAAAGTTTCATGTAAGGAAAAGTTATGTGTAAGTGTATTTTTCCACTAGCATCTCTTGGGTGGTTAGTCATAACCTACTGGGGGAAGAATTTTGAAGAGAAGTTTGAACTCGGTGGATTTGAATAATGCATTGTTTTGGCTGGGTATTTTATTCAAGTTAAACTAGTTCTGTGTGGGAGCAAGGGGAATCTTATTGGTAGCAGTTAAACTTGAGAAATGTTCTGTTTTACGTAGGTTTCAAACCTTGTGAAGGTGACTGGGTGGAAGCAAAATATTTTATTAACCCAACAACATGGAACAGTGAAGCAGTTGCTGTAAAGCCTTTGAGGTATAAGAGAGTTGACAAGGTAAATGTCCTGCACATTGTTTTTGGCAAGAGGAATCTTGTGTGAAATGGATTTTGAAGGTGATTTTTTTAAGTTGCTGGTATAGGTACATTTTTATCGTACATTTTTAATTAAAAGATAAAAGATATCAACTCATCCATTTCTAGGATTCTTTCCAAAATAACAAAGCTTTTTGAAATAGCATACACATTTTTGTTAGAACAGGAAGTGTAAGTAACTTATTTACTGGCTATCAATTGTTTATTTGGATGCTTACTGTTGTTTTAGTTACATTGATTGTAATAAGCATGTGTGGATTTTCAGATTTTTTTTAAGAAGTAATGACTGCAATTTATTGTGTTGAATTTATCCAAGTGTTTTGGCTTAAAAACAACCATCTCCCCCCTTTTTTTATTTTAATGAAAATGTTTGTTCCCTCTAGGAATACATTTGTTAGGTTTATGGTTTATTGGATTTGCCTTACCTGTATACTTTGAATAATGTATGTATGTCAAGCATAGGAAAAAAAATTTCTTCTCTTGTGACTGCTAGTATTGAAGTACAAATTAAATAAATTGGTAAGTCACAAGACAGGTATCATGATTAAGTCAAATGTACATATTGTAGCATCCACTTCAGTGGAACCTAATGCTTATCCAAAGTACTTGTGTTTCTTTACACTTTGAAATCTAAAGACAAGTGCAGTGATTCTAGGTTAGAGCTGTATGTTTACCTTCCATGAATAACTGAAACTTCAGAACCCATCTTTGTTAATGCTAGAATGACTGTTGCAGGAAAACTATACAATGGCAGTATGCCTGTTAGCTTAAGCAGATAGTATCAAGTAACAATGAATAACAAACTGTTACAGGTTCGCATTTCCAGCATCTGTGGAAGAAGTGGTACAGTAGATGAGAGTATATTTTTTACTTTGGATTCATTGAGACTTCCTGATGGCTATTCACCTTGTAGACATGATCTAGTGAACACCGTTGTGGTGGAAAGCAATCAGTCATGTTATATTTGGAGAGCTCTCTGCTTGGTGCCAGTCAGCCAGAATGGGTAATATTCGTTCTTTCATTCTCTTCCCACTTAATAACCACTAGAGATGAATGGTAATTATGCAGCTTAAATTCTGTTGCATCTGTGAAGTGAGAAATACTGTGAATTCTTCACTAGTTGACTAGAAGGCATGATAGATCATTGGGAAGATCGGAGTGTGTTATGATTTGGCCCTTGCTTTTTCTTCCTTTTCAGAGGATGGGGACATCTGTTCTCTCTGGAGGAGCAAAACTAGTAGCAGCTGAGCTCAGGGACATTGATAGGCAAGGAAGGAATTCTGCATGCTTTTGTTAGAAAAATGCCAAGCTCCTGCTTTTACCTTGTGTTTCCTCTAATCTGTGTTCTTCCAGTGAGGACTTCACTGTTTGAAACCATTTTCAGGAAAAATTATGTAAAGTGGATGTTATTTAATCCATTTTCCTTAAGTTGTAGTGATTCTTCAGGTATCTGTCCTAAACGTAATAGTTTAATGAGCTGAATAATGGAGATTTGATGGGCCTGCAGATATCAAACTGAGATGTTCTGCAGGCTCTTCAGATGGCATATGTGATGTGAGGAAGATCTCGAAAGATTGTAGAAATGGTTAGAAAAAGTAGATGATGTTCAGTATGGAGAACAGGCAAAATTTTGTGAAATAATAAATTGCACAAAGGTAGAACGGGCAACAAGTAGTCACAGCAGTTCTGAAGCAAAAATAGGGAGTTTGACTTGTGACGTTTGTCCTGTGAGAAACACAAATACTGCCCAAATCTATAAAAATAGGGGTATTACCTGTAAAATCTGTTGCTCTGAGTGCTAACAAGGCCTTGGTAGGACCAACTTTGATTCAGCAGGTCAAAAATAAGCTGTTGACCAATTGGAAAGTCAAAAGGAAAAGAACATTCTGAAACCTCTCAAACATAGTAATTGGGAGAACTTGCATTGTTCAATCTCTAGGAAACATAGCTAGGGGTGGTACATATGTCTTGGGGAACTATGAAGAGTGGAATAAGCTGTTATCACTGGAAATAACAGAGAATAGATTTAAGTGGTACCTAGATGAAGCTTGAAGTATTTACATCACTTCGCACAACAGTATGGTTTGTTTACTTTTTTTTTCAGGTGGACCTATTTTTAGTGATGGACAGAGAAAATTATTACTAAAGCCAAGTTACAGAAGTAGGCCTCAGGGTTAATTTCTCAATTTTAGTGTATTACCTACCATATCAAAATTTGGGGCATCTTAAGCTGCAATGGGAGACATCTAGTGGGCTTTGCTAGTAAATTGATGGACCTGATAAAGAACAGCTGCAGTCATTTTCTACCTTATTATATTAGATAACAAGGGAATACTTAAGGTATATAAATATTGGTGAGATTATTAAAATATTTCCAAGTTATTTTCATGCCGCTTTATCTAACTGGATAGTTTCTTAATGGTAGAATAGAAACAATTTTTAAAGGGTTTCTACAGGTAGCTGACACTGAGACGTCAGAGCTCTGGTCATCGTCTCAGACAAGGAAGAGCACGTCACTGGTTTCATAGCCATTTTTTATCAATCGTGATAAACATGATACTGTTTTTCAGCTTTTTAAAATGTATTCTTCAGTTTGCTGCTTTCAGATTGTAGCAGTAAGCAGAAGACATAAGCGCTTGGGGTACATGTTGAAGTGCTTCCAGTCTAGTCATTTTACCTCTTAGCTCCAGCGCTAATCAAGATCCTTACTAAGGAGCTGTTCTTTGTTGCGTCTTGGTTCAGCTCCCGAAGAGATCCATAACAGCTTCAGTCACCATTTGATTCAGCTCTTCAGCAAAGATTAGCTATCTTCTGAATCGTTTTAGTCTTGTATCCAAAGTTTTATGCTGGCTTACTGTGCTGCTGACAAAAGGCTTGTTGTTTTTAATTTGCTGCTTAAATTAGTAAATGTAATCTAATTGTCTTGGAAGTACAAGTAGCTGAGAAGTGAATCCTCTCAACTGCTTCTTCCTAAATACTATGATTGTACTTTGGTATAGTGATTCTTTAAACTTCTGCTGAGTCAAAGACACTTGCTGAGCCTATTTTTCTTTCAAAATTGCTAACTAAAATTATTTTTACAGACAATCTCACTCTAATGGAGTCAATCTGGATGAGCCCTATGAAAACTTAATGAGAGACAAAGGAGGGTTGGAAGTATCAAGAATGACTAACTTTGGAACTCTGAAGCAGGGGGAATCTAAAAGAATGATCATTTGGATAGAGTAAGCCTTTCTGATTGTTCTAAGCTTGCTTTCTTTCTTTCCATCACTCCACAGTCTGTAAATCTGTTTTTAATGCAGAAGCCTCTCATAACTGAGCCTTGTGGTTCATGGTCTTCAAATGACTCCCAAATACTATGGAATTAAAGAAGTTTATATTGAATGTAATCATTAGCATACTCTTTATATTGAGCACCTATCTTGCAGATAGTGCTTTGGGACTGCCCGGTCCTATGTCTCTTTTCAATCCTAATAAAATCCTTTCTGGAGTGAGGGTTAAAATAAAAGCTTTTCACTTGTAAGTGTTTTTAATGAAACTGCAGATAACACTGTCATCTTTAAAATCTTAGAACAAGAGAACTGTTGTATACTGTTGTATTAAAAGCAGACCAGATTTTTTCTCTTTTTTTTTTTTGTTAACTTGAATCCTGAAGGATTATGTTGGTGTATCCTTGAGGGTTTTGTTTTGGTGCCTTTCTCTTTCATTTTTTGTTAATTTTTTTTTCAATGTCTGAGTGTAGAGGCTCAAATGAAGTCATACCTGAATACCCTCCGTTTGTTGCTATGTGCTCTTTCCTAAGACTTAGTTACCCAATGATAAATTTTAAGTTATCATAGATTTTTTTGTACACAGTATTTCTGTATGCGTCATATGGTAGTTGATACAATCTAGAAATATTAACATTTAGCAGAGGTTCTGGTCCTCAGGAGTTAGGAGTTGTGCAATTTCTTTGATAGCAGTTATGAAATAATGGGGAGCGAACCTGCTACAGACAGTTGTATTTCACTTTAAGTAGAACTAAGCTTCCCAAGAATATTAACTATGCATTTAATTTAATAATGTTATTAATTATATAACTACTTCTAGGAATAAAGGGAGTGTACCACAGTCCTTAATCAGTTGCAGATTAGCTGGATGGGTGAAAAACAAGCAATTCAGTTTTCAGATTCCTCAAAAATGTGAGAACAGTCCAGAAGCAGATCTGTCATCTTTTCCAATAAATCAAGAAAACCTCTCAAAAGCTACAGTTAATTCACATAACAACAGTGAAGAAACAACACACATGTCACTGAATAATACATCCATTATGAAGAATGGAGTTATTCCAGGTACAGTGAAATGTTAACATTTGAATGCTGAGGCTTAACTCCTCAAAAGGACCTGTAGGTCTGTTTGAAAAGACTTGCAGATGCTAGCAAGGGCAGTTTTGGTAACAGAATTTATCGTAATCTGTTTACTACAGAAGGAATTAATTCTCAGGATAAATATTTATCAAGAACAAAAGAAAACTTTTCCTTGGTGAAAGATGAGAGCCTACATAATGGAGAAAATGAGCAAAGAGAAGACGTAGAACAACCAATAAAGCATGTCAATATTACTGGAGAAATTCTTATACCACCAGGCGGAAAAACGTTCGTAGTGATCATATGCACAGCTGTGTAAGTATTTCTTTCTTGGTCCAGACTGACACAGTGGAAACAAATAATAAAAATTGACTTAATAGTTCCATTATTCTGGGCACAGTTCTCTTTTTGATCAAGGATAAAGTAAGCCAGTACATATTGGCAAATGATGTGGAAACCTATATTGGACCTTAAAAGTAATTGGCATTGTAATGCTTAATTCTGATTGTATTTCTTCATTTACTACTACCATTTTCTTTTAACAACAGTGGGAGTATATAATTTCTCTATAAAACTATAGTAAGGTGAAGATTTTTCAGAAATAAAGGATCTTTCCTACTTTCTTCGTTTGTGTTTAGAGTTACGGCTCAGTTCTGAGTAGCCTTAAGCTACTAACGTAGAACAAAGCTGTAGCTGCAGACAGTGAGGGGATCTGCTTCGGGTTCCTCCGATGGAAATGTTTGGCTTATCTTTTTCAGTAGCAGTAATTCTAAGATGTTCATTGTGATAGAAGTATTAATTACATACCTACTAAATTGCAGGGAAGGGTTTTGCTCTTTACCCAAGCTTTTGATGAAATTGATGAATTTTGATGAATTTTGATGAATTTTGTGATTTTTTTTTTTTTTTTACTTTAAATTTTAATTATGATACCTGGATTGAACTCAGGGTGGGGAGTAAGTATGAGGAATTACCTTAAGGTAGCAGTTCTCATATGTTACTGAAATGAGAATCTACATTTTTGATTTTAAAAAATACCTATGTCTGGGGAAAATAGTGTGAACGTGACAGTTTTAATAACATAACTTCTGCTTACTTGAAGAAATCCTGGATTCAGTAAGGAACTCCTATTGCTTGGTTTTTCTGATTTTACTGTTGGACGCTATATTGAAGCTACTGTAACAAATGAAGAAGAATTAATAATAGCACCTGTGGAACCATTTTCTCCAAGAAAGCCTAAAATTACTGCAGAACCTCAGCCAAGGAAGACAACAGTGGTTGTCCCTAAATACAGGAGGTACTGTGAATTAGAGCAAAAATAACACCTAATCTGCTCTTTTTGGTATTGCTATATCTGTTCTCTAATGCTGGCAAAGAAGATAAAATGGGAGAGTTTGTACATGTTTATATGTGTATGTTGTAAACAAAATAATTCTGGATGTTACTGATAGAAGAGGTAGCTTTAGTAATGAACTGCCTGATTTCTTTGTAGATTTATCAAAGGGGAGCTCTTTCTATATGATGTGGTTGCATAGTTTACCATGCAACAGTATTTGAGTAACAATTGTGCTATTAAAGAAAAAAGATGGAAAATTGCGAATAGTTTCCTGAGAGACTTAACGTTGCTTGAGGAGCTAAGAAGCTGACATCTATATCTGATAAATGTTTCATGTCTTTCATTCAGAGCTTTTCCTTCAGCAAATAATTTAAGTATAATGGAAACTTATTGCTTAGTTATTAAAATATTCCAAAACTGAAAAAGCAGACACACGATTCAGTTATTCTGTAACTGGAACACTTACCTATCTTCCCAGTGTAGCAAAATACTTAATTGTTGCTTTGAAGGAATCCGTGTCTGTCACATGTATGTTTTGGTTTTATAGCCTTGATGATGTGGCATGTTAATTAAATGTTTTTCACATGTATAGTTTGAGAAGGTTAAATGATACGTCATATGCTTTTGTTTCAGAAATAACAGAAAGCAGTTGCCAAGCTTTCTCCCGCATTATACCATACCAGATGAGTTACGAAAGTGTGTGGAACAGAAGTTGGATATACTGACTTTTCAGCCTCTCCTAGCAGAGGTATGCATGTTTAGGTTTATATAAGAAAATTATCTTATGTAAGTCTGTTTGTTCAAGCTGGTCTTAATTTAGCAAAAATGAGAGGCCCTTAGTGTAATATAAGACGCTGTAATACTGTTACCAAGTAGATTTAAGATTTTAATCTGTATCCTGTAAAGTCCATGGGATTCAGTATGTCACAGAATCCAAGTTTACAGGAGCACAAAAGGGTAAGTGTGAAAAACTGAAAATGGAGTAGAAGTGTACTGGGGGAAGGGGGAGATGTTACAGAAGCTGAACAAAGATTCTTCTTCACTCTCATTTTTTAGGCATCACTGGAAAGGGTTTTTTGGAGTGTCAGAACAGTAGTCCCACAGTTGTTTCATACCATAGCAGAAATTTTTAAGTTATTGTAATAACAAAATATTTTTTTTCTGGTTTTTTTTTTTTGAATCCTTAACTTTAATTTGCTATGGGTTTTCAAATTCTTCCCAAAAGTATAGCTATTCCAGAATACATTAAAAAAAAAAACAAACAAACCCAAACAAACACAAAAAAAAAATCTGAAGTCTGACAAGAATATTACTGATACCTTCTCTAAAACTCCTGATTTCTTGTAGAACATTGCTGCAACTCTTTTCTTTCTTCCCCCCCCATAACCTTTTAAGGACTTAAAAACTGGGACTGATACTTAATTTTTCAAAGGTGCAAAAGGCTGTGCTGTCTGTTTTCTGAACAGCTCACAGAAAAGCTGAGGTCACAGCATCAAGATAGCAGGTTAGTGATCCTCTCTCAAAAAGAAGATAAAATTCTGTAGTATTTGAAATAATTTTCTTGAAAGCCTGCCATTAATGGTAACTCTTTTGTATCACACCTTGAGTTCTGCCTGCTATTGGTGACTGTTCTAAGTCTACTTCAGAAAGCACTGCTTGTATATGAGTGAAAAGATAGCAGACAGAAACTATTCTGTGCTATCAGTCATTGTTTAGATAAAGCTTTAGTGAGATGCATTAAGCTCTGAGGGAGAGAGTTCAGGTTCTTTCAGCTTGCCATAAGCTGTATAATAGTCAGCCAGGGTCAAGACTGACGTGATTAGCTCTTCACTCGTCTCTGCCCAGTGTATTTGGATTTTTTGCTTTCTGGGATTGCTGAACATAGAATTCAGTTTGTAGACTACCCCTGAATTCAGATGTTGAAACTGCTATTGTGGTTGTGAGAGACTTGGTTAATTCTTCAGCTGACTGCCTATTGTATCTGAACTCCAAGGAGTGTATACTAATTCTGCTTTGGCTACTGGGGGAGTTTAAAATACCAGCTAGCATATAGATACATATACGTATCTAGCTGCCTTAATTGGCAACCCAGTTGCTGTGCAGTCTGTCTTCAGAGTTGTTTTGTATAATGTTAAGGATGGTGGGTTCCATATTTTAAGTGTAGAAGTTACAACAATGATGTATACTGTTTTGTTTTTCAGCATCTTAATCTAGGTAATTATAAAGCAAACTTCTCTACTCTCTTGTGGCTTGAAGAAATCCATGCAGAAATGGAGATAAAAGACTTTAACATGAGTGGGGTTACTTTGAAAAGGAATGGGAACTTCTTAGTGTTGGAAGTGCCAGGACTGGAAGAGGGCAGACCTCACCTGGTTCCAGGTAGTAATTAATGTTAGAGAAAGCCAAATAGCACACTGTATTACACTGAAATTATTGATCAAACTCCGTTGCTTTTTCATTTGTTTAAAGCAGTCTTTCACATATTTGAACGCAGTCATTAATCCAGGCTACTAGATAGGTGAACTGCGCTGTTAGTGTCTCAGTGAGCCTTTTTGCTGCTTTCTGAAGCAGCGTTGCAGGTGTCTGTTCTTAAGCACATTCTGATCCTTTAGGATTTTTCACCTATGAAAATGAGTGGGGCTTTCAGCAAAAATACACTGTACTATATGAGAATGATTTAAAAGACAATAAGCTGGGAAAGTATTTAAAATTGAATTCAGTATCTCAAGTAATGTAATACACAAGATAACTGTTTCAGGAGGTGTTGTCTGATGCGTCAATATTAGGTGCCTTTTAAAACTTAATATGCAACTGCATATGGCATTTCAGAACAGTTACAGATACAGCAACGTTGCTGAAGTAATAAATGTCTAGCACACTGCGACTTCCTAGTTTAAACGTACAAAAGAGGAAGAAATTAAATGCTGTTGAGAGAATTTTACTATTCCTTGTAACAGTATGTTCCCTTTTAACTTTGTTTACAATTAGGTGATAAGGCAATACTGAGAAGTCAGGTCTACTCTGATCATATAATAGAGTATGTTGCCTATATTACTGAGGTAAGTAAGGTGTATCTATTGTTTTATATATGTTCTGATCGGGGATTTTTGTATTTTTATTGTATTTTTGAAGACTCGAACCTTCCTGTTTCTTCTAGATTGTAATCTTTACCTGCACTCATAACATAATGTAGATATGTAATATGTTGATAGCAAGCAAATCTAGGTGTTCTTTTGGGGGGTTCAGGGCTTTCAGAGATGCTTCTTTGTGTTTGAAGTATTAAACCCATATCAGTAAATTGACATTTTTTTATTATCTTTGCAATAGATTTGTAATGAAGATGTTACTCTTAAATTTAACGCAAACTTTGAACAGGTTTACAATGCAGAACCCATGGATGTGGAATTTGTTCATTGCAGGTATTTTCATAAGTTTTCAAAAAGCTGCATTTAATGATTCCCCTGGTAAAGTGACTTTTAAAATATACGTGACTGTCAGTTGTTTTGGTGATTTACAGTTAGGAGAAGGACATAATTAAGATCTTGCCAATTTTTCCACCTCTTTCCCTTAACACACCTTTGCCATCACATTCAGTGGTAAAAAAACTGCAACTGTAGTCACAATGTACAAAGAATTCTTGTCTTAATGATTGCGTTCTCCTCTAAATGATTGTAGCAATGCCAGGCAATGAAATGATTTAGATGATGGGGGGCGGGTGGGGTGTTTTGGGGGGGTCCTGGTTTGTTGGGTTTTTTTAAAGGGAAAAAATATACCAATATGACTGCAAGCTTATGCAAAAAAATAATTGCTGATGTTAACCTCTCATCCTTTTTTACTTGTGGTTTTTTATGGTATGTTACTGTCTGTACAGAGATTGACACTTCTGCAGCATATTTCTTAATAGATGCTGCTTCTTTCTTTTTTTAAAAAAAAAGTGTTTTAAGTAGAATTCTTCTTTTTATATGCAGTGATACACAGTAAAGAAGAAAACCAAACTGGATACTTTGTAGGTGTTTGATGTTGTAGTTTATGGAAATGTAAGCTTTTACTTTAATCTACAAATCTGTATTCTGATAACAGGATTCCTAGCAGGCGATGCCAGTTTGCAGTTGAGCAAGCTATCTACCTGGGTGAAAAAGGTACACTTCAGTTGACTTAAATTGTCTAGAGGAGATTGTTTGTGGGGAGTCTTGTATTTATATTGCTTTTACATTGAGGCATACTGAGAAAAATGCATTGAAGTTTGTTCTTAGAGGGGTTTTCTGTAATTATTTTTTTAAAAACAACACTGAATTGAGACTAGGTGTCATCAGAATGATTTCACCTCTTGGCTGTCACGGGGGAGAGGAATGAAAACAAACTTTTGTGACCTGTTTGAGCCAATAAGAGCTGTAGAAATCATACTGTTATAACAAGTGAAGTGGCAGTGGGTTTTATTTTTACCTCCTAATTCATTAAAAAGGACTGATTTCCTGTTTTATGGTTGAGTGATCCATATGAACTCACACGGGTCGTTATCACTTTAACATTAGTTCTGATAAACTCCAAGCAAGCTGATGTATCAGCAGTAATGTTAACCAGTGAAACATGCAAAGTGTTTGTGCAGCTTTCAAATCTCTCTCTCTCTTCTGAACTTAGTGTTATTTCCAGAAAGGCTTGTTTTAAAATCACCACAAGCTATCAAGACACAGAATACTCCTGACTATTGTGTTGTTGATAATGGCCTTGAACAGTGTGCCCAGCAGGAATATAAGGTATCTATGCAGTAAATGTTCCTTAAAATGCTGAATAACATTCAGATTGGTAACAGGTACCTAGCGTACAGCTATTCTTAGAAAGGAATTGTATAATGGAGTATCAAAGTAGTAAAGTTATATTCTGCTGCTTTCTGATGACAGCAGTTTTTGTTTGCCTGGGGACAGGATTTTATGATAACTGATATTATTAAGCTAATACTCTCATCTCAAATGGAAAGCGCTTATAAAAAAATAATAAATGGAATTGTCAGTTTTACCTTAGACTAGTTTTTGTGGCTACCATTGAGTTGATACTTAAGTCCTGTTACTGTGGCAGAAAGTAATTTTGTGATAGAAGGTAATCATTCTGTTCTGAGTAGACTTACTCAGGCTTCCTAACTGCTAATTAAGTTATATGAAGCAAATGTAGAAATCTTTCTTAGAAGGGACTTGAGAAGGTTATCTTGTACTCTTTTATTTGAAGCAGGACTGTTGCCATGGCTAAATCAAGTCAGCTGGGGGGCAAGTGGGAGCTGCTTGTTTATTTTTGTCTCCAGCCTCTGCATAACCTGTACCTCACCACCTTTCCACTTAAGATTTTCTTTTTTTTCCTGATTCCCAGTACGAGTCTTCTGTCCACAACTTGTGGATGTGGTCCCTTGTTACATCATATGTGACTACAAAGAGAGTTTCTCTCTCTTTTTTTTTTTTTTATTCTGATTTAAGGCATCATGGGTTATTAACTGCCTCTTTGCCTCCTCGTGGCAAACTAAAAATCCACACTTTCTCAGCCTCTCCAGTTCATAACAAGGACGTGGTATGGGTTTGTACACAATTCTAGCATCAACAGTAACCCGGGATCCTGAAAAGGGCCTGGGGATTGCTATGCAGCCAGTGTGTTCTCGGCCTGTCTTGGTTCACACAGTTATTCAGTCCCAGGTGTGGAGCTTTCCATTTCTCCATAATGAATTACTGAATTTCATGAGTTTTCTCTTGGCTCTCTTGCCAAGTTTCTCGTGGTTCCTCTGAACTGAAGGTGCAACATCAGGCGTTTGAGGTATGTATGCTGCAAATTTGTTGAGGAGGTTTGTTGAGGGGGTTATTTGGTCTGGTCCTAGTCATTGATGAAGATAAAAATATTGTCCCAGCAACAGCCCTGGGATTCCTAGCTTTCGAACAGCTTCCAGCTGACTATCAAACTACTGATTCATACTCTTTGAGCCCAGTAGTTCAGTCAATCTTGTCTAACTGTCTGTTGATCTTGCTAATATGTCCTCAGGCTACGAAGGATGATGTGGTAAGTAAACCAATTCAAAAGCCTTGCTGAGGTCAAGGAGTATTACAATGACTGCTTTTCTTTTGTCAGCGTAATACTCTGTCCACATAAGTCTCTTCATCATAGAGGAAAGTCAGGTTTGTCTGCCCCTTGTTTTAGCCATGTTGACTATTCCTGGTCACCCTTTTTTTCCAATCATGTGAAGGATGTGGAATCCAGAAGGATGTGCTCTGTGATATTCTCAGGCTTTAGAGTGGTGCTGTGTCCCTTCTAGCAGGGATTTGTTAGAAACCACCAGACAATATTGCTGCTTTTTCATCCTCCTGTGGTAACAATTCAGGCATGTCTCTGGTTTTGCAATTAATATGTGCAGTCAAGGAGCTTCTGCACATAGACCCAGAGCCATGCTGGTGAGAGCAGCAGCACAGGTAGTTATTTTTTTAGCAAGATGCCTGCCTCTTCTGTGTCCTTTCTGTTTGTCTAAATGGTGGAGAACATCACCTGAACCCCTCATGCTTACCCTAGAGCTGCAAACACCATATTCCCTACAAGCAGTTTTCTCCCATGCTGCAACCTGAAAGAGGTGCCATCTTGCTTAGTGGTATGGAATGTGAGTGTTAGCCTTTGTGGAAGGAAACAAATTATTCAGCCATGGCTTAAAAATCCTCATCTGAGCCTGCAAAGTATTTGTGAAATAAATTATTAATGTTAACATAAACCAAACTTTTAATATCTTAAATTTGAGGTGGTAACTCCTAGCACCTTCTACTACTCTGTCTCTGTCTTCACAGTAGACATTCTATTTAATGGGATAATGCTATTTAATGAGGAAAATCAGAACCTAGCCACTGCAAAAGTGTTAGTGAAGATAGTTGCCTCTCATCTTAAGGTTATAAATGTATTTATCTTCACTTGCTGTTTTCAGGTCAAAAAAGCTCAGACTAAAGAGGCAAAATACATGGCATCGAGGGAGATGAACATAACAGATGTGATGAGAGTAGCTGCACAAACAAGCCAATGTGGTATACTTTAATACTTTATATTCAAATATAGACAGTTCAGAGTTGCAATAATTTCAGTAAACCAGGGCTGAGTAAGATACCCTTAAGATGTCTTCGTGTTCTGTCTACAAAGACAAATTCTAGAACAGTACTAGCAAGAATCTTCATTTCAGTCTTTCTGTGGATCACTTAAGCATCTCCAGTTCATACAATCATAGAATGGTTTGGGTTGGAAGAGACCTTAAAGATCATCAAGTCCCAACCCTCCTGCTGTAGGCAGGTTCACCTCCCACTAGATCAGGTTTCTCAAAGCCCCATCCAATCTGGCCTTGAACACTTCCAGGGGTGGGGCATCAAACATCTAGTGATACATTTTGTACTCAAATTATCATTTCCTAGTCGTTTACTGGAAAACTTCTGTTCATGTTGAAAAATTCCAATTTGTTACTGGGATGCTGCGTTTCATTCTTGGTATAGCTCCTTTGCCAAACATGCTAAAACTTTTCCAAAAAGTATTCAGAAAGCCCAGGTGATTCCCATGCTTTCCTGGAAAACATGACTTTAAATATCAGTATACTTAATTGCCAAAGAGAGTGATTTTTAGGATGCCTACAGAAATACTGAATGGATTACCTAGAATGCACTTCTGTCCAAGGCTTAATAAGATTCTGCTACTTGGAAGGTAAAGCTGGACTAATTCAGACAGGATTAAGAGAAAAATTTCAGTAGTCATGACTTAGTACTGGTCATCTAGTACTGGTACTGTACCTGAAGTACCAGGTACTGAAAGTTACTGAAATTTTGCTATTCTAGGACAAAAAAGTGAACTTGAAGCTATGATTACAGATTGTCGGGTTACAAAATCAGTCCTTTTCTGACCTTCAGTGTTATTAAAGATCCAGTATGCTTCTGAAATATTAATGAACCGTTTTCTACATGCTATTCTATGAAATCAGAGTTTTTGAGAAATTCATTAGTTGTTACCACAAAAGGAAAATGAAATTCTTTTGAAGCATGATGTGAATTGGCATTGCTTTTATCTATGAATGTTAAAAATATTTATGTGGAGTTTTAATATATACTTATCTTGATTATAGTTGGTGAAACTGTGACATTCAAAGAGAGAGCTGGTGATTTTTTCAATCCTATGCTGAACAAACAACAGAAGCTGGCAGTGAAAAGAATACTGAGTGGCGAATGTCGTCCAACACCTTACATTCTCTTTGGACCACCAGGAACTGGAAAAACAATAACAGTAATTGAAGCTATTTTACAGGTAACGGTGGATGACAAATCAATCTTCTCTAATCTTCTCAATGTTGGAACATTTAGAGCGAGTCTCTAAGTACCATCATTCTTTTTTCCCAAGGAGGTTTCAAAATACTTCTTTTAAATTCATTTTCTTACAGCTCTGAAAGGGGAGTGATCTTTATAGAACTCGAGAATGGCTTATTTTCAAGTCCTCTTGTCTCTGTCTTTAAAGCTTTAGCCAGTAGTATCTAATTTGTGATTACAGTAGTGCATAATATATTCACGAAGAACAGGTATACTTTACTAGGATAGCCATGAATTAATTCTTCTGTCGGTACACTCGGTTTGAGAGTACTTAGTCATGGCTGTCAAGAATAGTGTTCTGGAACTGCAAAAGTGTGGGTGAATATAACACGGATGCAAAACTCTTCCAGATTCTAGACTCAGTGAAACAAAATGAGCATGTTTGCACTATTGCTACTTCTCTAAATAACCTTTTTTTAATGTCCATCTTCTTTAATGTAGATACATTATACTCTACCAGACAGTCGAATCTTGGTTTGTGCACCATCAAATGCTGCAACAGATCTGATTTGCTTGCGACTGCATCAAAGCAATCTGTTAAAACCAGGAGCTATGGTCCGAGTTAATGCCAGCTTCAGGTCTCTAGAGGTAAGTATTATACATATCTGCCAGTTAATAGTTCCGTTTTAATATCATGATCTTAAAATACTGATTTATTAATGTATCTGTCAGTGGTTATTAGGCTGGTTAGGCTTGTTTAGGATCCAAGATATGAATATATTACTTCTACTTTTCCAGAAGAATTACTGGAAAACATTGATCATAGTCCTTAAGTCAATTGTATGAGTACAGAATCTTAACCTCTTTCCTGCAGTGCTGAACTCCACAAGAAGCAAATACATAACCGGTGGATTTTCGATGTGGCAAGATGCTTTGACTTACAAAGCAATCCTGAAATCTGTTACTGAAGTCAAGCCTTTGTCTCCTAATTAAGACTACTTGCGCAGAAAAATGCACTTTGTGTGTGCATTTTATGTATATGTTAACATTCATATTTATGTATGTATATGAAACATCCATATATGCAATTTTGATCCTTAAAATAAAGAAAACACAGATGTCTTGCATATGTACTGCTTTGTTTAGGCAAATCAATGAGGAATTCATTTCAGTGTGTGAATGAGTCCAAGTGTTTTGCTCAGCTTCTAAAATAGTTTTTAGTGGACTTCTTTTGATTCAAATTAAAACATTTAGTTTTAAAGCAGTATTTTTGTTTCGCAAAATCATAGAATCATCTGGACCAGAAGGGACCTTCAGTGGTCATTTAGTCCAACCCCCCCGCAGTTGGCGGGGACACCCCCATCTAGACCAGGTTACCCGGGGTCTCGTCGAGCCTCACCTTGAATGTCTCCAGGGAAAGAGCCTCAACCACCTCCCTGGGCAGCCTGTTCCAGTGCTCCACCACCCTCATAGTAAAGAACTTAATTCCTTTTCTTTTTCTATATTCCTATACTTTTTCTGCAGCAAATTGATGACATGGTGAAACCTTACTGCAAAGATGGTGATGATATTCGGAAAGCTTCGTGGTTCAGGATAATAATTACCACATGCAGCAGTGCAGGAATGTTTTATCAAACAGAAATACGGTAGAGTATACTATAGACAGAAATGTCACTGAGCTGGATGCTACAAAACCTAGAGCTTTTAGATACCCTTCATACTGTAAATTGAGGTGCTTTAATACAGTTTATTGCATGTGCCTCTACTTTGACATTGTCTTCCTACTTGATAATGTAGGAAGTAATGTTTTAGTAAAAGCAGGGAATTTCTCCATGGTAAATTTAAGAATTATCTTCAATAATGATAAAAATTGTAGACACAATAACTTCTCCTTTACTACCAGTGAGTGAGCAAGCTTTGGGAATTATATTGCTGTTGACAATAATTTTGACTCAATGTGACATCATTGTCACACTAAAAATTATATTGTATTCGGTTTTTACTAAGTCACCTTTATGTAAACAACTGCCGTGTCAAGTGCTGTTAACTAAAGGTTCCTCTGATTTTGATTTTAACTTTGTTAAAGGACACTCTGAAGCCTAACTGGCTTGAGTTATTTGATAGGAACAAAGCCTTTGCTACACGGAGTGCATTCTTTTAATTAAATAGCTGAAGGAAATTGAGAACAGGGAAAGCTTTTCTTTGTGTCTTAAAGCATTGTTTATACCAAGGCTAAGTAAGATAACCAATGGTTGTGCATGTCACAGTTTGTAAGCAAAATCAAAGATGACAAATTAAAGTTACTAGGTTGTTTTTTCTATAATCCGTGTTGAAAATATTTATCTTTGCTCCGTGTGTGTGGAGTTGCCTCGCACACTTGTCAAGGAAGTTAATAGAATTGCTGAGGTCAACCACAGGGTGGCAGAATGAACTAATCTGAAAACAGCCCTCTTTGGGTTTGTGTTATTTAATTCTAGACTTGGACACTTCACCCATGTGATTCTGGATGAGGCAGGGCAAGCAAGTGAACCAGAAAGCCTGATTCCTATTGGGTTGATTTCAGAAGCTAATGGACAGGTAGTTCTCTTAGCATTGTTTACTGAATGGAAAAAAAATACTGCTTTACTGTTATTTATTTTTGTGAATGATGTAGAATACAATCAGCCATTTTCTGGTAATGAGTATGGAATTACTTGTAATAAATCTTACTCATGCACAATATCCGTTTCCCATACTTAAGTGGATTATTTTACATCTAAGACAAGTCTATGTTGGTAGGACAGGATTCAGTGTGTAGAAGATGTCAAAATAAACATCTGCTTTCTTAGTTTACAACAAAATCCTTCTTTGCAAACAGATAAGAAGTTTGGAGGAAAGCAGAATACTTGATATAAATTGACTTTTGAGTTCTGAATTCTGAAGCACGCGTCTTTTATTGAAACTATATGTTTAATAACTGTTTTAATAAAAGATGGATTGTTTGTTTTAATTGCTTGTACAGATAGTTCTTGTTGGAGATCCAAAGCAGTTAGGACCAGTAATAAAATCTAAAATTGCACTGACTTTTGGATTAAATGTGTCCTTACTGGAAAGACTGACATCAAGAAACATGTATCTGAGAGATGAGGATGCTTTTGGTGCCTGTGGAGCATATAATCCTTTGTTGGTGAGTAGAATTAGTGTAATTAATATTTCTCACCTAAATCAAAAAAGCAGAAACTCTGATTCCTGCTATTTCCTTACCACCTTTTTGCTCTGTGCCGCATAGCGGTAAGTCCAGCTTGAGCACTAGTTCTCTAGGAAAGCTTCATTATTTTGAATATATACTCTGAATATAGGAAGGATGCTGAGCCCTCTAGCATGTTAAAACCCTTCTTTGGAGGGATTCTCTATTCTTAAGCAAAATAAGTCAAATATGGTGCACAAAGCAGAATTCTAAATAATGGTTTAAAATTCCATTCCATCCCCATTGTCCACATTTACTGTAACTTCCTAATTTAAAAGTTGTACCTGTTCATTTGTTGAAAATCAACAGAAAAAGACAAACACACCCTCCTCTTTAAACATAAATTTTGCAAACATCATGTTTCAGGAAGGCAAAAAAGAAACTGTTCCTGTTTCTTTATCACCCCTTCCTCTGAAGGATACCTTCCCAAAACTCTTGTATGGTGAAGTTCCTGAAATCTATGTTAAGTGGCAGGGGGAGCATAGTATGTAAATGAGCACAGGTGGTTTCAGCTGCTTTAAATTATTGTCTGAACCTGAAACATAAGGCTAAAGTTAAACCTACTAAGTTGCTTTCCCATTCTCATGGTAGCACACTTTAAAGAATTAAATTGAATGAAAGATGACTAGATAACCACGTAAGCAGAGGAGGGAGGAAATCTGATGGCAGACTCAAGGGGGAAGGCAAGGGTGTTTGGCCCCAGGCTTTACGTTGGATTCAGCCTACTGAAAAACCTGTCACGCTCCCTCCGAATATTTTTTTTTTTTTTTTTTTTTGCAAACTTTCATTGTTGTGTTCCCTTTACAGTGCTTAAGGAGCGTTGATATTGGGAGAGAGCAGGAAGTGTGAGAACTTCAAGGATACCATTGGACTTGAGAATCACATATTAGTCTTTTTACATGATGTATTATTTTCTTTTCAAGCTGGTTATTACTGACTGGAATGTGTTCTGATGCTACCTTTCTACCTTTGACTTCCTCAAAAAAACCCAGGTTACATCCATGGAAATACCATGAAAACAATATGACCTTCTTAAAAAAGGAGAATGTGCCTTATAGATCAAATGTTTAAAGAAACTGGAGATTGACCAATTAATCTGTCATACATTCAATTCTTTTTTTTTTTCCCTTTGGATGGGAAAGAGAGAGTCCTTAAAAAAACTGATTTTTATTTAGTATTTACTTATAGAAGATCACACTTGCAGTTTTTGCCTTTAATACAGTTCTTCAGAAGCTTTAGAAAAGCTAAATGCTAGAAAATGGTAAGGTACTATCTGCTTGTGAGCTGTCTACTGTTTGATGAATAATTGTTTAAGTTACGGATTTTGGTTTTTGTCTTTGCAGATCACAAAACTCGTGAAAAACTACAGGTCACACTCCGCATTGCTTGTCTTGCCATCTAAACTGTTTTATCATAAGGAGCTAGAAGTTTGTGCAGACACTTCAGTAGTAACTTCGTTACTGCATTGGGGGAAGTTGCCCAGGAAGGGATTTCCATTAATTTTTCATGGAATAAGGGTATGTAAAATGTTCATCCAGTGGACCTCTAGTCAGCTGCCTTTAGATTGCTTTCCATGACAGTTTGCTACATTAGAATGAATACAACGCTCTAAAACTAGAGGATTATTAAGGCTTAATTAGGCAGGGGGAAAATAGTACTTTGGGGGAAAAAAAGCTTTTCTTTAGCCTTCTAAGAAGTTAGTAGAAAGTGGTAATATCCACTGTTCAGAGAGGCTTAGTTTTGAACTCTTCTGCCTTGCACAAAATAAAGATGCCAACTCGCTGACACATTATTCTGAGTTAAGATTTAACACTTAAAGTACTGTTTTCATATAAATTCTCCAGCTTAAAAAAAATAAAAAACAAAAATATAAAAAGTTAGATGATACTTGCTCATTGGAAAGGCTGAATAGGGAGGAAGAGAAATTGTATACAATATTACATCATTTTTTGTTTTGCATTTAGGATGTATAAGAATAATCTGTTAATAAATATGTAGTCACTTCTGTACCTGATCTTCATCATCTTGTTTCCTTTCCCCTAATATAGGGCAGTGAAACACGTGAAAGTCACAGTCATTCATGGTTTAATCCAAGTGAAGCAGTTCAAGTAATGCAGTACTGCTGCCACCTTGCTAAAAATGAAAATGCTTTAGTATCGGTGACTGATATTGGAGTGATTACACCGTATCGTAAACAGGTATAACTGATGTCTACGCATTTCAAAGTTGCTGTATTTCATCTTGTGTTTTACATTGTGGCTGTGCTTTATTAAAGTAGGTGGGCATATCTTGAAACCTCACTGTTCTGTGTCACATTACGCAGTGTATTATCAATCATTAATGATCTTAGAATTATGGAATATAGGATTGAAGGGGACCTCAAGGATCTTTCTTGGCAAAAGCATGGCCTAGACAAGAAGAGTGTCCTAGTGGCCTAGACAAGAATGTTGGGGAATCCACCGCTTCCCAAATTATTCCAGTGGCTGATTGTTCTCATTATGGAAAAATTTTCCTCTTGTGTCCAAATGGATCTCCCCTGCAGTAACTTGTACCCATTACCCCTTGTCTTTTCTGTGTGACTCCTTGTAAAAGGCGAGTCTCCATCTTCTTTGTAGCCACCCTTTAAATACTTGAACATGGCGATAAGGTCTCCCCTAAGCCTTCTTTTCTCAAGGTTGAACAAACCCAATTCTTTCAGCCTTTCCTCTTGGCAGGCTTGTTTCCATTGAAATCTAAACCTAGATAAAGACAGCAATAACTAAGTTCTACTTCCTATGGGAAACTTTTAAGGGGAGATCTGCTTGCAGTTTTGGAGACAGAAGCAGATTTTGCCATTGTCGGGAGTAAAGAGTGCAAGTCAAGAATTCATTCTCGAACAGCTGGAACAGCAATCTGATTGTGTCACTTACTCTCTGCACTGAGGAGAGGAACAAAAGGGAAATGTAGTGAAATAGGTGGCATGTCATCTTGTGTAATGGCTTTGAAGAAACTAGAGGAATTGAGACTTCTTAGCTGTCATGTTGAAGTTTGTGCTGCTATTTAAACAGGTAGAGAAAGTTGACCATCAGCTTCAAATGCTGTGCTTTATTTTAAAAAATTTTTATATTCAAGTCTGTTAAGTATGTGATGTCTGCTTTTGTTTTAAAAAGAAGGTTAAATCTGCTTTCATGTCCAGAAGGTGCTCTGGACAGTGTGCATACTGGGTTTCTTGGTGTTCACATCTCAGTATTCATGGCCTTGCATGCATGGATTGGGGGAAACACAATGAGGTGTGTGGAAAAGAACAAACCCTTTTGAAGAAATCTCACTTCCAAATTAGAGCTCTCCCTGTACTGATCCTAGTGGTCAGGTGTATGCATCTGCCCATATTTACAGTTACTATTGATTTTTCAAATATTTATACATAGTATTCAGGCGACTGAACCTCTTGCACTCCCTAAAACATTTCACATCATTTAACATTATTATGTTCATCTGCCTGTGATGCAAGACATATCATTATAATGTCTGCTTCAAGAAAGTCACCTTGTATTGTGGGAACAACGATTAGAAAGTAGTCATTGACTGTAATCCTCAGCTTCTATGCACAGTTTCTTGCTAAATTTCCTGGAGCACTTACTATATAGTCTCCAAGCAGCTTTGAGCAGATGGCAATATACTCATCCCACACGTACCAGCATTCCAGTGCGAGACTCCCTGTTCTCGTTCTCTTTTGGGGAGGGTGCTTAAGGTCACATCTCACCTCTCTCTTTCCCTCAGCATGATTCAGCTGGGAGGCAAAGGTAGAATCTCTGCACAGTCTTCTTCAGGGGCTGGGGGAAGGTGCTTGCCCTGCCACACCTGTCGTAAGCATGGGTTTGGATATAACACATACTGGAAGAAGAGGGTTTATGGATCTAAGTTGTTCTTCTCATTAAAAGGCACTGTTCAATTTTTTGTTTAAGTGATGGTGGTAAGTATTTCACCTTTTAAGTTCTGTAACAAATCTGATAATTCTCAGGAAAAGTTACTGGTTTATTTTAAAATGTTACCAGTGAATGATTGGCTAATCTTGGTGTAGGCATTCCCTGTAACATCTCTGTGTTAAATCACATACTTGTATATGTAGTATGTTGTCAGCTTTGAAGTAATCCACTCTCAAATGAGAAAATAAATTCCTTTAACCACTTTTTTTTTTTTGGCAGGTGGAAAAAATTAGATTTCTTCTGAGAAGTATTGATTTGTCAGACATTAAAGTTGGCACAGTAGAAGAGTTTCAAGGGCAGGAATACATGGTTATCATCTTATCAACAGTATGTATATTATTTGTGGTCCTGTAGAGAGTTTTATGTGTCTGATTCTCTGTTTCCTTTTTGATATAAGGGTTTTAAAAATTAAAAAAAAATTTAAAAGGTTTATTTTTGTCTGTCTGTTGCACTATTTGAAAACAGATCTTAAGTGCATGGAAACAGTACAGCAGCTGTGATTTTGATGTAAGCCTTAAACCTTTGTAGAGACTCATGCTGAATTTTTTTAGTTTCATGCAGATAATGTACCTTTTCATTCTCCCTATGCACACGTAAGTGGAACTGGGTACATTATAAATATTACGGAGACAAGTGTGTAAATCAGCTGCTGTAGATTCTTAACGTTCTTTCTCACCCTCAGTTTGGGAATAATCACTTAATGGTATAGAGCTGATGACTCCCCATACACCGGTGCTGACTGTGCCTAGAAGCTGAATACCCTTATTCACAATTTATTCATTTTGCATTGGTAGGAGAGCACTTGATAAGTCTTTCATGATCATCTTAATGTGCTCTTTAAGTGCTGTGCTGGTTGTATTATAGGGATCTTGGTAAAGGTCTCTTCTAGGTGCTAGCTTTTTGGATCTGGGACTATCAAATGCCTTGAAAAAAGGGTCTGGGGAAGAGAATAATCCCTGCTGTGTTTCTGCTTCAGCAGTACACTAATCACAGGCCATCATTTTAACAGTACATCACCTCCTTGATTCGGAATTGGTTTTGTTTGACCATATCTATGTATGTGTGAAGGTATGGCAGCGTAAACTGCATCACTAGAGATTTTTAGACAACTATGAAAATGCAGAGGTATTTAGTTTCACTCTTTGCAATAAATGGGTCTTTCAGAAAAGCACTGACAAAAGACACTGTTTAGGAAACATGGGAAGATGATGTCTGTGGATTTGTGGTGAGCACATCCCTTGTATTTGACAAGGAGGGAAAGAGGATTGTTACAGAGTACTGGGAGGGAGTTGCCGTTATTATTTGGAAGCTGGCAGACCTTGTCTCTCATCATCTGCAAACTTGATGGTCAATATGCTTCAGCTGACATCTCTTTTTTTTTTTTTCCTCTGAAAGATCTGAGTGCATGTTATCTGTAGATGACAAAGATGTAGTCTTTCAGGCAGTTTCCTATAGTGTGGAAACCTAGTAGTAGCATCTGAGACATCAGGCTTAGGAAGACTGAGGCTGAGCTGAGGTTATATGTGATTGTGGACCAGTTCTTTCTCTCTAAATGGTAGATACTACTCCAGTGCATGCACATATCCCTGATGGTTGAATTCACATGAAAGCCCTATAAAGGGAAAAACCACAGCAGTTTCTTTACGTCCTGCGTCTCCCCAGGCATGTAAGACTGATGACTGGGGCTCTTGACAGGAGATTTTTCTTCGTGCTTCTAAGGAGGAATCAGTGTGGAGTCAAGAAAGTGTAAGCAGCAGCTGGTAAGTCAGCTGACAGCTACTGAGGCTTTTTGCCTCAGAAGACAGCTTCTTGCTACCAGAATATGGGATACAATCCTTCATGTTCTGAGACAACATCCATCAAATGCGCACTCTTGTAGGTATGCTAAACTGGACAGAAGTAAAAAAAATCTGTGCTGAGTCAGTGGAAAAGAGCTGGAAAACCTCAGAGAAAGGCTAACTTAATACTTTGACCATCAGCAAGTGATACCAGTTCAGTGTACGTGATTGTTTGAGGGTTTGGGCTTTCTTTTGGTGGGCATTACAGGCCCTACATAGATGTATTTCTACAGTGTGGAATTCAGTTCAGAATATAAAAAAAGTCTGCATATGTTTTCATTTTTTCCAGATGGTAATGTGCTTTTGGTGCAGTAAGTCTCTAAGTAAAGTACAAGATTTAAGTGTTTGGAATGTGAAATTTCTGAGGTGTTGGTGATCTTCAATCCCTCAGGACTGTTCAAGAATGTACAGTACAGGCAGAGCCTGTATAAGTCTGAGTAATACAAACTGATCAAAGGAGGAGGTATAGGACATGAATGTGTAGCTGAAGATATGACCAATACTGGTCTACTTTTAACAAGAGTAGATAGGATTTCCAGAAGAGAGGAGGATAAAGCAGCTGTGTAGGCAACCAAAGCACTGGTAAGCAGAGTGAATGCAGGGATGGAAGAACAGTTAGTTTTTGGGTCGTCTTTTGTGTCTTGGGGGAAGAGTTTGTTGGATTTTCTTGCTTGGTTTTTTAGTTTGGTTTTGGGTTTTTTTTGTTTGGGTTTTTTTTTTTTCCCTGAGGGCAATGCTACTGTGCTTACTTTTTTTGCTCTGTGTCATACCGTGGTTTTTGAATCCAGCACTGTACCTCTCTTAAAGTAGTTCCAGGTATGTACTATACTCCTATTTATAAGAACTCGTTATTTAGGTCACAAAATTTTCTTTTATCAAAGATGGTTTCAAATATAGGTGAAATAAATAGAGGTGAAAATTTAATGAGCAGCACTTACAGCAAGGGAGTTGCTTTGGCCATTTTTCCTAAGCCAGGTCAAAGCACGCTGAAGCTACTGGGGAAGGCTTGCGTGACGGCACACTGGGAGTTGTCATTCAGCTGTAGGAATTAGAATACCAGCAGCTCAAGCATTTCAATGGAAGCAGTTTTGGTATCTTGTGTTTCAAATTACAGTGGATAGTCTTGATGCTAAAAATGAAACTAGTACAGCATTCTCTTGAAATTGCTGAAGCTGCATTAGCAACCCGCTGGAGAGCAGACCTTCTGTGAGAACGCCAGTGGTGGGAGATAGCTAGCTGAAGATTGGATTATGAAGCCAATTTATGCGTTGCTGACTGAGCTGGGGATTGCTGCAGTAAGCAAATACTCTGTTCAAGTTACACTATGGCTAGATAAGTTGTTTTCTTGTTATTCTAATTCTCAAATTATCTTAATTATTTTCAGGTGCGATCTCATGAAGACTTGCTTGCTGATGATAAATCCCACTTGGGCTTTCTTTCTAACCCAAAGAGATTTAATGTAGCAGTTACGAGAGCAAAAGCTTTGCTAATAGTCGTGGGAAATCCTCATGTTCTTGTAAAAGTAAGTTTGGGTTTATATCTCTGATTTGCATGTGTGTAATTTGCCACAGTAAATTAATGACTTGAGGCATTAATTTGATGTACGGGAACGTGAGATTATTAAGAAGTGGTACGCTGTCTTCAGTCTGCATTTGGGAAGATCTGAACTCCATAGGTTCCTCCAAGTATGGACAGTTCAGGCACCCACACATCAAACTTCCAAGCACACAGGACATTTTAGTTGATCTGTGCATATGGGCTCCTACCTTCTTTTTCTCTCTAGAAGAGGTCAGAACCTCAATGCTGAAGCTCTGCAGCAGCCTACAAGTCCAGTAGACGTGTTCTGAATTACCTTATGCAATCAGATTCTTCACAAAATGCAGTTGCTTCAATTTTTAAATGGTGAGTGGTAGGAGTGATTGTTCATGATTAAAATAAGTCTGCCAGAGTGGTGGTCTCCTTTTGAACCCATGCATGGTCCTTCTATAGGAGTAAGGTGAGTTTTTCTTAGTACCTGCTAAGATGTTATGTCTGACTTTCTGGATAAGAAAAGCACTATTCCAGAAATGGTCTCAATAGGAATATTAAGCTCTGCCTCCCCACACCTACGAGCAACAGATGTAACTTACAGCAGCTATAGGTATCTTCCTCCCATGCAACACTGTGCCTGCACCATTTGTAGAGCTCTGTTTCAGGAAAAGGTCCTGTTAGATCTTCTGCGTTCAAGTGTCATGTGAATTTGTTTGCAAATTCATTTTACAGAGCAGCATGATTTAAATTAACCACTAATCTTTTCTTGTAGGATCCCTGTTTTTGTGCACTGTTAGAATACAGTTTAACCAACAGAGTTTATGTAGGTTGTGACCTACCTCCGGAGCTGGAATGCCTGCAGAAGTGAGTGTCTGGTCTTTACTTTAACCATGCTAGATATGGATCAGTTCCCAATATTTCTAAAGCTAGTATCATTTGAAAGATTGATAAACGCAACAACCTGGGTTATCATAGTAGGATTTGATTTTGCATTATTAAGTTTTGTTAAAGGTAATAACATGTAATGTAACTATATTTTCTCCCACCTCATAGGAAGACTCTGAGCATAAATATCAAATAAGAGCTGTTACTGACTTTGGTATTTTATGTATCTCTGTATTGGATGACCTTAAAGATTGGGAACTGGGGGACAGGAGGTGCAGGGGAAATGTTTACAGTGACTGTACTGTAATTAAAGAAATTTGTTTGAAGATTGATTTAAACGTCCTTTCTAGTAACACATAATATGTTGTTAATTATCTACTAAATGATTTTTTTTTTAAATCAAAATTGTTCATGGAAAGACTAGCAAAATTTTTATCTTTTTCTCTTTAAGTGACAGATGTGACTAGCTTTTCAGTGTTCAAGATACATTCAGTCCTCATCTGTTTTGAAACTAAGAATGCTTAATAAGAAATTCAGTCCTGAGGAAAGCCAGCACCTCTGGTCCTCAGGGAAAGGCATGTGTTCTGAAATGGTTGGGATTTTCTCCAAACAAGATTTTTTTTTTTAATTATTATTTTAAGAAGTGAGAAAGTGGAAATTTAACAGCATAAAATAGTAGTGGCAACCTGCTTGCTTTTGTGTTTAAAATGAATGTCTTTATGCCTCTGCATGGAACAGTATGCCTCAGTCTGTAGCACTATGCCTGAATCCTCCAAGCTTCAGAAGAAATACACTGACAAGCTCTTGCATTAGATTTTCCTATTCTATAATTTTTTTCAGATTCTCAATTTTTTCAGACTGTTGTAGTGCCTCCTAAAACTGGACCATCCTGAGAACATATGTGTATCTTGTAATTTTGTTATGGGAGTGTTACAGTAATAGAAACATGATGTGAACTGGAATGATACATGAGTATCTCCACTTGACTGATGTTGAGTATCTTTATCCAAGCATGCTTAAAAACCCTACTTCCCATTTTTCAGGCCTTTGTATAGGCAGCCGAGATCAAATGGGATTTTCTTGGTTTTTCACTGCAGTGCAGCTGTCTGTCAGAACAATGCTTCAAGTAGTGTTTTAAAAAAAAAATAAAGTCATATACTGCATCTCAACAAGTACACTGTAGAATGAAGTGTCTTTTATTTTGACAAAAATAACTGATGCTTTAGCAATATTCCTGCTATTAGTTTCATTGGCAACTGTGTTGTCCCCTTAAACAGTGTTTTTTCTCTTTTTCTTGTCCTCTCCTTGGTGATTGGGTACTGGTACTGGGGCTGGTTCTCTTCAACATCTTTATCAATGATCTGGACGAGGGGATCAAATGCACCCTCAGCAAATTTGCAGATGACAATCTGGTGGGAGTGTCAACCTGCTGGAGGGTAGAAAGGCTTTGCAGAGGGGTCTGGACAGGCTGGATGGATGGGCTGAGACCAACGGGATGAGGTTCAATAAGGCCAAGTGC
>JAOTQQ010000001.1:21452728-21472484 GCA_026546715.1 Gallinago undulata
CCTCAGCCTTCTCCTCATCCTTTGTCACTATGTTACCTTCCATATCGAGGAGAGAGTGGAGGTTCTCCCGAGTCCATGAACCTCATTTGTGTGGAGAGTCAGTGCTATCGCCACAGAAAAATCCAGCAGGAGAAACTTAAAGAACAGATATCTTTTTAAAAGTGACTCATCGCAGAAGGAAAGAAACATTACAAAAATGCAGAATTAATTATTACCTAATTTATTAATAGTAGAAATAAAAATAAATTCCTAACAGGCAGATTAATGCTGTCATTTGTAAATTGCTATTTAATCTTTCTCTAGATTAAACTGCAGATCTGCCTGGGATTGAATTCAACAAGATTTGGTCTGGACTCAAAAGCTAGTTTTGTAGTGATATCCTGAAGTAAAATAAATTAGCATTGTTTCCTCAGCATGACAAGAAGTGTTAATAGTTCAAGATAGCTTTCCCTTCTGGTTTTTATTCTTACGTCCCGATGTTTGCATCCGTGTAGCCAGGCAAGACTTTTTGAACGTGCTTTGAGAAGCAAAGGGAAGCTGTGGATCTATTTATTTCATAAATTCAACTTATTTTTCCCACTTCTTTTTGTGCAGTAGGTTAGGGATGTATGCAGAAAGCTTCACGATGTTTGAGGAAGCCATTGGCTCATGGTCCTGAGTGTATGAATGCAAATGTAGACAACTAATGGTATGTTAAAAGTGTGAACAAACCCACATCATCCATGCACTCAGACGGTGAGGCGGGTTACTTCATTTTAGAGACTGGGAACTGTAGAACTGGCTAAGAACGTGAAAAATTATATCATCCCAGTTTTCAGTTAAAGGCAATCCCAAACATTAACTTCTAAAAAATACCTGTGCATTGTTTGCATCTGGAAAGTCAAGTTCTGATGGAGCATTTTTGAAGTGCTTTATGTAGTAGAGATACAGGCTCTGCGTAAGGACATCTATTCTCCACTGACTGCAAAGGAAGGGGTCCCATTAAAAGCTCAGAAGGTAATAAGATTTTTTAAAAATAGTAACATTTTGAGTAAATGAATTGTCTTTAAATCAGTGTATATTTGCATGCATTGGGGCTGAAAACCTTTAAATGATGACCTCCCATCAGGTACTTATTGAATCCCCTTTCTCCCCTTTTAACAGAACATTACAGATATAATGCAAATTTTTGAAGAGCTGCCTGCCTGCTCTGTGGTAGCTGCATGCAGTGTAATAACCCATTAACACCTGAGCGGTTCCATTAGCACAGAGAGGGTGAGACAGGTACCTCAGCAATTCTTCCACCTCACCGGCATCGTCTGTGCCAGCAGCGCCTGGGGAGGCACGGACCTCCCTCTCCCCGGCACGGTAAGAAATTACCACACACCCTGAAATCCCCGCAGGGCCTCAGACCCATCACATCTATCACGTTAAAAAAAAATGCATAGCTTGATCTAACTCCCACCGCCAGCAGCTTCATGCCATGTATCTGAGACTTTGCTAGAGTTACTCCTGCTTTCCATCGAGTGATGTGGAGCAAGGTTTAGACAGGCATCTAGTTTCTTTCTTCAGATAATAGTCAGGACTTTGCAGGTTTAATCGGGATTTGTTGCCATTATGACATTCCTTTAGTGATTTTTTTCCAGCTTCATTTCTTTTACTCATTAGAAATGTGCATTTATCTTACATTCAATAAGAAGACACATTAAGATCTAATATTGCAAAGACTAATTTTTCTTTTGTGGCTTTAGGATCATGATGAACAGCTCACAGCTCACAGACACTAAGCTGAATGCCCAAAGGGCAGCACCAGATTTTCTGCAGATATTACCTGTCTTGCTTGACCTGACTGGTTTTTACTTGACTACTTCTAATGTGAAAATGTCAGTATATACTAATTTAATTCTGCTCCAGCAGAAGCTTTGCTGTATAACCTAAGCCTACAAGTTTTTTCCATCAGATATCTATGCTGTTGATATTGTCATATATCTAGCAACGCGTGAATCAGCATGAAATTTATTCATATGCTGTAAACAAAAAGTTGAGTACATATTAAATATCTTTCAAATGCTTTCAAAAAGTCTATTGCATTAAGTAACCATTTCAGAGTTTATCAGATTTGTGATTTTGTCCAAATGTGCTTGATACAGTTTGCTTCAGATGTGGATTTCTGGGTTCCTGGCGTAACACCTGGTCTTCTCTTTGGCTTCTTAGCAAAATACATCAGTTACAAGAAGCTCCAGAGACACTAAGGTGCTGTGTGGAGCTGGAACGCCTTCGGTTCCCACCAGCTGAAAATATGACATGACCTGACATTAGCAGGGTCAGGAAGAAGCCACATGCATTCCACAGCCTTCATACTGGGGCAGTGTCTGCCCTTATCTTGTTGATTGGCATTAGTTACAATAGTTTATACAGCATGTTCTCTACAATTTCTCCTCTGGGCAGACTACATGGCCAATAGTCCACCCATTTTAATTATAGGGGAAATGATACATTTTTTTCAGACTAAAAAGAAGTTCTTCAGGGTTCAAGCAGTTGTTTAAGTTCAAAATTATTCAGCTTGGTTTTTAGTTAACTCCTTAATAAACTGTCTGCAGATTAACTGGCTCCCCTAACTTGGTTGGGTTTTTTTTTACATGACTAGTTATTTTTTACAGCCAAGCTCTAGCAGATAATGATGGAATATAAAGTATCTGCCCCTTACTGCAGTATATTAGTTTTGTCTTCCTGCTACTTTCCAAAGAAAATGCTAATTCAGTGTAACTTCATTTTCTGCATCATAACTGACAGCTTTACCCTCCCTGCCCACTGCCTGATCTTTTTGGCTGTTAGGGAACCTTGCCACTTGTCTTCATCCCCACAAACAAAAGGGGTTTGATCAATAACTTCAGCTTATATCGTTAGGCATACTCTAGGAGTCCCGTGAGCTTTCAGATGAGTATTTCCATCCTGGAAACATCATGCTGGTTTTCGTGGGTGCCCTAACTCTGCACTAGCAGTAGGGGCTTCTGCCAAAATCAGTATTTGACAATATAAACTCCGCATAATGGGAAATTACTCAACCACTGATATTCGCTATTCGGATGTATGTAGCTCAGTACAGTCAGGCTAATATTGCAGACCTCCACATTATTACACCTAAATTACAGCAGCGCCCAGCGAGAGCTCAGCCAGACTGGAGCCCGCTTGTGCTAAGCGATGTACCTGCACAGATCATTTGCAAACACGTGTGCAGTCGCTTAGCCTTACCAATCTGAATATTTCCACTTTTTTTAGTATGGCTGACTGTGTAGGACAATAAAATTAAGAAAACGTGTCAGGGTTTTATAGCAACAGGGACACAACCAGCAGCACGTGCAGGTTTGACAAAACAGCACATGAATTAAAAATGTTTTTCCCAAGGCTAAATCAGTAACAGCTGTAGGATTACAAGAGAAAACTGTTATGTTGATAGATGAGAGTCCAGCTCTTTAGTAGATATATTTCATGTAATCTTACCCTAATAGCTCTTAGGGGTGACATCACTTACAAAGCAAAATGTTTGCTGCCAGGAATGGAGGGACATGATTTGCAGCAGTTACACAGCACTTACACCACAGTAGCTCTCAAAGGCATATTTTCTTTCTGGGTTTGGGCATCTTTCCAGTTGTAAAAAAGACGTGAAACCTACCTATGTAACATAAGGTTAGAGAACAGGATTAGCTTGGAAGGGACCTCTGGAGATCGTCTGGTCCATTTCCCCTGTCCTGAGCCCATGCAACAGGGTCAGGTTGCTCAGGGCCACCTCTTCTAGGGTTTGACTACATTACGTGTTGGTTTTCTTTTCTTAAGAGCAATTAGAATTTCTATAGTTCAAACTTGT
Source organism: Gallinago undulata (assembly GCA_026546715.1). Classification (NCBI taxonomy): domain Eukaryota; kingdom Metazoa; phylum Chordata; class Aves; order Charadriiformes; family Scolopacidae; genus Gallinago; species Gallinago undulata. Next base: position 21,456,573 of record JAOTQQ010000001.1, read on the forward strand.
GTCCTTCCTTTCTCATAGGAAAGTGAAGAGAAAAATGTTTCTTCAACAACCTTCTGAAATAATATAAATAAAAGAAAGCCAAATAAAATAATTAATTAAATTCGTTTAAACCATCTGAAATAAGCAGAAATTCCCTACAACATATCTAGGAGGATCTGTTGGAGATTTTGCCCTTTTCTAGAGGACTGATAACTACTAATTATCTCTGGAACAAGACAGAATTAGTATTACTTCAAACCTTTACCAGCTTAGTTTGCCTTGTGATAATTTTAGGCATCAAGTTTGCTTGCACACCATTTTAATATTAAAGTCAATAGAACTACTCAGAGCTATAAATTACAGAAAGTGTATTTATCATTCAGGTTTTGAACTGAAGTTTTACTTAGTTCAAGGGCACAAGAGGCTAGGATATTCCAGATAGATAGCCTCAAAATGTAAAGAACATCAATGTAGACAGTAAAAACAACACATTAATGACCCTGCGTGGCATTCCCAGCACTCCAGATTCCTGAGGATTGTTTGTGTTCCTCCTCAGCCCAGGCAGGTTTCTTGCCTTTGTCTTACACTACACCTGAGCTACTAAACCCTGTGGAGAGCTGATGGACTAGAAGGACTTCCCTGTCTGTTGCTTACTCCTGAGCACTGGGCATTTTGGTTGGGAGCGATAGTTTAGACCCAGCTGCTGGACATCCTGAAGAAAGGACTATTAGACATGTGCAGACCAGATCTGCAGCAGGGGACACTGCGAGATTGCAGGTGCAAACTCTGTGCTGTAGTGCAGAGACAGCCTGCTAACACATGGCAAACCTGACTCATTCAGGACGTACAAGACTGGGCAGGTAACAGGAACAGTGTGCATGTGGAAGCTGTGAGGAGTCTCACCTGTGCCAGATTTCTTGCACTTGTCAGGGAAATCACAGGAACGCAGCAGTCCTACTGCAGGGTGCGATGCAGATGCTGCCTACTGCTGCTGGACTTTTCGTGGTTCTGACTGGGGCAAACCCATCATTTCACTGTGTTATATAGAGTGTTATATGTGGCACCCACATTGATCATTGAGAATTTACTCTATTTCTCACATATATAGAATCACAGAATCATGGAATCCTCTGGGTTGGAAGGGAGCTTTAAGATCATCTAGTCCAACCATCAACCTAACTCTGATTAAAAAAAAAAAAAAAGAAAACCATACAAAAGAACCCCCCACATTACTAAACTATGTCTCTAAGCACTATGTCAACCCATCTTTTGAAAACCTCCAGGAATGGTGCCTCAACCACTTCCCTGGGCAGCCCATTCCAACACTTAATAACCCTTTCAGTGTAAAAATTTTTCCTAATATCCAATCTGAACCTCTCCTGGTAAACTTGAGGCCATCTCCTCTTGTCCTATCGTCTGTGACTTGGGAAAAGAGACCAATCCCTACCTCTCTACAACCTCCTTTCAGGAGATTATATATATCCAATATATTTGGTTCTGATTTATTTTTTTTTGCAAAACACTGCAAGAATTTTTCCCTTCTGAGCTCTTTACTTCAGTCTAAATCTCTGAGATGAAACTAAGCCAAAATATTCATGTATAGGCTATAGTCATCGCTTATTCAAAGGGGAAAAAGACAATTATGAGTTCTTGAATAGTAAAAGCAGATGATTTTCTATTTTAACTCATTCTCCTTGTTGCTATATTATTATTAAAAACAGCTTTATTATTAACTAGGCAAAGCACTGGTTTTATTATGAGTTTTCATCCAATCTTCTTGTTCCAGAAATATATGTTTTGGCATCCATGAGAAAATATGCCCATGTCTGGAAATAAATGCCAGGAAATCTCCATTTGTACGTGCCCATCTGCAAACTTTAGACAGCAAAAGCCACTGAAGATTGTATTCTGGTTCTGCATTACCTTTTCTGTGATATTATCTTGTAACAATGAAGAATTGCAGTCACCAGCTGAAGTCGTCTGGACACTAAGTCCTTCCAGTATCTGGTTCAGTTTTCACTGGAACACCTCTTGATGACAGGCAGATGCCCAAATTCATATGCAGCAGCATCTGCCAGAAGATGTGACAAAGACTGTCTGATCCCCGTAACTCAAGATATGAAAAATAATTGACCTTACAAGCAGGTACATATTGGAAAGCATCCACACCTCTGCACATGTGGATGCCAAGCTTGAGACAGGTAAACTCCCTCTGCTCCCACACATGCTGTCTGGCCTAACAGCCTCCAATCAATGGTTATTGATGCTCATGCTGTGCCTAACAGTCTTATGGCAGTTGGTAGGGGCAAATCTTCCCTCTCCATGGGAATGCAGAGCCGTTCCCAGGAGGACACTTCCCTGTGGTGCATTGTGAGAGTTGTTTTTTCTTAGCAGGCTTAAGGGCAGAAGTTGTTAGTTTGCCAAGGCATATGGCTTTGCAGGGCCTGCACACTGTTGGGCTCTGCACTTACTGGCAGTTGTGGTTTGGGACACTAGATCAGAGAGACAGTTCGTCATTATGTGAAGGCATTGAGTATGGAGACTGAACACAGAGCATATGATAAATCTGGCAAACAAGATGAATGCTGCATTCTCATACATCAACACTTAAGGAGCAGCAGAAAAGCCACAGCATGGTAGGTGGGATTGTACTGCCTTGCTGACATAGGACAACCAGTAATGGCTCCACAATGTCTGGAGGATGTCATGGGTGTAAGGGAGGTACTCCAGTCTTTCAGGGCCATGGTACAAGACTGAAGAAATCCATTCAAGTACTGAAATGGGCTCTCAGCAATTTTACTTTGCAGTCCAGTACGTTTAGAAGATTGAGGGTAGGGCTGGCCTGTGCATACGGAACACAAAAGCAAAATGGCACTGGTTTGAAAATCACCTGGATGTCAAGACTGCAAAAGCATGTACAAACAGGCGTGACGTGCCTTTGTCACAGTCTGTAACTGGAAAACTCGAGGCGAATATTCCTTTGCAGAGCAGAGCCTGCAGAGCCCACATACTGATGGATCCCTTAACCAAACAATGTGCCCTCATAAGAACTACAGACTTAGGGTTAAAGCAGGCAACGGAAACTAAGGATGCCATATGTGCTCAAATTCATGCCCCACGCCTGACAATTCAAATGAGTAATTACTCGTTTGAAATGCATGTGCTGTTTTGTGGATTGTGAACTGTTGTTAGACATGTTGTACTGATAGCTTACAGATTCTAAAGTGATTCTTTTGCCTTGTGGGGTTGGGGTTTTTTTTGAGTGCTCCTGGGATGAGGACACTGTTAATCTTTATGGAGTATTTTGTGCCTAATTAATTGTAAGGACTTAGGTAGCTGAGGGCTTTTATTTTTCTTTACAGAATAAAATATCAATTAAAATGTAAATCTCTGCGATTGCTGGCTTGGGGACATGGGTATCCCTGTAATTCAACTGTGTAGATTACTAACTGTTTTCAAATACTTTAATAATAATATGCTGGCACAGCTGCTCCTCATTTCCTTACATTTAAACTGACAATATGAAGTGGTAAAAACAAATGATGACCTGTAATAGTTTTGTCAATGTATGCAAAGGCATAACAGTTAATGGTCCCTATCAAGAAGACTGCAACCTGCATGAACAAAACCTGATGAAAAATGCAGGTGTTTCACTTACCTCTTTGTCTTTCCTCAATTCTTTTCCCTTTCATGTCTTTGCTTGGACTTGGTGCAGGGCTGACTAGAGACTACCTGGATGACAACTGTTTCTCCCCTTTACTTGCTTATCCATCTCCCTGGAATCATCTTCACTCTGCAGTAGCAAAAATGGAAAAGCCAGATTAACTCCCTGTTAAGCATCTGCCAAGGAATCTTTGCAGTGAAAGGCACATGCATCTCTCCAGAACAAGACACCGAGGTCTGACACATGCTGCGGCAAGAGAGGAGCTGTGCACTCCTAACCCTGTACAGAATCACAGACCCACAGGAAAAGATGCTGGAAGTTGCTTAGGGTGGTTGTGATCTGGTGGTGTTGTCCCTCACCTCAACTCTCCTTTTTATTCCAGAAACCTGTGCAAAGTTCTCTTTTCTCCTGCATTTCTCTGCCTCCTGGAACATGGCCTGTCTCCTTTGGCTCTGCAGTAGTATCTTCCACAGCTCTCTTCCCAAACTCCCTCCAGGATAGCAGCGGTACGCTCAGCCTTCTGGCAGCACCGCTTATCTTGCAGATCTCAGAGCTCCGCACAGAACCCAGCCACCCAGAAGTCTTTAACAAACAGGCAAGAGAAGGAATCCCTCCAATACTACTTCTGCATGTCAAGATGTAGGGTTAAAAACTTCCTTTCTCTTAATATACCATTTATTTGAAGGCTGGTGCACAGAAATAGCAAGAAAACAGTTAAGCATAACTGACTGCTCTGACCAACTGTAAAATTATAACATTAGCATTTTCCTTTACTTTTCATTAAAGAAAATCCTGACATACTATAGCAGAGGAGACACTGTGATATCCTAAGGATTACAGCACTTCCCTGGGAACTAATAAATCTGAGTTTTAGGCCCTCTTCAGCCTGAAGAATTTGAATCTGTACTTCTCAATAAAATGCCTAATCATGCTACAAAACAGGCTCCAGCAGTGGTGTTCTCCATCCGTCCTGCTGAAGCAGAGCCAATGTGCAGCAGAGAGTGCAAGATTAATGGGACCAGGGAGAGGGGACAAGCAATAGGGGATCTGTGTGCAGCACAGAGAGATAAAGACTCTCAGCAATTTATGAGTCCTGAAGAGTTTTGTTCCCTGTTGCAAATGATATTTATGTATTTTGGTTTATGATGCTCAAACAAGCAGGACTAGCAGCAGAAAACAGGGCTCTTACCCCTTCCCTTAGGGTTTAAGGAAAAAAAAAATCATCATCTCATGTGTACTTCCTTGTTCATTTGCATTATAAGTTTACTTCGACTTTAAATGCTTCTTGCTACACTGAAGTGGCATTATGACGGACTGCCTTGTGATACTTAATACCACTGCCTGGCAGGATGAAGCCTTTACTTTGCAAGCTTCAGAGTGGAGTTTGAAAGAATGTTGCTGATTGCAGTCTGCACCGAGCAAAGCGGTTAAGCATGTGCTTTGCTTTCTTTTGTCCAGAATTTGAAATTTTGAAGCAAGAAACTAAAACAAGAAACAAACTGCTTTCTGTTAACAGAAAGGTACAAGTATAAAGACACCATGAACTCAATACACAATACATGTATGTCTTTAGTCTCATCTGAATTAATACAAACTGCCAAAATTAAATTCAAATAAATTTTTAAGATGATATTTTCTTTGGTTTTTTTTTCCCTTGGTTTAGTTTCTGTACTTTGATAGGCTCTGTCCGAATGTATATTCAATTTCATGTTGATAATTCCATCTGTAGGTCACATGCACTCTTACACCCAACCTTTCTGATACTGTATGCATTTCCAGCCATGAGCAATCTGTCTGCAGCTGTGGTCCCTGCTACTGAAGCATTTCAGCACCGAGTCTCACTGTCTTCAGTGAGACTCACTGACCCTCCACAAAACATCCACATTGGGACGCCATATACCCTTCTGCTTTGCACCACTGTAAGCATTCTTGACTGCACAATGATGAATGCCATAATGGTATCAGAATAAAAGCACTAGATGATCACTGCAAGAAGTCCCACAGGGACCTGTTGTCACAGGGAGTGACAACAACAGGTAGAGACACAACAGTACTCCCTGTTTTATTTTGTTGTTTGTTGTGGATAACTAGTTGGGTAGTCTTCTTGGAATGGTTTTAGCTTTTTGCATATAAAATAGCTTTTAAAATAAGGATGATAGTGTGTCTGACTTCTCATTTAGATTGGAGACCTAAGATGTAAGTGATGAACAGTTATGATGCTTATTGTTTAATCAACACACCTCTAAGAGACTGATAATACCTTAACTGGCTAATGAACAAATGTCTAATATTAGCAGTATTCATTCACAACCGCATCACTACACACACAACAATTCTGAGTTACAATTCTGTTGCCTGTTAGTACTAGCAGTAGTAATTCACAATTATATTATTATGAAGGAATTATATTAATGCATGCAAGCTCTGTCATGTTACAATTCAAGTGCCTTCCCTTCTTCACTTAGTACTGGGACACGAGCTGATCCCTTCACAGCCCACCCTTGCACACCAAGTCATATGGACGTAGACCTGATAAGAGTTCAGTGGGTTGTCCCAAGGGTGTTGTCCAGCATCCCGGGGGGATTGGGCCACAAGTGAACTTTACCACTGTAGTGTTCACATTTCTGTGATCAGAATATCCCACCCTTCTTTTTTCTCCACAGGATTATATCTAATTCCTACTATTTTAATTATTTCCTGGCTTTTTCCTATTGAATTATTTTAATTTCTACCATTTGTTCCTTATTTTCCTAAACTCACCTTTTCCCCAGCTCTGCACCTTACTTTCTCTGCCTAGACTCCTCTCAGACAAATGGGACCTATTTAATGACCTGCCCCTAATTATTTTCTCTTAATTGGTCCCAATTCTGCTACATCCCCACCCAAATTTGGTGTTTCTGACACTTATCTAGGCAGTTTTGATTCAGTATGGTATTACTCATACTGTTACCTAGATAGTCCCAAGACTCCCTTCAGCCCCTTTCATTCAAGCTGGTTACATTTCATCTCTACCACACGCTTTTTGGACAGAATTATCTGCCTTTAGCCTTGACTTCCCTCCCAACTCGGATGAAACCTAGCAGTTTTGTGTTTTATGCAGACGCAGCTTGCGTGCGAGAGCAACAGAATAACCCATTTTGTGCTCACACACAGTCTCTTTGCCCTTGAACAGTTTCAGGCCCCTCCTGGTTCCCATGGCAGGCGTTAGCTGGTGGTGAAGCCCCAATGGCAGTGGAGAAAATGGACAATGGCAGTGAGAAGGAGCCCAGGCCAGATCACATCTTCCTGCAGTGATCTCTCCCTTCCTCTGCACGGCAGAGAGAAGCTAAAGCAGGAGGGTGAGCACACTGCTGTCACCAGCCAGGCCTGTGGGGTCAGCACTATCTCCTGCCACCTGCACCAGCCTCTTCTGCTTTGAACATGTTACCAACACTAAGCAGACAGGAAAGGCAAAGGGACCTGGAATCAGTACTCCTTCTCCAAGCATTTTAATGAGGCTGGTTGTATAATTTCTTCATACAATCACTTCATCTGAATTAAAGGGAGCAAAATTTGCTTTTGATCACTCGCTTCTACTTAAGAAATAATATACAGCACAGTGAGCAGAAACTTTTAAGGTCCACTTGAATAGAGACATATGTCAAGAGACATAAACATGCCTAGAAGAGATCCATTAGCAAGGAGACTTCAAAATGTACTTTACTGATGTCAGCAACAGTATGACATTTTACTGTTAAGTCATTTTTTATTGACAGGGAGCACAGAGCCCCCTCTTACTGCCAAAGCCTCATCTCAGTGCCAGCAGCCACAGCCATTGCCAGTTGCCACTTTTCACTATCATCTGGCATCTCACTTTGCTGCCAAAACCCTCAACCCAGTGCTAAGACCCACAGTCACAGCTCGCTGCCATCTGCCAGTTCCCACTGCCAGCCCCACATCTCACTGGGTGCCTCTGCAAAGGCAGGACTGCTCTCATGGAAGGCCTGGCTGCTGCTCAGGTGGCGCTCAGTACCTGTGCCAGCACTAACTGCAAACCCAGCCGAGCCACAGCATCCATGCAACCATGGGAGTAACTGCTCAGCACAATGGCCACACTGTCCCCATGCCACTGCTCGGTGAGTGATGTAATTCCAAGGTAGGCTGATGGGTTAAAGGCTACATGGATTAGAGTCACAGCCTTGACTGAAGGCAAGAAATGCCCCACAGCCGCTTCCCAGTCCTTATGCTCGATGGTGTTATCAGGGAAGCTTCATCCTCTCCATAAATACATCCTGGAGAGCTGCATCAAGGATTCAGGGTAGCATGATCAATGTTAAAACCACCAGATTAAAAAGCAGCAATTCCCAAGTGACTAGGAACTGACAAGGACAAAGACAGCATGCAGTCACCCTTGGGGAAATGGCTAAGCTGGGACAAGCTGTAACATAAGAGACAGTGAGTGGGATTCATGTGTAAACTCTGGACACCTACAATGTGGAAGTGATTCATCTCGTTTTGAAGAGGACATCTGCACTTGGTCACATGAACTGCACCATTACATTTACTTATTTCTCCTCCTACACGATTCAGGAATAGTACTCTGCAGCATCTAGCTCAGATGCCTTCTCATTTGAATAGATAAATCTTACCCTGCTAGAGAGTAGTGTACCCTCTGCTTAGAAGGCAAATTCTGGAGGCTATAGATCTCTCCACCAGACTTTGAAATTAGTCTCTCACTTTTACTCATTTGCTTTTAAATTTCTGGACTTTCAGAACTTCAGTAAACAAGATTTTAAAAAGCCAAGCTTTACCTTCAAGGATCAATATACTCTATACGATAACATCAAATGATTTATTTAAACTGTCTAAAAATAATACTTTTCTGATCTTTTGATAGAATTAATTAGAATTCATACACATGGCTTTCTACTTTGATCTGTAAATCAATTTCTGGCCCTACCAGCAGCTTGTGAAATATTTATTAGCACAGGATTATTATCACAGCCTGATCATTGTCTAGATTATCCACCAGTGTACATGCCAGCATGTTATTGCTGAGAAACTTGGCTATGGTGTTTGTCTATATATTATGACAGTAATTTTCTGTGTCCCAGCCTCTGCCCTACTACAGGTTTCTGTTTACCCATGTGTTTTGGTTTGACAGTACTGTTCCATCTTTGGATGTCTCTTTGGCTTGCTCTACAGACATAATCTTGCCAAGCAAGATTACAAAATCTATATGATTAAATTGAATAATGGCATCATAATGAAGCAACCTTCAAAAGAGAAATTTAAATTATTCATGGATGTCGTATTTATTTTTAAAAAGGAGTGTCTGATTTATGGTTATTTTTCTATGCAAGTAGGACTCCTTGCACATTAAATGTGAAACTACATACAATTTAGGGGGAAGATATAATAGATGTCCACAAAAGCATATGTGTCCTGGAAAAGATGAATAGGGACTGATCCAAATACCTTCCCATAACTAGGGCCCATCAAATTAAACTATGTTTGAAACAAATAGATCAAGGTGGTCTTGATACAACAGGTTGCAAGCCTGTGGAATTCCTTAACAAAAGAGGCTGTAGATGCCTGAAATTTGCATGGTCCAAAGGGGAAAACAGAAAAAATACTCTGAGACCTTTTGGGGGGTTGTTACACCATCATAAGCTCAGGAAATTCCGTGAACATAGTTGGAAGCTGGGACAATGTTAGGGAAAAGGAATCCACATAGGTTTCTTTATTTTTATGCTTCCTTAGTTGTCCAGTTACAGCCACACTTGGAGATATAATATGGAACTAGATGGACAAAGGATGATTGCTCCTATATTCTTAAAGTTTGTAGATATTTATACTGAGTTTCCTCAGAAACAGTTACTAGAGGCTGGCATTATTTCTCATGGGAAAACATAAGGAAGCACCTAAAGTCAGTATCTAGATAGCAGACAAGTGTTAAGGGCATAGGCAGGGGAATATAGGAGGAGAAATACCACAGGAAGCCTCTGAAAGCAAAAACCAAACAGCTTGTTTTGAATTAAGTAACTGGATGGGCAGAAGAGAGAGGATTCAAAAAGGAATGACAAAGTGAGGATTAGGAAATGGTCTGTCAGAAACATTCTCAATGAACAGGACAAGATTGTTAACAGCAAAGCATGGTGAAATTATTACAATGTTGAAAGTCTAAGCACAAGTTTTGTACAAGATTAGCTGTACTACCTCAGGCTATCAATCCATCTTGTTCAATACCATCCCTCCAGCAGCAGCAATAACAAGTGCATAAGGAGTTTCAGTTGTTTGTTGTTAGAATGGAAAGTCTGTATGTTAGGGCACATACATAGGACAAATACAGCAATGGCAAGAGGATTTGGTGCATCCATCCCTCTCTGTGGGTAGGAAAGACTGTTGTGCAGGAGCCGCATGAGGATTTGGTGGTGTTTGCCAGGAGGCTTGAGGCCTGAACCAGCAACCCCTCTCTTCACGTGTGGGTACTTCATTCCCAAGTTCACCTCACCAGGTTCCTCACTGCCCAGAGAAACTGTGGATACCCTATCCCTGGAAGTGTTCAAGGCCAGGCTGGATGGGACTTTGAGCAACCTGGTCTAATGGGAGGTGTCCCTGACCATGGCAGGGGGTGGGAACTAGGTGATCTTTAAGTTCCCTTCCAACCTAAGCCATTCTATGATTCTACAATTCTATGATCCTTCATCAGGGCTGACACCATCAGGACATCCCTCTTGCCTTGCTCATTACGTCCCTGCCTGGACGGAAAGATACCTTCTAAGAAGTATTCTTTAAAGCCTGCACCTAATATTTCAACTTCAATAGCAAGCAGGACCACCATATTGTTCACAGTGACTGAGGAAAGGGAAATTTCAAGGCAAAGATGAAAACCTCTGCCTTACTTATGCTGCATTGCAGATGACGACTGCAAATCTTTGAGAGAAATGTCAGCAATATGGGTTTAAGCATATCTCTGGTCTTCATCTAAGTACTGCTAAATATAAAATCCATAAACAACTTGGGAAGGAAGAACTGTGACCTGGAACTTTTGTCTGAATGCCATAGCTGCTGGCTATGATGCAGCACGCGTGTTCTTCTTTGATGCTGTGTGGTCCAATTTTTGCCCATAGGGTGATAATATATGATTTGTCCCCAGCCGGTTCCAGAGATGGACAGCAAGGTCTGTCCACTTCTGTGAAGATACAGGCCTGAACCCCGTGAGGCTGAGGCAAGCTGAAAGCTGTCCTCGGCATTTCTGACAAGCTCTCTACCCCGAAGCCGTTTCATCAGGCGTGACTAACCCCCCAGGAGCGTTGAAAGGCAAGCAGCTGGAAGGGTTTCTAATGAGAGCACCCAGGTCCTGATGTGCCCTCGGGTCGAAGTCCTTCAGGGCACAGCCTGCTTGGGTGAGGGTCTCCTTTTCCCTCAGCACCCCCCGTTTCACAAGCCACGGGGCTGCGGGCGACGCCGCCTGCCCCGACCTCCCCCGTGCGCGCTGCGGGGCGAGCCTAGGGGACTCCGGATCTCCTCCTGCCGGGATCAGCCGCCCCCGCCAACCCCGGGTCCCCTCCCGGTCCCCTGTGTCCCCCTCACCAACCGCCTGCCGCCGCGCCCGCCCGGCCTCGCGCCCGCGCATGCGCGCTGCCGCCGCGCGGTGGCTCCCGCAGGGACAGGGGCGCGGGCGCGGACGCCGCCCGGGGCCACCGCAACGTGTTGCGCGCCGCAGCCTTGCATGTGCTGTGCCCGCACCGCTCCCGGCCGCCCAGCTGCGGCTGCCGCCGGCTCAGCACCCTCCAGCTGTGCGCTTTGAAACCTTAAAGGACCTCTGCGTCCCCGCAGCTCGTTCCGCTGCCACTCTCGCCGCCGCCTCCTCCTCCTTCTCCTCCTCCCCGCGGCTGCTGCGAGCCCCGTCTTGCATCGCTCCGCACGTTACCGCTGCTCGGTGCGGCCGGGCACTTCCATGCAAGCGCCAGCCGCCCGCTGCCATAACCAGCATCGGCACATCACCCGCCTCCCGCCCCGAATCCGGAGCGATTTTATTACTTGTGGAGGCGCAGGGACCTTTCTTGCCGGCAGGGAGGTCCAGTGTAAGTTTATTTGCGGCTTCCGCCGTTATTTACAAGCCACCGGGTTTGCTCGCCGTCCCCTGGGCACCGCGGGAGCCGAAGTTGCCAGGTAAATGCCCTCTTCCTTGTCTGCAGCACTTCAAGAGAGGCGGCTCCAAACCGCTCTCGTTGCATGGCTGCTTCGCCGCTATTGTACGGCACGGACCGCAGCGCGGGGGCAGCGCTTCACTGCACCGCTGTCACCGGGGCAGCTCTCCCCGCTGCCCGCCTCTCCTCACAATTTCTCCGCACGGCTGCGGGCAGCGGGAGGCTGCCTCCTTCCGCACAGCTGCCCTGCGGCGGCTCGGCTGCACCGTTATTCCGCTCCCCCCCCCGCCCCGCGCCTCCACCCCGCGCCCTTTGCACCGCCGTCCCCGGGGCGGGCGGGGGGGATGTCCCTCGGCGGGGGAGCTCCGCGCCGTGCCCTGCGGGAGACCGGGGGGCAGCGGCAGGCCCCGGGGGAGGGTGGGGGGCAGGCAGCGTCCCGCCGGCCCAAACATGGTGCCGCTGCGGCAGAGGAGGCCGGGCCGCGGCCCCGCCGTTACCGCTGTCGGTGTTGTCCCCGCAGGCCGGGCGGGCGCCGCTCGTCCCCGGGGAGACCCGGCGGCGTGAGGCCGCCCGCCGCCGCCGCTTATGCAACACATCATCGATAACCACCCCGACATGGCCACCGCGCTGCTGGCGGGCGAGAAGCTGAAGGAGCTCATCCTGCCGGGGCAGCAGGATGACAAGGCGGGCGCGCTGGCGGCGCTGCTCCTCCAGCTGAAGCTGGAGCTGCCCTTCGACCGCGTGGTCACCATCGGCACCGTCCTCATCCCCATCCTCCTCGTCACCCTTGTCTTCACCAAGAACTTCGCCGGTAAGGGCGGGGCGGCGCGGGGCGGGGGGAGGGGAGGGGAGGGCGGGGCGGGGGGGGGGGTGCGCGGCCTCGCGGCGGCGACCACTCCCTAACGGCCGCCCCTAACGGCCGCCGGCGCTGAGGGGTGGCTGCTGCCTCTCGCTTCGGCGCGGGGGCAGAAGCGCATTTCCTCGCCGGTGGGGAGGGGGCCACGGCAGCAACCGCTCGGACCCCGATGGCTGGGCCTGCGAGGAGCTGTTCGCTGCCCAGCAGAAGCTGAGAGCTGGTGTGGATGAGACGGGGAGTGTTTTTATGGTCCTTGAGGTGGATCCTCGACAGTCCCTGAGCTGGACCCTGACTGACTTAACGCGTTTGTCCTGATGTTAAGTTAGGTCTCTACAACATGTTTAACTGCCCTGCTAGGGAGAGAGACAGGTGCTTTCATGGAGGCTGATATGGAGACACATCCACACCGCGCTTTTGCTGTGTTGTGGTAGTGTGAAGCACGGATATCTGTTGCTGTTGAGGGCCAATGTCCTGTATACACCCAGCAACAATTTAAAACCCCATGTTTGGTTGCCCCTCACTGCCAGTGCAGAGTCCTTCTGGTCCAGGAAGGTCAAGTTTTGATGAACCTTGAAAATTGCCAAGTAAATTACTATGACACCTTTCGGGCCATCAGCATGTATGTGAACGGTGTTTTACTTTCTGAAGTACAGGTGTGATGAGTGTATCTGCCAGTGCATGACTACTTTTAAGGTCTCCTGAAGCTCCACGCTAAAGATCCATGTGAAATTGTTGGGTGCTTTAATATACAGGACTGACCTGGCCATCTGTATCTTGTGAAGTTAGTGGGAATTGGTTGTATTCAATAAGTCTAAACATACCAGAATCGGGCTTTTGCTTTGCATACTGCTTTGGGATTGACTTCCAACACTTACCTATCCTTAATACTTGTTTTCATTATGAGATAAATTTAATTATGTAGAAGAATAATGGCTTGCAAATGGAGTCTTGAGACTTTTCCTAATTATAGTTGAAACTTTTTTGATCGATCTCAGTTTTTAAACATACAGTTACATAGCTCAAGATCTTCAGCCACAGTTAATGGTAAGAGTCTCATTTTTTTGGATAGTCATCTGGAGGTATCTCAAAGAGACCATTATTTTCAGGGCATGCTGAACTTGGTGAACATCTAATAGCCATCTCTTCATTGTGACTGAAAGGCAGGATTCAAGGTCACCTTTGGTGATCCCTTCCTCTATTTGGTTTTAGAGAAGTAAACTAATAAAGAGGCAACTGTACAGAAGTTCACAAGACTACATCCATGTATATGTGCCCTCATACTGTTTGGGATGTACAGATTTGAACCTCGGTAGGCCTAAAGGTGACCTTGGGTGCAGGAAAGGTCATGCCCCTCCATGTATGCTCCATTACATCGTGCTCCTTTACTTTGTGCAAGTTTCCCAGCAGAAGTCCTTTGATGAGTCACTGCTTGTGCAGACAGCAGTAGCTTGTTCTGTACGAACAAATCCTCGGAGACTGCAGATTGTGGAGGAAGCCGTGAGTGTAAGAGACTCAGGTTAATACAGTGGATGTCCCTCTGCAACTCTGAACTGGGGTCCACACACGTATGTGGAAGGGAGGGGGTCTACTGCATTTGAGTTGTTTAGTTTACGCTGCGGAAGGCTGTTCTCCAGGCTGATGGTTGTGTTCCAAACCTGGTTTTCAGAAGTACCAAAAGCAGTATAATTTGTGTCTGCTTACAGACCATGTATGCTCATTTGACCCAGTAAGATTTAGGGCTGTAACCTGTTGTGTCCTGACAGGACAAAGCTTACAAGACAACACAAAACACTGGTTTCCGGAAAAATGTGGGACAACACTCTTTTGTCATATGATGTCATGTGTTTGTTCAGATGGTCTGCAGTTAGAAAAATAATATGAGAAAAGGGAAAAAAATCAAAGATACAAGGAAATAGAAACACTGTCTGATGAAACTAAACTAAACTAACAGGGTCTGATGAAACTAAATAGATTCCTTTTTGGAGTGAAGAGCTCAGGATTAGTGGATTCAGTTCTACATCCACAGAGTTCAAGAGCAAAACTCCTGTTAATTTTAATGTGACCTGAATCAGGTATTACTGTGCTACCAAAACAGCACGTACTCAGACTTCTTTACGAAGTCAAACTTAGGTGGAGACACTGATGATGGTAGAAACAACAGCCCAGCTGGATACATGCTAATTACTGATTCTGCAGTTTGTGTTGTCTTTCACCCATGCACTACCATTGATCTATAAAAAAAATCTATCTTCACTTGCTTGCTTTCAATACTGCTCCCTGCATGCAATTTATATAATACACTTGGAAAGTGCAAACTTAGCTGACAAAATTGAGTAAGGTTTTGGCTGTCAATATCATAGTAGTTTCCCAAAGTTTGTTTTGGGCCCTTGTGGGCATCAGATATTGCTTCAGAACAGTAAATAAAAACTGACACTTTTCATTAGTCCTCCTCCTGTTAATGGTACCCAGTGCAAGCCATGGAAGACTACCATCCTGCCACTCAACTGACAACAACTCCCTTTTCTGGGGTCTATCCATCTTATTTAATCAGTGTTGGTAGAGCTCTTGAAACAGTGGTGTGTGCACTTGAGACATGAAAGTGTAGTGATCAAAAAGCAGTGTTTTCTCACAAAACTTTTTGCTCTGAATTGGAAGAGTCTGCATGGTTAGTGCACAGAGGAGATAAAAGCCTCTGTACTTCTCTGATCTACCTTAGAGTTTATGTTTGTGGGTGGGATCAAGCATAGTTTAAAGTGTAGTCAAGGCCAGGGCAATGAGTGCAGTGAGAACTGCTTGGCCGAGCAGTGTCCTGCCCTGGGGGGTTGCAGAAGGCACCCCCTTATCCCAGGAAGCCTGGGTATCCCAGGGCAATGGTAAGCCTTCTGCAGCCAGAGGCTGTGATGAGCATGTATGAAAGCAGAGTTCAGCCTCACAACACAGGACAAAGAGAGTGTTGTTTATTTAAAAGATTATAATTAACAACGTTAAAAACCGTTATGTCCATGGTATAGTGCATTGTATACTGTAGTTTGCCTGTGGCTGAAGATAAAGTTATTTAGTTAATTATGTTGCTTTAGTACCATGGGCAAAGTCATTGTTTAGGTTAATGCATTTCCTATTCATGTAAGTGATTTGTTTGTTCTCACATTGGAGTGTTCTGATCTCTATATCACTTTTGAAAAAATAAATCACAAATTTCTGTTTTACAGAATCACAGAATCACAGAATCTTAGTGGTTGGAAGGGACCTTTGAGATCATCGAGTCCAACCACATTAAA
>JAOTQQ010000001.1:21478650-21509127 GCA_026546715.1 Gallinago undulata
CACCAGCTTGGTGGCTCTCCTCTGGACACGCTCCAGCACTTCAATGTCTTTCCTGTAGTGAGGGGCCCAAAACTGAAGGTACTCGAGGTGAGGCGAGTACAGAGTGCTGAGTACAGAGGCACGATGACTTCCCTACTCCTGCTGGCCATGCTATTCCTGATACAAGCCAGGATGCCATTGACCTTCTTGGCCAGCTGGGCACACTGCTGGCTCATGTTAAGCCGGCTGTTACATTGTTTTAAATTTGGATTTAACCTTCCCTCAAATCTTAACATAAACCAAAGCAACGATATAATACAGGAACATACCTCTATGTACAAATAAAAGCATTGTAATTTCCTTCCAGGTGTTTTCTGTGTTCTCACAGAGCTCTCTTGAGCACAGGAAGAAATGCTTCTCATGATGTTCAACTGTGCAGTCACTACAATAAGCTCTCTTTCCAATGGCTTTACCACCATACTGCATGGCCATCACATGGTGGATGGTAGCTCATTACTGAGGACACATTCCTTTATAGGAGCAGCCTAAGGGATTTCATTTAGTTGTTTCTGCACCTTCTGCATAACAGCTGTCATTTCTGGAATAACCTCTCCAACAGACTTCAACGTATCAAACAAGTAGGAGTAGGTATCTTGCTCTCCTGAATAACCTGGGCAGGCATTACAAGTCTTTAAGCCTCAGATTGCTGGTAAGTGAACTTCAGCATACCAGCTAATTTTAGAAGAGCCAATGTTTATTGCATACAGGAAATATAGTTCTGTAAATTTATACATACACTAGGAAAGTGTATTACTAATTTATTGATTCTGCAGATCCAACATATATGCAATTCAAGCATCAGTCCCACAAGAAAAACAAGACCCATATTGTAAACACAGGGACACCTGCTGCTGCCTTTACATTGCAGTTACCCCGTGGGTAACCCGTTACCTTAACCCATTACCTATCAGTCTTTGAAACTGCTTATCTACATCTCACCCATTACAACCAATCCCTGTAGAGTACAGGCCAGTAAAACTTACTAGCAGCAGTGGTTTCCTGTCTCATTCCTTTAGGGACTTTCTTTTGAAGATTTTTTTCTTAAACAGGACAAGTGGTTTCAGAGAGTGGGCAAAAAAGGCTATACCTTACCTTGATCATGGAGAAATTTGTACCTTAGGAAGACTTCATGGGCATGGAACCTATATTCAGATTTGGAAAGAATATTCCCTAAGAAAGGTAAAGGTATTGTCTTTTTGTTTTGATAAAAGTAATAATTCTTAATAATTAGCTTGCTAAGTTAAGGCTTAGTTTGATGAATGTTTTATTTTCTTATTCCTATGAGTTAAATAGGAGTATATGACTACAGCTGATACACAAAAGTAATTTCAGGAATCCATCCTCATGCTGTACTAATTTCTAACCTTTAAATACCCTTTGAATAAAGTAGTTGAAATAAACCAGTTAAATTAAGGGAGTTTTTCCTGTGGCTGTGAATTAATTTGGGTATTAGCCAGCATTTGTTAAAATCACAGAGTTACGTATTCCTTGTGGACTGTATGACTGAGATGGAAAAACCTGTATACTGTTTAGATAATGTTATACTTTCTTAGACTACATTTGCAACCTCGGTAACATGAATATTTTTTGTTCTTTTTTTCTAGAGAGAAGAGGATCAAGCACATTTCTTCTTTTCCATTTAAAAAAAAATTGCTGAAAAGCTACTAAATAAATTCTTTCTGTTTCTCAAAATAAACAGTTTGCTACCTGCTTTCTTGTGCAATCCTTTTAGTACCCAAAGAAGAATGAGGCATGTATGTCTGATTACTTACATGTATGTGACACAATGGAAGGAGAGCAATATGATAGAAGACTACCCTTTTCAAATACTGGCATTTATTGCTGAATTCAGGGAGTTTCTCATTTATCTCGGCTGTTAGAAACTTGTGTTCTGGTATCTAATGGTCAGGGAGATTTAGAGATGCTACTTAAACACTGAATTTCTCCTTAGGGTGAAGTACTCTCTCTCCTAGGAGAGTACTAGGAGTGCTTCAGAGAACTTGACTGGAACGCCAGCTTTTCTTCATAGGCAGATTGGGCATGGGCATGAGGCTGGTTTAGCAGCCCTCTTCGAGAGGTCAGAAAGCCAGTTGCTAGGAAGCACTAGACCCACGCTGAGTCTGTAGCATATTTAATTCAGTAGGTATATTTTTCAATATACGTACTTGATACTTAAGTCGGGTCTGGGCACTTGTCCAGAAGCTGGGAGGTCCTGCCTGTTCAGCAGCACCCAAGCACCTCTTCTGCTGCTTATACCCTATGTAGGACCATGGTGGTCAGGCTGAATGTTTACTTCTAGATCCTTAAAGAGTTTTTTTGCACAAGAGACATACTTACCTTTGTCTTGGTGTAGCAAGTATAATACTTCTCATTTTTTTTAGTTTTTGAATTACATTTTCTGAATAATGGGTTCCTCTTTTTTCTGTCTGCTGGTAGAAAACTGAGCTATTCCTTCTGCATTGTTGAATTATTGCACTAGAATGTTGAAATCGTGCAACTTGGTTGGAAGATTAATGAGGTGTGATTTCTTTTTCTAGTGTAAATTCTAAAAGCTGGAGGTCACAGGAGACATACACAATTTATTATTATGATTTATATTTTGTGTTGGAGGAATATGCTTTTTTCACTGGGAATATGGTAGGTGTGAAACATCATTTGCCCTTCTGTATAGGGGCATAGACTGTTACTAATATTTTCCTTTCTTACTTTTAATGTTTAACCAAAAGCATTGTAAATGTGTTGGCCTTATTTATTAAGTAACTTTTGTTCATAATAATATTTTAGAAGCTTGAAATTGATCCCCCCTACACCATCAGTTTTTCAAAGAGAGATGCACTCGCCAAGTTTTATGTGCTGTGAGTGGTCCCCTTGGGTTCATAGGAGCTGCCCAATGCGTGAAGTCACGTCAGTCTTTTGAGGAGCAGGTCTAATTTTTTACAGTGTTGTACACTAAGAGATTGGCATTGTTATCTTTATTTTGAAGGGACAAGTGAATGTTAAAATTAGATGCAATTCACTCACTTTCCCAGGAATACTTGCAAAAACTTGTAAAAAGAAGGTAATAGAGAGTGATAAATGTCTACAGCTTCACCGTATCTTCTGATCAGTGTTATTTCTTTGTACCCTACACTAGCTTACCTGGTTTTTTTTGCAAGTTTGTTGTTGTTTTATTTAATAGATAGGCAAATACACATACATTCATGCACGTGCATGCAAAATCACACACACACAGCTGCCTCAGTGAACTGTGTTGTTGCTATCTCTTCCTTTGATTGAGGTGCAATAGTGGGGCCTGAGCTGTAGCTATTTGTACTTCAGTGGTAGCCTTCCAGCCATATTTTGCCTAATGTGTTCCTAGTGCAACTGGTCATTGTATTCATTTTTGGAAATGGCCATTTCTCAAAAGTTAAAAAAGTACTGCTGCATGAATCAGCCATTCTTGCTGGACGTGACCTAAAGAAAAGAGATCACCTTGAGGACGATAAAGCGTTGGAGCAGGTTGCACAGGCAGGTTGTGTAGTCTCCATCTTTAGAGGTTTTCAGACTGACAAAGTCCTTATCAAGCTGGTCTGAACTCAGCCTTGATCCTGCTTTGTGTGGGACATGGGACTTGGTAACTTCTGAGGTTCTTTGCAATGTTTCCATGATTCTGCATTGGGGCATAGTGGTCTGGAACAGCAGTTACCGGGTTTTTTTCTACTGGTAATTCCATTTCCAGATCTGAGATTCATTTTTGCAATGGGAACCTTCACAGAGGTTCCAACCCCAAGCTTCAGCACCCTAGCCCCTTGCTTGAGGAATTTCAGAAGTTAGTGTTGTATCTCTTGGTTGAAATTAAGCAGAAATATGCGTCTTAACGTTTTCATGCCCAGTACTTGCAGGCTCACAAATGGTGTTTAATTCAGGGCCTCTTGAAGAGTGGATTTGAATGTATACTAAAAGTACATGGAGGTTGGGGAACCACTGAAAGGAGGTGGCTGGTTTTGGATTGGGAACAGTAGGAGTGGGAGCCTGTGCCTGCAGGAAGCCCACGACCATTTCTCAGAGCCTTTACTAACAGGCAGCAGACTTGGCAGCTCCAAGCTTCCATATTTTGCCTTCACTCCTTCTTTCCACACTGTCCATTTAGATTCTTTCTATAGAGTTTTTTGAGCTCAGCCCTGTCCCTACCTTGTCTCTCTTCTCGCAACCATGCACTCTCTTTCATTCCCCTAAAGTATGCCTTTTGTACCACAGTACTTCCTCCAAGTCCTTTTTCTCCATTTAAGTAGTACTTAAACTGATGGGATGAGATGCTACAGAGTGGAGCATGTGAAAAAACATTGCTACCAAGGGATTTTAATTTTTCAAGTGGCATAGCACAATCAACTAAGTAATTCTGTGTTGATTATTTCATCTTGTTTGCATGTCCAAAAAATTCAGTGAGATGTCTCTCACACCTTATCCACGAGAAAAGTCTTGGGGACTTCTAGAAGATACTTGCATGCATAGTGAGCATAAAATGTATTTAAGTACAATTGTTGAAAACATCTGATGGAGTGCTCCTGTGACCAAGTAACAGTATTGAAAAAAGGGAAGCTGAGCTTCTTAGTACGCATCTTAATACTCAAGTCAGTATAAGATACAGTATAATATACTTTATAATACATTAACATCAAGGACTTTTTTTCCAGTGTAGTAATTATTTCTGCACAGGATTAACAAGGGGTTACTTAGTCTCTTAAAAATTATTTAAAAGGGACGTGTTCTCACTGAAGGCAGGATTTGTTCTTAAGTATTCCTTGTGATGTGTTCTGGAACTGTGTTGAACATCATAGTCTGGCATGTAGTTAACTCACTTGTGTAGGTGAACCTAAAGGCAGATCTTCAGACTTCGAACTTTCTGTGATTTTGCTTTGAGCATCAGAACTGAAAATCTTGAAGTAAGCCATCACATTTAATGCAGAGACGTTGAGTTTGGTATTCCAGCCACCAATAACGATGGCAGCTTAGTTATCTTACTTTTTTTTTTTGCCTTTGCTACAGATGCAAACGTGTGCAAATCACAGATACATGTCTACTCTCAACCACCTTTTGATTGTTGTTTGGAACTGGGAAAAGATTATTTTAGAGCTGATGACCTTGCTCTTGGGGTTTTTTGGTAGGAGTTTCTGTCTTTTGGGCTCACAAGAATGTAGCTATTAAGGAGAGTGGAGGTATAGATTATATTTATGGGCTTAATCCTAGACAACCTTGAGAAGACTACCAATGAGCTCAACCACAATAATTTTTAAAAATTTTTCTTTATGGCTTCTTACTCTTGTCTTTTCCTACACAATTGAACCATTGCAGCAAATGCAATTAAACCGCAAAGTCTTGGGGAAAAAGCTGCATTTCATGGTGACTGGAGTGGTTATATGAAAAAGAAGCTTCTTAAACTGCTCGAGGATTTTCAGGATGAAATAATATCAGTAGAAACTTTCTGTATTTATGAATATAAAGTTAAAAGCAAATACTTTTTTTCATATTGCATGATCCAGTGTCAGAGCTATGATTAGCTCTGTTACACTGTTACAGCCTTTTTCTTTTTAATGCTACTAACTTATCAGGAGTACATTGTAAAATCAAAAAATACATCTGCTGTGCCTTCTTGAAACCGCATTAAGTAGGGCCCTCACAGCTAGAGTAAGCTGTGTGAGAACTAGTTCTTACTCCCCCATCCTCATCAGATCTGCACGGTGAGATCCAGCTGTATGTTACTGCCATCTTTCATAACAGACATGATTAGTTATTGGCATGGTGCTTTTCTATTTCATTTATTCCCGATTGACACAGATTGCAGTAGAGGAGAAACAGGTCCATACCCTACAATGATGGGATCAAACACCTTCATGGTGTTAAATGCCAGGTTAAATGCTGCCATTGCCCAAGAAGTAACATTCACAAAAGCTAACTCAAACCTCCTGGTGATCTTGCTTGGCAGCCTCTTGTCAGTGAAGAGAGACAGGCTGCTCCAGGCAACAGCTAAATCAGCCTTTTGCTTTGAATCATTGTCTGGAAGAGTATTCCTCTCTTCTGCATTGTCTGCACTGTTTTCTAGATGAATGAGCTTTCTAAGGCTGATGCTGTGCGTTGTGAGTCAAGTCCTATGCTGAGAAGGTTAAACTAAATTCCCCCATGGAATAACTACCAAAAATTGGTGGCATTCGCTGACAGTGAGCATGGCTTAGACATATTAGAAAATACTGTTTGAATGAAATTGCATTGTAACCTCGCCGCCCTCACTTCAGTCAGTTATAAGAAATCCCACTGACTTCATTGAGGATAGGGTTTCATCTGAAGGGTTTTGGGATTTGCATGGCTTATAATGGAAATCATGTCAAATTAACAAATATGCAAAAAAACCACTAGACCAGCATCAACAAATAACAAAACATTGAACTAGAATGGGACATCATACTCAACTGTCCCAATCAATTAGAGATCTCTCACAATTTACCAGGCAATGGGAGTAGCTAAAAAATGTTTAAAAGAGGAAAAGCAAACAAATTCCTGTAAAATGACATTTACTTTCTTTACTGGGCTGGGCAGCCCCATTTTTGGAGTACCCTCTAATGAAGGTGTTCTGTCCAAATCAGAGTTGTGAAGCTCTTCAGACTGTTTTCACCGAAGCGGGCAAATGGATAGAGTGCAGAGTTAGTCTCTAAGTGATCCGTCCAACATGAATGTAAATGCTAAGACATTTCTATGTTTCCTTTTTATTATAAAAATAAATATATATATTTGCTTGTTGTTGTATATATATAATTTTTGGCAGAAGTCACATTAGCTTTCACGTCTTGATGAAGAGAACTGGAGAGAACTGTTCACAGTTTATTTGGTAGTAGCAACTGATACATGAATATAAAAATAATCCTTATGGATAGTTTGTATGAATAATTGTTGCTGTCTTCCCAAGTATTTGTGGTGTTGAGACCTAGAAGAAATGAACCCATGTATGTCACAGAAAACTGGGTTTCATATTGGTGTGTTCTACTGAGCTTAGGGACACCTGATTCAAAATATTTCTGCTTATGAGAAATGCACCATGCTTCATAGACTATTTTCCTCCATGGGAATGTTTTCACATAGGAATCTACTTTGTCTCCCGGGAAATTGTACACTAACTCTTTGATAGTAGGAGTTGAATTTTTTTGTATGCATCCCTTCATGGGTAGGGTTGGGAGAGCATTTACAGAGTAATTACAGAAACCAAGAGTCAGTGAGCGTTTTTCTTGTAATGCATGGCTGCAAATAGAGAAAAGTTGTCTAAATAGGAAGCTGTGTAACATTAGAGTACTTTGAACTCTCCGAGGTTGGAGATGGATCATTTTAAAATACTCTTCAAAAGGATTTTAAATAATTTGCAGGGTTTATCCACCTGTTTATTCACAGGGTTTATTCATGCTGCCTTGGGTAGCATTATTTATTCTATCAACTCTGGTTAAATTGGTTGTATATTTAGAAAAGAATCCTCACAGAATCACTTTTTTTTTAAAAAGCATTTTTTGTGCATTCCTCAGCCTGTAGGTCTCTGTAGGTCACAGAAGAGGTTTACATCTCTGCATTTTACCAAAGAACTAGTAAATGCTTTTGATTTGCTCACATGTGAAAAGTAGTTGGCCAAGTAAGGAGTCCTCTGTTAAGGCAAAAGGATTTGGGTTTCTTGCCTGCTTAATAATGTTTAATATTTTATTTATTGTTATCAAACATCATATTATTTTCTTATTTCTCTTCATGATTTGTATTATTAAGAGAACAGTATCACCACTTTTTTCCAGTGAGCTGTTCTCAATCTGAATTGTAGACTGCATTCAGAAATGGAGCAAGCTTGGTGTTCTTGAGTGATTCTCAGTTCAAGAGAACATGCCCTCTTCCTATGGGTCTCATTTTAGGAAGTTTTTATAAGGTATACCAGAACCCTGTAAAATATATTCCCTTTGTTCTACCTGCCAAAACATGGAAATATGGTCTTCCTCTTTGAAGAGGGTGTTTTGATAATGGCTATTGTTCTTTGGGCAAGTAATAATGTTTTAGCTTTCACAAGTTTTGCTATCTTGCTTTCATCTATCGATAGAAAAATGCAATTGTATAAAACCACAAGTTATCTACTGTGCCAAGACAAAAGTCCTTTTAGCCCAACATTCTGTCTCTGACAATGGCAAAAAGCAAGTGCTTAGGAAGGAGTATTACAATAGACAAGCGTATGATGTTAGTTCCTTTGATAAACCCTTCCACCCTCCAGCAGCCCATGGTTTAAACATGTCCTGAGAGAAAAATTGCATCACCATCTTTGTATTTATAATCCTTGCTATACTTTTTCTTTCATTACTTTGTCTGATTGCTTTCTTGATCTACAGTATTTGTTTCTTCCGTAATACTGTGTGACAGTGAGTTGCACCATTTATTTGCACATTGTGTAAAACATAATGTTACAGTTTCAAATGTAGAATTAAATTTTCATAGTGGTAAATACAGTTAATGCACCAGATTCTGTCCTGGTCAGTCACACTTTAACTCAAGAGTCTTAGCTGGGAGGGATACAGTTGACTAAATGCTTGTATGTCTTTAAGTTTCATTTTTTGCTACTATATCCAAAAAGTTAGACTTTGCTAATGAGGAGTAAAAACATTATCTTCAGCTGTATCTTATTTAGAAGAATACTTAGCTGGGATGAACATTAAATTTCACCTAAATGAGCCTTTCAGTATTTGCACATGACATCCTCAGCTACTGTCTAGTGGATATCAAGTGTTTTAGCTTTATGGAGCTTAGGTTACAGTTGTTTAGGGTATTGTTTTAAGAGAGGTGATTAAGCCCAAATATGTATTTCTTGCTGACATTTCTTGCTCAGGTTCATTCTAAAAAATCCAGGTAAATAGTTTTGCCTGGGGGCTTATGAAGACGTGTGCAGGCTGAGCTCCCTAATAGACGTGGAGGGTTTAACGGTCATGTAAAGACACAGTAAAATAAAATTGATGTAATTTGAAATGTTTATTTTCCAGAGCTCCTTTTGTAGGTTAAATGCACAGCAGTGACTTTTCTCTCTGTTATACAGAGGAGCCAATATACTGTTACACACCACACAACTTCACCCGCGATCAAGCCTTGTATGCCAGAGGATATTGTTGGACAGAATTAAAAGATGCCTTGCCAGGAGTTGATGCCAGCCACTGGCCCTCCTTGTTTGAGCATAAGTTCCTACCTTATGCACTGCTGGCTTTTGCTGGGATAATGTACATTCCAGCTCTGGGCTGGGAATTTCTGGCCTCCACCCGACTGACTTCAGAGCTTAATTTTTTGCTTCAGGAGATTGATAACTGCTACCACCGTGCAGCTGAAGGGCGGGCACCAAAAATAGAGAAACAGATTCAGTCCAAAGGCCCAGGGATCACCGAGAGAGAGAAGAGAGAAATCATTGAGAATGCAGAGAAAGAAAAAAGCCCTGAACAGAACTTGTTTGAGAAATACCTGGAAAGAAGAGGACGAAGTAACTTTTTAGCTAAGCTTTATCTAGCGAGACATTTGTTCATCATCTTTTTAAGCATCATACCAATTACATACTTATCTACCTACTACGCTACGCAGAAGCAAAATGAATTTACATGTGCATTAGGAGAGCCTCCAGACAAAACAAGCAGCTCCAAATTGCACATCAGAGTGAACTGTAAACTGCCATCTGTCCAGCTCCAGCGGATTATTGCTGGTGTAGATATCGTTCTTCTCTGCTTTATGAACTTGATAATCCTCATCAACTTAATTCACCTCTTCATATTTCGCAAGTCTAACTTCATATTTGATAAACTGAACAAAGTTGGAATAAAGACCAAGAAACAGTGGCAGAAGTCCCAGTTTTGTGACATCAATATTTTGGCCATGTTTTGTAATGAAAATCGGGATCACATAAAATCATTGAACCGTCTGGATTTTATTACAAATGAAAGCGATCTGATGTATGACAATGTGGTACGCCAGCTGCTTGCAGCGTTGGCCCAGTCCAATCATGATGCCACTCCAACCATGCGTGATTCAGGGATCCAAACAATAGACCCAAGTGTTGATCCAGCAGACATTGATGCTAACGAGCAGCTCATCATTAAGAGACCAAGGAAGAAGATGAAATGGATCCCTACTACCAATCCCCTTCCTCAGCCATTCAAGGAACAGTTAGCCATTATGAAGGTCGAAAACCATAAACCTGACAAACCAAAGCCTGTGCGGAGAAAAACAGCAACGGACAGCCTTATAGCTCCTTTGTTAGAGTCCGCTGCAAAAACCTCACAGCAATCATCTGCTCATAAAACCGAGCAAAACACCATCCCAAGCTCAAGCAGTGAAAAAAAACACACGCGACACTTTTCCTTGGATGTTCATCCATATATACTTAGTAGCAAAAAACCCAAGCCAGAGGTTCAAGCCATCCCCTCGATGCCTACGTCTAAAAGCCAAGAGGGTGGATTTTTAAACCAGGAAGAGAAAGTTGTAGTACACGTTGCCTCCTCTCTCAAAGGTACAGTATGCCATAATGCCAGTACCAACGCAACAGACCATAATTTGCGTAGCAATCTTCAGGAACTCAAAGCTGATCTGAACTGTTTGACCTACCTTGCTAGATTTTGGGGTAGCTAATGATCTTAGGGCTTGCAGGCCTCAGAAATAGGGGTCCTCTCTCTTTAGTAGTTATATGAAGGTTAAGGATTATTGCAGACAGAGCTATACAAGACAGCCTGCAGGCTGTTGGTACAGGTAATTTTTCAAATGTAAGCAGATTTTCACAATTACGAATATGGTCATGCCTTGCCAAGGAAACGAGGAGGGTTTGGCCTCCATGATACCCCTTCCTGCTCCACCAGCACCTGGCATATTTCAAACGTGTCTTACTTTCAAGTCATGTGGAAACTATCATGGTTAAGGTGCCTGTAGAAAAAAATCTCTTAAAGTACCAATTCTTCAGCGTTGGCATGTGTTTGTCAGCTAGGAAAATCACAACTCAGATCATTTATATCATTGTTCACGCAAAAGACATTGTAAATTGCTTGTGTGGATGGTCTGGAGTGCAGGTGCTGGTCAGAGGTTCAGGAATTCTGCTATTCCCTTCTTATGTGGCCTTGCAGGAGATGCTGTTTCTGTGCCTCAGTTCCCTGTGTTTGTCTTGGAAATACTGTCCCTTTCTAACCTCAAAGGAGTGTTTCAAATACATCAATAATTGTTAGGTGCTAGAATGATGGGGAAACACATGTGAGCACTAAGAAAAGCAATAGATCAGTAGATAGACAGATAGACAGATATAGTCTTGTTTATTTTTGTAAGCTACTGACATAAGAAAGAAGCACTGTGCAGTTGAAGTTGCAGAAAGATTTGTACGTACTTAAAGCAATGGCTCTCATCTCATTACAAGCTAAGACCTTCCCCTGGGCTTCGACAGACTGACAGCTACCGTCACCCCACTGCCCAGCAAAGAAGTGATTTGAGGTATAAAAGTTTCTGTCACTTCCAAATCCTTATGCTCCTTAGAGCCCTCCAGCTCCCCAATGTGCATGTGAGCTATTCTACAGCATCCCTTATCCAGTCACCTGCTCTGATTTCAATTCCTCAAAACTACTGGGGTTTTCTGGTATCAATTACTTTCATCTAAATTAGTGCTTGAATATTTTAAGGGAAAAAATAATTACTGTAGTTTTGGGGCTCTGTTACTCCCCATTCCCATTAAAAATTGTCAGCTTTGCTTTTGAGTTAGACCCACATTATAGTCCATCAGGTAAGGTAGACAAAATTTCTGGAAAGAGACATCAGTTAATCACAAATTGCTGAGTTCTTTCTAAAGACAAGTGGCTTACAATGTGTAACCACTATTTTTTCCCATTGAAAATATCAGTGCGTTTGTATTCCATCCTGTGGGTTTCAACATTTGTAACATTTGTCAAAACATTAAATCATAACATGTATAAAACAGCTGCCAGACTGTAGAGGAGAATAAAAGATACTTTTCAGTTGTTTTTTGTCCATTTTACAAAAATACCATTCACATAAGGAAGCATGAGCATGCATAAAAAAGAATCAGATTCACAAAACCCATTTTTTGTTTGCCCTCTTTCCCTGAGCTTACAATCCTGTTGTTTTGAAACAGTCCTGTTGGATTTCTCAAAAGATCCCAAGCAAATTCACTTTTGGGTCCACTCCTACTCCCACTGAAATCAGTGGCAAAACTGCCAATGACTTCTGTTGGTTCAGGACACTCCTCTCTGATGGACTGGAAGGGTGACAGACTACCTGTCTTTTAACTGGCTGTTTTGTTTTCTTGTAGACACCCCTCATCCTGCAAAAGAGATCCTATACTCATCTGAGACATGCAGAACTGTGCCTGCTGCTGGGACTTTTGTGACGTGTAACCACAACCATATAGCCACAACCTCTGCTGCCACCAGTATGACTTTGAACCAAGTCAAGCCCGAGCCGACACCTGCACTGAACTGCAACCCAGCCCACCCTTTGCTGCACATCAACACGCTGTATGAGGATCACGAGGAGGAAGTTTCAAACATGATGGACAATGGTATTCACTCACCAACTGACACCGGGGAAATTCTCTCCATCCCTACCCCAAAGCAGATACGGTTGGCGACATTTG
The DNA here is from genome assembly GCA_026546715.1 of Gallinago undulata. Lineage (NCBI taxonomy): Eukaryota > Metazoa > Chordata > Aves > Charadriiformes > Scolopacidae > Gallinago > Gallinago undulata. The sequence goes on from JAOTQQ010000001.1 coordinate 21,491,336, forward strand.
ATGAGCCAATGGCAATAGTGAGCTCGGTGGAGTACTGAAGACCCCAGGCTGCACAGCCCCCTTGGTGGCCAGGCCCAAGACCACTGCAGTGTGGACCGTGGTCCCCTCAACGATGCAAATCACTGCATGAGCATGGAGAGTTTTCACACAGACTATATAGCTTTTGGTTAATAACACCAAACAGTTTTTCAGGATCACATCATGAGCACTGTCAGTCATTTGCAAAATAGAATAAAGAAAACTCTGGTGGAAGTAGACCTTTAACACGAAGACAACCATTAGCTCTAGCTCTAAACTATAGCTTCCTTATTTAAATGGGGAATAGCACAATTTATGAACATTAAGAGCCTGATGGCACGCCACAGTAATTTTAGTGAGTGTTTAAATCCTTTGCATTCAAAATCACAGATTAAAATTAAAACAACATGGAGGTGAGGTGTACTTTTTTAATGGCAGCAGTTAAATAAGCGTTTTTTTCTAAGCAGAGAGGATTTTTTTTCAATTCAGGATTATGAAAAAGTTATATGCAAGCAACATTTTTGTTTGTTTGTTTCTTTAGCTCACTAATTGTGAGCCCGTTGGGCTCTCCATTGGGCTTGATGGAGACTTAGCTGAAAGGGCCTTACTACCACCAGCATTTAAGTGCAGAAAGATTGATACACTCAGTCTCTTGCATTTATAAATGAAAATACCTGAGGTATGCCCCGCCCTTTAACAAGCTTATATGTTTGATGGAAGATGATGAAATGAAGAGTTTATTTTTTTAAATATATTTTACCATGGGAAAAATTACTTTAATAACTTTTCAAACCAGGTGTTGCTTTTAACAAAATGTGTAGAAGAGAGTCATTGTAGCTGCTTATTTTTTCATAGTGTATTTATGAACCAGGTTAGAAACTTTCATGGGTGCTTCACTGATATGAAAAATCTTAGGAAGGTCATTACAAAATATCTTACAAAATATGAAACCAGCAAAACTGTTCTCAAATACACACAGTTAATCAAGTCTCTGAATTCAGGTCTGCAGACTTGGCTAGTCCTTGATTCAGCAAACACTTAGACAATGGATGGCACTGAAACCACTCATATGTCTAAAGCTAAGCACACTCTGAAATGGCTTTGCTGGATCTGGGCTCTAGCGCAGGCAGACAATAATCCTGCAGTATGTGCTATCACTTTGATTCAGTATCTGCCTTCCTTGGCTCAAAGCACATCTTCATGCCCATCTTCCTATAACTACGGTATGTGTGGTTTAATAGAGACAACTCTAGTATAACTAAAACATTTATTAAAATTGTATCATGCAATAACCATTCTCAGCAAAATTATAGTGAAACAAAAAGTGACTGTGTTAAAATAATATTCCTAGCTGCATCCAGAACTATGGACTATGTGTGTTTGCTTCAAAATTATGTATAATGGTAGAAAAAATATGCAGCACAAGTATGGGACTGAAATCTTGAATTTATTTTTAATTTATTACCTCAGACATGGATATATTATACCAATATTTAATGAAAATAGCACTGAAAATAAATACCTATCATTCTGAATACTTTAATATGTGTACTACTTCTTAGCTTAGTTACGTACAAGTGGGATTTTATTATAAGCAGTAGGTAGGACATGTAAAGTCACCATTCCCCTGCTACGTTACTTTAGTTATGCCCAGCCTTTGTGACCTGAGTACTGAAATGGCAGCAAGCCACAGGAGACATGTCACAGACAGGGCAGGGGGCGCTGGGGACAGCTGAAGGGCCTGGCTGTAACACCCCAAGGTCTCAGTGCAGGGTGGCATGGAGCTGATAGGGGACACAGAGCTCTGTCCAGGGAGCTGGGAGATGATGGCTGCAGTGGCTCCTGATGGCTTGTCTCCTGTCAGCCCTGGGGACATTAGTGGTCCCCCGCAGAAGAGCTGTCTGTGTGAGGTATCCATGGGAGGAACCATAGAATCATAGAATGGTTCCTCTTGGAAAGGACCTTAAAGATCATCGAGTTCCAACCCCCTACCATGGGCACCTCCCTACCGTGTCCCACCTCCCACCAGACCAGGTTGCTCAAAGCCCCATCCAGCTTGGCCTTAAACACTTCCAGGGATGGGACATCCACAACTTCCCTGGGCAACCTGTTCCAGTGCCTCACCACCCTCACAGTAAAGAATTTCTTCCTGATATCTGATCTAAATCTCCCCTCTTTCAGTTTAAAACCGTTACCCCTTGTCCTATCGCTACACTCCCTGATAAAGAGTCCCTCCCCATCTCTCCTGTAGGCTCAAGGGATTTGAGCAGGAATTTATACACTGCCTGTGGTTGCAAGGTCATAGGTTGGTCACCTCTCTTCTAACCCACTCGATGACAAGCCGCAGGGTGTTCAGCATCACTGCTTGCTTGACTGATAGACTGGTGTGACTCTAAGATAACAAATCCACGCCTGCATGGCCAGGTCCTCCTTCTGCCCCAGGTACAGGAGGAAGCCGCCTGCAGCGAGGCAGCCATGGAGAGGAGCATCACCCTTGAGGGGACTGCGAGCAAGGTCTCTGCCTGGCCAGATGGGGAACTGCCATCCGTTCCAGGTCACCTGAAAGCAATGGCACGTAGCGACTTTGGAGGTGAGATGAATGCCCCACCACATCCTATTCACTTGGATGAATACTGTAGTTAGAATTAATTTTTCAGGCAAATTAAAACCGTTATAGTTCAGTACTTGTTAAACACCAATAAGTAATTAGAAAAAATATGGAAAATTGCCTTAAGAAAATCAGGAACCTCTTATTACAAGCAGAGTGAAAGAATAGGGCCCTGAGGCCAGAGCTGAAGAGATGTAACTCCCTTATGCCACTGTAATTCCAATTGCCAGATGGCACTGTGGTGAATTCCTGCCTGGTTGCAGCAGCTCAGCTGACGACGTTCCAAACGGATGGGGAAATCCTCAGGGCTGCCTGTTTGCTCTCCACTTGGGGTCACACATTGAGCAATATGTCAACCGTACGGGTCTGTACCCGGAGTGATACACCAATATCCACGTATACCAGTGTCAGGCAAAGCAGACTGCGTCTGAAAACTAAGGGTCTGAACTTTGTGTAGCACACTGAAACTAGCAACACTCAATAACTAGTGAGATTTTCATTATGCAGAAAGTCAAGGCAGGGTTCTCGGGCGGGTACATGCACCGACCCTGTGGGGGTGGTGTTTCCTAGGAAGGGTTGCCCATGAGGTGCACGTGTCTCCTGTTCATTCAAGAGTGGGACTGAAGTCTGTGTGGTCACACTGTCATTCTCATGACACTGCTGGTTTCTATTTATTTAGGATCTGTTGGTGCCCTTGTAGAAATCAGTATCAGACTCGACTGGACCAACTTAAAGAGAAAAAGTAAAGCATTTAACTTTCCTCATCCCTGGGACAAGCTAAACTCGGAGAACACCCACTTTACTTATCGTTACCTGTTGTCTTACAGGAGCACCATCCTCTTCCACAAGCCAGAGGTTGTGGACGCCCAGCTCTGAGTGTTAACACCCTGACTAGTCGCTAAGGGCAGGATGGTGGCCCAGGCCAGGTCAGTTCCACTGACCAAGCTAGCAGAGCGAGTGCAGCTTAGTCCTGGCTGATGGTGAGTAGACAGATAACTGATGCAGGCAGATAGCAAACACTGCCTTGTGGAACTGAAAGGAAAAGGTTAGTGTCCTACCCACCGAAGAGGAACTTACCGAGACTCAATGACCAAAGACAAGAAAGATGAGACACAGCCTCATTTTTAAATGTCTCTTTAGCCTGGATCACATTAGCATCTCCATCTGCCTCATCTCTGCCTAATGGTTTCAGCTTGGCAGACCAGATGACTCACATTCTCCAAGGCTGCTTTCCCATTTGCTTCCCTGGGAAAGGGACTGCATGTTGAGAGCACAGAAACTTCTTCAGGGTACTCTTATTGAGAGGACGTTTGACAACCAAACAGGAGAAGCATCTTTTGAGCTATATTTAGGCTGTCCAAGCCCAGCAGGAGGTCAGCCAATTCTGTCTCACAGCCAGCTAGAGGGGTGCTTCTGTTGGGATGTTTTTAGTGCAGTAATGGTGTGTAGTGTTGATGTTGCTAGCATTTAGCTGTACTGAGTAAATGTCCACATACACACACAGATTTCTATACAGATATCAGCCGTAGACCTACACATTCTCTATATACATGTGTATATGTATCTGCTGCATAGAAAGATTAATCTTCTCTACTTTGCTTTGTAAATAATTACACTTAGTCATTTCTTTTCTCTTAATTTCGCATGCATTAGGCCCAACCTAGCAATGTGGAATGCATCTTTCTGTCCCCGCTGGGATTTTCTGATGCTGGGCGTGCTGGGGAGGATGCTCTGTTCCCTGCAGAGCCAGGTGTGCTGGGCAGTTCATCTTTTGATATCAACAGGGAGTCAGGCTCTGAACTTTAGGCTGTGACTAAACTATCTAAACTAGAGCTGAGAACACAGAACAGGTACAGCATGTTGGTTTGGGGTGCTGCAGGAAAGCTCCCTGAATTCTCCTAGCCAAAAAAATGCTGCTTTTTTTTTTTTTTTTTTAATTTATTCTACCAGAGAATTGAGGAATATTGATCAAGGAATATTTTGCTTTGAAGAAACAATGAGTTTGCTCATTAAAATCATTCTGCTAAAATGCAAGCCACAGAGCACACTGGGAGTTTTAAACAGGACAATTATTTTTCAGACACCTTCCAATATTTTCTGGCTTTTAATGAGGAGCATTCCACCCCATCTGTGAACGGGCTGTAACTAATGGGAAAACATTCTATGTACATTATTTACAAGCAACAAATTTTCAGCTTTCGCTCTTCTCTGAACAGTTTTAAAGCATTTCTTAGCTGTTTTGCAACATTGTACAAACAGAAAAATATATGAATGGCTGTGCCACACCAATGAGGATCTCAGGGCTCTGCAGGTCAGGTGCAAGGAAATGCTGGCCCACCAATCCTGTTGTCCTCAGTGGTTATTGATGCTTCTGACTTTATGCTTTACTGACTTGCTGTTTGTTCGTAAAATGAATTTGCCTGGAGTCAGAGCCAGCTTAAGCTGAAAGAAGTTGTTGTTGGGTCTCCTGCTGGGCTTGAGAGTTTACTGACTCTTTTGGTCAGCTAGAAATAATTTTGCTTTATAATCTCAGGACTCACAGCATTCACCAATTTAGCTTTCCAAAAACACATCCAGGGAGTGCACAGAATACAATAAATCCCTGGAAGAGGAATGCATGATTCACAAGCAAAATCTGATGTCTTGCATGAAATGAGACGGAAAACCACCCATATCCCTCACTGCAGATGCCTGCCTGTAAGGAAAAAATACATGCTTAAAAGATTATACTGTGTTTTGCTCTCAGAGCTTTTATGCTATGGCACTAAAGCCATGGAAGTTTGCCGCTCTGGGATAACAAGCCTGTGCCCAGCCCCTGGGGCACACAGCAGAGGGGACAGATGGGTACATTTTGTTGCTGAGGGAAAGAGCTGCTGTGAGCAGTTCAGGAACTTCTTTTGCGAAGTGATGGATGTGTTCATCCACACAAACGTGGAAGAAGCATGTGCCAGAATGGGGGCTAAGGAAACTGTACTGTTTGTCCTCTATGTACAGTCCTGCGGACTTCACATTGGCAGATCTATGCTGTTATTGGAAAGGCGCAAACGATGTAAAGGAGTGACTAGTTGTGTAGAAGAAATTAATAGCCTGGGGAAGAGAAGGCTCTGGGAAGATCTTATAGCAGTCTTTCAATACTTAAAGGTGGCTTATAAGAAAGACGGAGACAGACTTTTTAATAGGGTCTGTAGTGATAGGACAAGGGGAAAACGTTTTAAACTAAAAGAGGGTAGATACAAGGAAGAAATAGCCCAAAACAGCAGAGCTGAGAGCCTGAGGAACCAGGTATTTCAGCAGAGCAAAGGGATGCTTCATATGACGAGCAGCAGAGGAGTTAAAGAAGTTTCTGGGGAAAGCTTTAAATGACTCCAAGGCAGAAGCAGACAATATTGTAATTCCTGGGAAGAAGACATTGAGTGAAGGCCCACCTAGATGATGAAGGTACTGGAGCATCTCTCCTATGTGGAGAAGCTGAGAGCCAAGACAACATATATAACCCTTCAGCTGGGCAGATGGTGGCTGTCAAAGGACCAGCATTCAACAGACACCTAAGGTCCCTGCCACCACACAGACCCCTGCTTCCAGGCTCCCGAGCAGCCTGGCTGCTCTCCTGGAAACTCCTCTCAGACCATGTGAAATCAAGGGACTCTCTGTTTTGGAAAGAGAGTATCAACCTGGGAAAATCCAGCAATAAAATATATATGCAGACATGTATTTTCCCCTCTGTATTTCAGGATCTTTGCAACAGTCTGTTTAACACTCTTTCCCACAGATTTGTCAGAATCTCCCACAGCAGCAGTCAAAGTATTTCTCTGCAAGCCTGTCTTTACTTATAAGAGTTGCTGGCTTGGCCTCCCACTACCTAATTTGCTCTAAATCATCAGTTTCTACCCAAGTGCTGGGGAGGCCTGGTCCCCTGCCATAAGGTCTTTTGTTTAAACAAAGTCTCATATTAAAGTAACCACAGGATGGGAACCGAGGGTAGATCCAAGAGCAAAGTCTTGGAAAGAGACACTTGGACCTAAAGCAGGAGCTATCTCTTTCCCTTATTTTCCCTTTTACCATCTAAATGCAGGTTTACGTTACTCTGAATCTCTGGGAAACATTATCAGAAATGTGGGCTGGCAAATGAAATACCCTCTGCAGGCACGCTCCTCTTTTTCCCAGCAGACCAAGTATCTCCTCTGGATATTCTGGCCCTGGGCTTTATGCATAATTAAAACTTTATGGTTTTATATTGTACTGACTTCCTCAGCAAATACATGTTAAAGTAGGAATGTCTTTTTTTTACTGCAAATGGCAATTTGCTTTTTGATTTTTACCCTAAGAATTGAAACCAAAATCCATAAAAGATTATCTAATTTCTGCAAGTTTTAAGTTGTATAATTAAGTTTTGTAACTTGTGTAGTGAATTAAGATGTGTAAATCACTAATCTTATTTAAAATGTTTCTTGTTTGGGCTAACAGTAAATTGCAAAATACTTGATGACAGGTTTCATGTGCAAAATCGAGGCAGGAGACTTCTGATGAGATAACTTGCTAATTTATTATATGTTACTACCTAGTGCTTGGGCAGCAGTAACACTTGGGGGCTGCTGTCAGGGACCGTGGCAGCTGTGGCCAAGGAGCCAGCAAGTCTGCAGCCATTGCTTCGCTCCTGCACAGGCGGCTCTGCCCCTTGCCTGGGCTTGGAGCTGCCCCCGGTTTGAGAGCTCCTGGGCAAATGCTGAGCAGCCTGAACTTAACTGAGGTAAAGCTTTGCTTTAGCATAAGATGGACACCTATATGAGACTTGTTACCCCAGAGTACCTCACACCTCCTAAATGCACATCCCAGCTTTCCCCAGCAGCTTCTTGTATTCCGTGGAGCTGACTCCATTAGAAACCTCCTTAGAGACAGGAACACTAATGTCTCCATTGCAATGTTGAAATGTTAATTTGTTGGTTTTGCTGAAGGAAGCCAAAGACCATGTGATAAGTGATACCAAATGTGTCCAAATAAGCTATGAGTGTGATGAGCAATCTATCAGGTTCAGAGTAATAAATGACTACACAAATAGCTAGTTTTAATGATGTTTCCTCTGCAGATTTATAGCAGAAATAAAAAGCCAAAGCATTTGGCCCCTGGGGAGCACTGACAAGACCTGTTTAGCATGGATGGCTGACACATACAGATTTTATGGCATAGAAATTGCCATCCCTGAATGGCAAACTGAGGATTTTATGGTATCGTTTCTATTTTCTTCTCCCTGAGTGTTAATCAAGGAGCAAATGTATGAATAAGATAACATTGATTCTGTTAGCAAGCTGGCAATCAGCTAATTGACTTTCTCTTTGCACTACGTAATGTGTATGTGCTGGTCCAATTATCTCTTACTCCTGGAGAAATAATTCCTAATATTTAGCAGACCCATTATTCCAATGATACATTACCTCCAAATGTTTCTGTTAAAATATCTTCTTCTTGATAGGTCCCTTAATTGCCTTCTGAAATGTTAACATGCATTTGCCCTTCTGTTGACATATCAAAAGCTTTTCGTTTAATTAGAGAGTTCAAAGACAAAAGCTTTACAAATGAAACAGAGTCAAGTCTCCTCTACATTAGCCCGAACCATTTATTTTGCAACCACTTGGGTTGGACCAGGAGCTGTTCCCACAGACATAGTGATTTATTCAGTGGCTGCAACAATTCCACTCCCTTCCCACAGCTGATAACGAAGCAAGGAATTCAGCTCAGATTTCCGAGAAAAATATACAATCAAAATGGTGATTTTGGATCAGTGGATAAAAACATTGACGTAGAGGATTTTCTCCCTTTTTCTGAAGAGCCCAGTGTTTTGAAGTGGGGTGGGGTTCTTTCTCTCAGCACCAGCTTAGCTTTACTATTTAAAACTGGCCTGATCATTAAGCATCTTGCAATAAGAAAGATTTCGAGCCTCTAAGTCTGATGCCTTCCTGGGCCGGAGAGCAAGTTGGGGGTCTGCAGGGTGAATTGTGTTGAGCTAAAAGGGGCTGTTGAATATTCACTTGCTGCCTGACAGGAGCCTGGCCAGTCTGCTTGGCCGGAGGCTGACGGACCAACGCTGTGTGGTAAGTGTGGACAGCGTCACATTTCCACATACCTCATGTAACAAGCATCTCTAATTAGTTGGCACCAGCTCCTCCTGCTCCCCCTCTCCCCAGGAGGCTTTAATAGTGCCGACAGGAGCTACCTTTAGCACACGCATGGAAATGTCTCCATTAACTTCAGAATTGCCATTGATCACAACCATGAGCTGAGGTGGAAATGAAAGGTTCAGGAAGGAGCCACTATCTCTGACAAATTAATCCAAAAGCTGGCACTTCATATGTGAATTAACCAGTCCTGAATAGACTCACTAGATGTCCATTTTTGCTGGCTAATATTCCCACAGAATCCATTACTAATATCATTAGAGAAGACAAAATATTACTAATCAACTATGAATTATAATTACTTAACTTGATGATTATGAGTGATTCTAATGTTTAGTAAAGATATTTGTAACAGTCTCAGCCATTATCCTGGTAACTAGTATCAATAACAGGCTTCCTAAATGAACTATAAGAACAATTAATCAGACAATACCTTAGTTGCATATTACATTAATTATACATTCACCCAGTGGCAGCAATTAAAATTCAAGCCTTGCCAGATTTAATCAACAAATACAGTTTTTAACAGCTTAAAGCTAAAATCACTTTTTATGTAATTTCTTATTAAGAGATAATCATAGCATTGGACTTACAAGTAAGTTGCAGTCATGGTCATTTATGGGATTTTTTTTTCATATGTACCCATTTTTTGTTATTAGCCATTTGTTATCATCCAATGTACTTACACATCTTTGCACATGTTGTACAGTCTTGTCTATTGAGATGATTATAATCAACTTGTCAGGAAGAAATTAAAATTTCAAAATTGCAACCTTATCTCCAAAACTATCGCAACAGCAGATGACGGAAAAAGAGAAAATATGTTTCCACAAAGCTCATGTAATAGCATCTGAATTAATCTCAGTGATGGACAGGGAGCAGAAATTCTTCTTTTACCAGGCCTTCTGCAAAGAGACACCCTCCAAGCAGTAAGCAGCAATGTTTATTCTTTTGCTGTCACAAGTCATATGTAGCTAAATACATTTATACCTCACTTGTGGGCCTTCACTCACAGCTTTGATAAATAACATATTAATATTGCAAAGAAAGAACTTGGAACGGTTTTCCATATACCAATCATGTGTGCTTTGTGTTTATGATAATTTATTTTATGGATCTAGAGTGCTCCCAGTGGTACTGCAATGAAATCAGTGCAGTTATTGTAACCGGATTTACCTTGCCGGAGGAAAGGTCAGATTTCAAAGAAGAAGGAATTATTTTACCTTTCCCTTCATCAGCCAGACTCCTCTCCAATGTGTATACATAAAGCTTCCATTTCCATCTCCTTCGTTGACTAACAATTTTACTGCATTCTGCCCGAAAATAAAAGGGTAACCCTCAGCTGAAAGCATTTTCAAGCTGCATTTAGAAATCACTTCACTCACTTGTGAAGTGCAGTCACCCCCAGTGAAGGGAGATGGCTTTTCTAATAGGAAGCAGCGACAGACAATTTCAAAGTGAAATTTCAGGGGGAATGGAGAGATCTCAGGCTGTAATTACACCTGGTGAAAATTACATGGGATTGAAAGCTAATAGAGCAGCTCTTTTTGCATCCCATGGGAATGCTTACGGGACTGAAGGCAGCAGAGAATTCCCACCATGGGACAGGAGCAGATGAGGTGCAACAGACAGACAGGAGCAGACCTGCTGAAGGGCCAGAGATGATGTAAAGGATTTGGGCAGTCACAATGCAGACGCTGAGGCTGGATCTGTATGAACTACCCCTAAAATGCCCACTAGGGGAACTGCTGGCTGAGGTACTGATACTGCAACTGCGGGTTGTGCTGATCTGGGGCCTGAGCCCATCTCTGTGTGGCCCCACGGTCCCTGCTTGCCCACACCAGCCTCAGCCAGCGCTTACTCGGGACTTTCAGCATCTCCGTGCAGTCTGTCACTTCCTTGTGCTCTAAAGTATCTAAATACATTTATTTGAATCCTTTTATGAGTGAGAGTGGTGATGGGATGAGGGGTAACAGAATTAAACTGAAAGAGGGGAGATTTAGATTAGATATTGGGAAGAAATTCTTTACTGTGAGGGTGGTGAGACACTGGAACAGGTTGCCCAGAGAAGCTGTGGGTGCCCCATCCCTGGAGGTGTTCAAGGCCAGGCTGGATGGGGCTTTGAGCAACCTGCTCTAGTGGGAGGTGTCCCTGCCCATGGCAGGGGGACTGGAATTCAATGATCTTTAAGGACCCTTCCAACCCAAACCATTCTATGATTCTACTATAAGTTCATTTATAGATACCCAAGGACCCCAACAGTTCCCAGAGAAATTAAACAGATTTTTCTAGGCAGGCTTTGTTGAATCAGTCCAAAGTTAAACTCTTTGGAAAATACTGACTTTGTATAAACCAAATGTATACCAAGGTGCTAGAAGAGCATTTTCACAACCAGTTGCAGGTAAGGTCACTGAGTCCAGCTCAGCCCACACACAGGATGCATCCACCGCATCCAGCAAACGCATTACAGCTGCAGCCAGTCCTTCCCTCGGGTCTCTGCGTCTCTGGCTACATTTTTTACTTGTATATTTTCTGATGGGCAAGGTCAGTCTCTGAAATGATGGGTATTGGATAATGTCACGCCTGAACACAAGCGTAAGTGACCCATGAAATTAAAGGACATTTTCTGGCATTCAATCAGGACAGCTCAAGTTTCCTGAAAGTAGATCAGCCTGGAAAGTCCTAGCAACAAAGAAAAGATATTCATCTCGAGATGGAATAAATACCTGAAGTAAAAATACACAAACAGGAAGAATCTAACTTGAGTCCAATGAAACAGAAAAGTGGTGGTGGTTTGGCTGTTTTTTTTTTTCACATCAGAGAACAAAATACAAAACAACAAAAGAAAAAATAATTCTATAGATGTGCTGTATCTTAAAACCTTTAAGGAACTGATACCATATAATATCAATGATTAGGGCAGCTTATAGGGAGCATGGGACAATGGCACCATGGGATCTGCAAGGATCTGGCTGCTGCTTAGGCTTTGGCAAGAAGTTGTGTCATATGTATCTCCATGAGGAGGGACCAGCCTGTGAGGAATCGCCTGTTTCCACAGCTGTGGTCAGAGGGGAGTTCCTCTGATACTGCACCTCACTGTAGGGTCCAAGGCTGTTTACTGTAAGGTCTTGGAGACAAGCAAGCCTGCAGCTCTCTGAACCTGAAATCATCTAGTTGTGGTGATGCACTGAGCAAGGGTCTACAGAAGCCAGCTAGGGGCTGCCTCTGTTCTACAGGACTTTGGTTGGGCTTCCCACAACTCCCAAAGGATGCGACATGGTACCCAGCCGCCTGATCTGCCCCTTGGAAACCAACTTGCTACCTTGATATCCGCTACCTTTTGGATTTCACTTTGTCCATTGCATTGTTAAAAACTTGCTGGAGTGCCTACAGACATATAGGCATTTTTGTCTTTTCAATAACTTTAATAAATACCTTTTCAGAAAATCAATATGACAGCATCAAGCTGTCTCAGTCCAATCTTGCCCATTAAATAAATATCAAAACTTATGCAGTTACTGGGTGACTAAAAATTGCTCAGTCTGATGGTCTCTAAAAAGGGAGACAAGAATTACTTTTCAAACACAAAATCTGCAGGAGATAACCAATGTTGGTACCAATTAAAATATTCATGTCAGCTTTCTAATATCTAATACAATTATGTCAAGCACTGATATTTTTTTTTTATTGTGTGAAAATGGCCCTCTATGAAAATGTGCCTATGCAGCATTTTCATCTGAATGACAAGCAGCATTGCCAGGCATTGCAGTGATTTCTCCAAATTACCACACCTGCTTAGCACCTACAGCCTTCAGTTATATTCATGGTATCACCACAGGGTACAAGATGGAGATTTGCAGGAGAAAGAAAAAACAGCTTAGCATGAAGCTGTACAGTAAGTTCTTGTTGCCAGAAATGTCATTAACAGTAGTGACACACCTGCCCTGTCAAAGTGCAAAGATTTTCTTATGGTCAACTTTATAAAACGCATAAGATAATCTGCCAGAAATGAATGATACGTTGCTGCCTGGGAGTAAGTATCAACTGACTTCTTGTCTGTTCTTTACATAAGGGGCTTTATCTGCCCTACATATTATTTAAAAAAAAAATATAGATTTTGAAGCTGGTAATTGCATGTTTCAAATGCAGAGGTTTGTTTAAAATACAAGTAATAATCCAGGAAATCATTACATAAGGGCATTATGAAAAGGTTTCTGGCACTAATAAGATAAATTTAAGTTATGCAATATTGATGTTTTCTCTAGTGTTCTATAACTGTGTTTTCAGAGAGATGTTCCACTAACCTATTGAATTACTCTATTCCAAACTTTAAATAGTGAATTAACTTCTTATTTCTTACCAACAAAAAAAAAAAAAAGTGGATTTTGTCATTTAGCTTTACTCACATGCAGCAAATCCAACACGGCACTGTCAGACAGTCATTAGGAATATTATTAACATTTAATATTATATCTATTAAATAGGAATATGGTGCCTTGTACTTTGAGCTGGCTTCATTTTTGAGCATCCCAGGTTTCCCAGCGCTGTGTCAGAGGATATGTCATCAGTGAGAATAAGTCTGTCAGAACAGCTCTGATTTTCAGTAACCTCTTCATCGCCCCCAGGGAGAAGATCTGTGGTCCAGAATAGCCAAACCATTCCCTCCTGCATTCTCAGCATCTTTTTGTAGTCCACAACGGCTAAAATCTGCGTGAGACATGGACATGTGCTGGGAGTTCTGCTATTTCTGACACAGAAGATGTCTCTTACTGCTCTTTCTGTGTGAGTGAGGTGGAAATTCTCCATATTACCAACCGGTTTTCCTAACAGGGACTTGAGACATTACTAGCCAACAATGTTCTTAATACTTCCTGTCTTTCCAAATATTTGTCAGTTCACAAAGCCCTCTAGGTTCTAATCTCTTTTATTTGTGTTAGAGATACAGCTCTGCCACTTGCATCACTAGACAAACAGCAGGCTTAGGAGTGTGCAGGCTGCCATTCTCACGTTGCACGTTCTTTTGCCAGATGAAAACTGGTCTAGAAATGACTGATAAGCTCTGGACAGCACTGATTTTTTTTTTGAGTTGTTTTTTTTTTTAATTTACTGCTACTGTAAAGTTGGTAATCTTCACTGAGCATTTGACAGCCACTCAAAGTTCTGAATATCCGCACTGAACATGTGAGAAAAGGTGACTGTGTCACTGTCACCTATTTTTACACATGTACATTTGAACAAATGGAAAAATGAGAGGTATGAATCTCTTCAGAGCACCACTTGCCCTCACAGGGCCAGGCTTAATGTCAGTGTCCAACAACAAAGTTACTCCCCAAATCTGCTTGCAGCTGACTACTGCACAAAGGTCTTAACTGGAAGGAAATCTTCCCACTGTGTCTGTAAAAGTCCTGTTTCCAATAAAGCATTGTCCCAGCAGGCCGTGTACTTCAGCAGAGTGTCTTAAGGGTACCTCCTGAAATGATACCTTTGGTCTCCTGCTTTCTAAAATGTGACCACATGAATAAAAGTACCCAAGTATAACCCCAAGGCTTACTATTCAGTAAGTGCAGTACCACGGTGCGAGCATCCAACCATTCTGCTGAAGATAAACAAAACATGGCTGGCATGTGCCAAAAAGCATTGTAGCATATTTTCAAAAGCAAGTTTCTCTTATCAGGTTAGAATTTATAACACATTTATAATTGTCATTTATCCTGTTCTCCTTATTGTGTGTAACACATTCCCATGATACAGAAAATAAAAATGCAGGACTGTGTTTAGCCATATTGTAGTCCAAAAGCTGCTGCGTGCCAAGGAAAGGCCTCAAGAACACTTGACTGGTCTGAGCACATCTGCTACTACTCAGTGACTATTGTTCAACATTTGGTTACTTTTTTCAAGAGGTTTCACCCAATCCTTCAATGAACCAGCGGTTTGACTGGTGTACACAATGACTACAGACTCATCCAAGCTGGTAACCACAGTGAGTAAACCCCAGAGGTGGCCCACAGAGATGCTTCAGTGAGCTCTGCGGGAGCCATCACTGCAACCAGAAGCAGGGTGAGCTACGCCAGAGTGTGCTCTGCCCCAGCTGGGCAGACCTGCCAGGAAGCTTCACAATCCAAGCTGGCAGATTTACAGGGTGCTCCACTGAGCCATAGGGACTCTCATCAGCTGGGATGCCTCTCCTGGGTTCCTCTGGGTTTCTGCTCCTGGCAATGCCATAGTTCTTTAGTCCCTTCTGAGTGGAAAACCTCCTCAAGAGCGGGTAAGGGAAGGACAACTGCACAATAGGAACTCATGGCACTTCATCCCAAGTGTCTCCACTCAGCACAGTTTCAAATGAGCCCAGCTTGAGAATAGGAATAGGAGATGATGAATAATGTATAAAATCTCTGGTCATAAGTATTAACTGACTTGTCCTGAAATGGCTGGATAAGGTAGTGAAAAATGTCACTGCTTCTCGTCTCTGACATACAGTGGGACTGAAATTAAGCATTCATCTTCCTTGCAAGTAAAGTTAGATGGCCAGGATCTATCTGGAGGTGCAACACAGTGACTGCACAGTGGCAATATCCTCCACACTGCGTTTGCTCATGTAACAGTTGTTCTTTTCCCCTCAGTGTTGCCTCAAACCTAAAGTGTGACTATAGTCTCAGTTCCTACGAGTGACCACTGTGTGATTAAACACAGGAGTGCAGAATCTGCAAATGTAGATAGCTCTGATATCCAGAGAACCGCATATTGGGCATCCTA
The DNA here is from genome assembly GCA_026546715.1 of Gallinago undulata. Lineage (NCBI taxonomy): Eukaryota > Metazoa > Chordata > Aves > Charadriiformes > Scolopacidae > Gallinago > Gallinago undulata. Next base: position 21,506,885 of record JAOTQQ010000001.1, read on the forward strand.
AAATCATGCCACGAGACAAGTTAAGACAGCAATTTGATGCCCCATCAAGCCTTTTATTCTCCAGGTTGAACAAACCCAGTTCCCTCAGCCTCTCCTCATATATCATGCTCTCCAGCTCCCAAACACGCTTGGTGGCCCTTGGTCGGATGAGTTCCAGCTGGCCAACTCTTTCTTGTCCAGAACTGGACACAGTACTCCAGACACAAACTCATGAGTGCCAGAGACAGAGAATTAATATTTTCTTTCATCCTACTGGCCATGGTTTTGTTAATACAGCCCAGAATGTGGTTGACCTCCTTTGCCACAAGAGCACCCTGCTGACTATAGCTCGACTCATCCTCCACAGCTGCCAGGTCCTTTTCTGCAAAGCTGAAAACAGAACAAGCTTCTAGAGCACTGGACTTCAAAAGTAATCCCATGGAGAATGATTTAAGGTTTTCTTCTTGTCTCTGCTGTCTATGCTTGATGAATTGATATCCTCAGTTAATGTTCCCATTTCACATTAGCTCCTCGTTTTCGAACATGTCCTCACCCATGTCAGCAAACAGCCCCTACAGCAGCTGTGATCACTCGCAGTGCCACCATGGCACAGCTAACATTGCATTGATCCATTCCACAGGGAATTATCTGTTTATATGGGCTATAAAAATACAGCTCTAAAAGCTGTAAAATCACCGGGATGATACTGCTCCCACAAGCCCTGCATAAATCAGCATGGATTTGGGTGACTGTGGTGGGATGGACAGTGAGGTCCACTTTCTCCTTGCTGTCCAGCAGATGGGGATGCATTCTTCACAGAAAGTGTCTGTCCAAGGCAATTGTTCCATGGCAAGGCAAATGCAAACACTTCATTTTTGTTGGTGGCATGCAAAGTAGGATTGAGTGAACCCTCAGCAAATTTGCCAATGGCACCAAGTGGAGTGCATCAAAAGAAGTATGGCCAGAAGGTTAAGCTCTCATGAGACTCCACCTGGATTACTGTGTCCAGCTCTGGGGCCCCCAGCATAAGAAGGACATGGACCTGTTGCAGTGGGTCCAGAGGAGGGCCTGGAAGATGATCGGTGGGGTGGAGCACCTGACAGCCTGGACAGGCTGACAGAGTTGTGTTTGTTCAGCCCGGACAAGAGAAGGCTCTGGGAAGACCTTATAGCAGCCTTCCAAAATGGGACCTACAGGAGAGATGGGGAGGGACTCTTTATGAGGGAGTGGAGCGATAAGACAAGGGGCAACGGTTTTAAACTGAAAGAAGATAGATTTATATTAGATATTAGGAAGAAATTCTTTACTGTGAGGGTGGTGAGACACTGGAACAGGTTGCCCAGAGAAGTTGTGGAAGTGTTCAAGACCACGTTGGATGGGGCTTTGAGCAACTCGTTCTAGTGGGAGGTGACCCTGACTATGGCGATTAATCTTTAAGGTCACTTCCAACCCAAACCATTCTGTGATTCTATGATTTTCCCTGTTGCCACCTATGTATAGCTCAGTAGCACTGCACTGCTCTGGTTGAATTAGGACGAGTAACTGAAGAAGAGCACTTTGCTTTCACCAGCACTGGCAGTGATAGAATAAGGAGAGGGCGTTTCTCCCTTCCCTTCCTTTTCTTCTTCTCCTGGCCATGCATCACAAAGAGAGTGTCCTATAGCTTGCCTTTCTACATCCTAAACTCAGCCACCTCCTTTAATAAAATATTTGAAATTCTGTATTAAACATTAAAGGTTTTTTTTCCCTTTTAGGTCAGGACACAGCAAGAATTTGTTTCAGCTGCTTATGGTGTACATGGATTTGTGCTAAGCTATGTTGATTATCGGGAACTCAGCCCTGAATGAAACCACCCTCTGATAAACACTTTGGCTGTAATCATAAAATCATAGACTCATTGAATCATTTAGATTAGAAATGACCTTTAAGATCATCAACCATTAACCTAATACTGTTGTATTAAACTGTTGTGGTTTTGACCAAATTGACCAACCAGAATGACAGATGGCCTCTCCCTCCCTTCTCTACCCTAAGGAAAAGACAGGAGAGGAAAAGGGAAAAGAAAAAAAAACTTCTGAGTTTAGAAAAACTAAACTACTTTAATGAAAAAATATAAATTAATTAATTAATTAATTAATAATAATAATAGGAAAATTAAAAAAACCTATACAGTATATACAAAACCACATCAAGCTCCCAGGATGATCATCACATCACCAGCAGGCACAGGGGAAAGTCCCAGGCTGGACTCGGTGATGGACAGG
>JAOTQQ010000001.1:21509297-21519730 GCA_026546715.1 Gallinago undulata
TATAATCAGGTCTTATCACTGGGAGAGCGAGCAGTTTCTGAACAATATGCTGTTAATTTCAGAGTTTCGTTAGTTAGGAGAGGCCCAGCTGGAAAAGTAAAATCACTGAAGAGAAAATTAGTTCTGTTTTACCTCAAACCAGGACATAAACTATATTACTGTATAGGTTGCACAATCATACATTCTATGGTCATGTACGTATTGGTGTCCATGAATAGTGCTCTAAAACTAAAGAACCTAAGGACTCTGATTTTGCTGAATGAAGTTTTATTTCAAGTTCCCAATGACTTGTAGCTTTGTGCCAACAAAAGTCCCAGGACTCAATATTGCAATAATTTGGATCAAGTTAAATATGAAATAACTGATCTGACATTTAGGCTGTCAAATGTTTTTTAAGTCTATTTGAAGCACAACAGTACATCCTGGAAACATGAAAATACCAGATAGAAATAATCAGTATGATAAAAACCAGGCTGAAGAACAAAGGAAACGCAGTTCCCAAAAACATTACAACTAAGGAGCTGACCAGCAGTCTGCTAATTGTATTACAATGTCATAATTAAAAGCTGGAGAGGAAGCAGCATCAGGGGAATTACGTTAATAAAGCTTAGATAGTACCATTGAGCAAACAGAAAAATAAATGGCTTAAACGCAAGCAATGCTTTTTATGTGACAGAAGGCTCTGTGTGCAAGAAGATTAATCTGCGTTTCATATTATAAATTAGAAGCAAACAAGATATTGCACAGTGTAAACTCAGTGAAAAATAGTAGTCTTTTTTGGTTTTTTTCTAAATGGGTGAAATATGTAGGAAGCACTAGAGAAATCTTATTGGATCCACTCGCAGGGACAGAATGGTGTTTCAACACTGCCCCTAAGTCTCCTGCAAAAGGATAAGAACATCATGAAAAGTGTCTTGAGCCAAAAATTGAGTAATAAGTAAATGTGAATGTCATAAGCACACAGGGAACATCATACAGAATGGAAATAAAAGGTGACACCCCTGTCACGCTGGAAGCATTACATATACAAGATATGCTAGAAAGCTGGCTTCAAAACAGCACCCACATCTCCATTTCTACTTGTTACTTGTATTAACCAGGTATATGTCTCAATGCCCTCTATCACAAGACTTAAAATTAGTCTCTATTCTGCTTTCAAATGATGAAGCTCGTTTTCTGGGAGTCCGGAATTCCACCTCTGCTTTCATCCAGGAAAGACTTTCATGGAAAAAGATGTATTTATTACCCTTTCAGTAAAAACCAACAAATTCCAAAAACAATGTAAAAGACATCCAGTACCTAGAGAGGTTTACTTTATATTGTGGCAGGGATGTTGAAGGCTCAGAATGCAGAGCACTATATTGCACAGGTCATTTTCCCAACACTACCTCTTCAGTTATTTTGCCTGTAAATTACTAAAAGGTAGCAGGCACCCTACATAGTATCATCTGCATTGTTTTTGTGTTGGGGTGTGGTTTTGGTTTTGTTTTGGTTTTTTTTTTTAATGTGGTTGGACTCGATGACCTCAAAGGTCCCTTCCAACCACTAAGATTCTGTGATCCTGTGATTCTGTGATTCATTGCAAATGAAAGCTAATGTCAAGGATGGAATGTTATGTTCCTTAGATAGCTCCATTTTTCCTTCACTGTCTCACCCACAAGCAAATCCATGTATCTGACCAATAAATACAGAGCTTCTGAAAAATGTGTCTGTGTTCTCTTTGATAACATGGGAACACTATATCTATTGATATTTAAATTTTACTGGTCCAGAAAGTACATCAGGACAGTAGACCACACAAGGAAACAAGGTTAGATTGTGAAACTTTAATAGATTTCACAGCAAACTACAACAGCGAATTGAACAGATTGAAATTTATGTTTTTCAATCAAATCAATTTGATTAGCAGCATGTATTTTTGCTACTATGAAGCACAATGGGTGCATGACCAATGAGTAATTGTAATAAGTGATTGTATTTTCTCCAGAAGAAAGAAGGTAATGTTATAATAAGATAAATGCATAAACATGAAAATTACTTTTTAACAGAAGAAATTTTTTTTCTTTTCTGATTTACCCAATCTTGCTGCTTACTTATTGTTTAACTTTTCTGATGCCAGAGAAGCCATCTCCTTTCTAAAAATTCACGATCCATTATAAAAACCATTTTCAGCTCTAGTTATCTGTAATGTCAAGTTCAGCTACACACAAGTCCAGTGAATAATTGATGTTGGACAAAATATCAAAATACTTTTGAAGTTTGAAAGAGTCATATCCTTGGTATTCCAGATCACTGTTATAAAATAGTCCTTGTTTCGTAACAAGGGTCTAATCTTACCACCCTGTTAATCCTAAATCTCAGTTTGTCCGAACAACAGAGTTATTGTTTCTACAACTGAAACACAGCTTGCTCCTATACTTAATTTAGTATGTTTTTTAATTGATTAAATAACCAGTGATGTTAAAATTAAGATTTTTGTAAAAGATGGGATCAACATTTATTAAAGTACACCATTTTGATGAGTGATTTTATGCTGAAGGGGATGACAGAAAACAAATACGTATTCCCGCAAGGGGCAGGTGGTGCTGTCTGGTGTAACATTTTCCAGTTACGGCCATTCTGACCATCCAGAACAAAATTAACATTGAATCTAGTTAATTTTAAAAATTAGGTTTCAAATCTGGTCACTGAGCAAAAAGATTTCAAGACAACTGAAACGGCTACTGGGAATCTGCTCATCTGGGAATAAATTAGAGAAGAATGACATTTCTTCCATACATCTACAGAAGTTAATGTTGTTACTTATAATTTTAGGCACTAACAATAAACATTCAGCTAAAACTAATGGCAAGTCCATGAAATCTTCAGTGATACAAGTATACTTAACAGTTATGGGGTCGTTTACAAGGTTTATCCTGTTTCAGTGAGTGTAAGCCAAGAGTGTGGAGTGATGGTTTACATTTTTAATTATTCATTACATTAATTTGATGTCCTGAGATTCAGGCCTGGCCACCATACAAACCTGCACGGGTACACTAGTCTAATCATCACTATTTTGATATTCCTATTAATTTAAAAACACAGCAAATTGATTGAAGTGAGGTTAATGATGAGGTTAACCTACAATGAGGTTTTTGGCTGTGTTTTAACAGCATCCTTCATCCTGACTGACTGCTGTGTGTCATATAACATAACCAGGGTCAGGAACAGAAATAATTTAATAATCAGTGGAGAAAAAAAACAAAAAGCAATGCCATATTCTTGTAAATTTTTGGAGCTTATTGGTTCAGATAAAGAAGACTGTTGTGATAAGCCCAGTGCAACTCCATGTCCCTTTCCCACACTCTTCACATTGCCTGTTTTATTGCTTCTTTAATGGATCTTTTGAATAAAACCCCCACAATGTGCTTCTGTCTTTACATTTCAGTGTACATTTCATTTCACTTGCAGTTAGTTGAGCCATGCAGAAACATAAAGAAATAAAAATATGGAACTGTATTGGAAACAGTGACCTGTTTTGCTTGTAGCAGTTGCTAAACTTTATTTGTGAAGTACCATTTCCCATACAGACTATATTTTTTGCCCTTTGTTAAAACTGTACAACATGACGTTAATTTCCAGAAAATAACAGGAGTTCCAATAGGTGCATAACTTCCAAAAAAAAGTTGTGTTGATACAGGGACATTTACAAACAAAAATAAAAAATTATACTACATAAAAATAAACACCAGCGCTAAAAAATTAAGCAATGTTTTCTCTATAAAGACAGGTTCCTGAGACATTTTCAAAGTTCATCTATTCAGATGAATAGTCAAATGACTGAGAAGCCTGCTTACATTGCACTCTTCCTCTGGAACGTGATTTTCATAGTTACATGCCACCCAATACCTGAGCAAAGGGACAGTTAAGATAAAGGACTGACCCCAGGGGATTTATTTCCATGAGCGAAGAACATTTTTATAAATTTAGTAAAATCCATTTGTGTGCCTGGACTCCAGTGAGTGCTGGACACCACCCACTGGTCCTTGTAGATTTTTCCTTGTAAATACCATTTGGGATTCAGCAGTCCTCAGCTGAACCTTCATTTAGACTATTTTTTGTATTTGGAGGGCAAAATGTTACTTTTCCATGGAAATACCTATTTACATTGCTTTGGTTCGGTTTGTGGGTTGTTTTGGTTTTTTTACATTCGCAACTATCATCAAGCTTGTGCAATTGTTAATATAAATCGGGGGAATTCCCTTCATGTTCCCTGGACAAGCCTGCTTCTCCCTGCCGGAATACTGCACCTCTACGAGGACAGTCCAACAAGTCAGAGGCTGGTGCGAGCAAATTGCAGCACTGTCCCCAGGTCAGAAATAGTTACAGTCCTGCAGGTGCAACAAATTCACCACAGAATTGAGCAATCCTTCTCCCAAAAAAAAAAGAAGGCTGGTGGGAGAAAGGAAAAAAAAAAAATGGTTTCACTATCACAAAAAGACAGGGAAGTGGTAGCATTTCCCAGTATTTTAAAATGCATTAAAAGCAGTGAAGATACCTGAAATCAGAATCTTTCCAAGTGAATACATGTTTTGCTCCAGTTTCACCCCCAGAGTGTCGTCAAACAAAACCCTAGAAGCTTTTTTTGAGCAGGGGGAAAGGATATAAACACCAAGGCAGAGTTCTTTTAGGTATAGAAAACACACAGATCTAAACCCGGGCACCAGAGCTTCACTGCAAGACCCCCTTCCCCTGGGGCTACTCCAGACCTCCCATGAAGCGGTCAGTCATCTTCTTCATTGAACATTTCTTCTCCTGCTATTTGTTGGCATTTGACCATTCTCCACAGCTTTGCTAGTCACGTTCCAAAAAGACGCCACATCCTGGAGCCTCTCTGTGGTTCTTGGTTCTTTTCTGAAATCTTCCCTCCCAGTGTGCTGGGGCTGGGGTTGGGGGGGGCGGGGGGGAGTACATTCAGCATGTCTTTGTGCTGTGAGGCAGAGAAACCTGTAAAAGTCCAGTTCAAAGCTTTTAAGGAAGTGGCAAGAAGAAGGGGTGAAGCTGTGAAAATTCAGGGTTCTCTGAAGTGTAGGGTTTGCTTTCCCTCAAGCTCCAAATGCAAGCCCCAAACTTTTGGGAAAAACAAAATCCTGTAGATTTACACTGCTGCCCGCACCCAGGACCACAGGCCGAGTCTTGAGATCCTCTATTTATTCTCACATTGTATAGACCTGGCTTCAAAAACATAGGTGGGGGCACATTTCAGAGACGGATCCCTTGGAAAAGGAAAAATGTCAGAGTCTGAGGGCTGGTTTTTAGAAACTCTTCTATAAAACAGAGAATCTGTTCTGCTCACCCTGAAGTTAACAGCAAAAGTCCAAAAGAAACTTCCAAAGGTCAACATGCCCTTCCCTCCTCTTGCCACCCCTAGTCAGGTCTGATCCTACAGCTTTTACCATCCTCTTGCATGACAGGGACCCAAGTTTAAGGTCTCCTCAGCCCTGCAAGGACCCAACCAGCGACACAGGGGCTGAGAGGACTGGCACACCCTGATGGAGGGAGCAGCACTTGGAGCTGCAGCTCCACCTTTAGATGGAGATCGGCATGGGAAACACCACGGCAGGACATGCACCCGTGGCAGCCAGACAGCTTGGATCTGCACGGCGTGAAGGTAGGAAATCTTTGGGGCGGTGGGGTGCACGCTGCTGGGCAGTCCCTCAGGCAGACCCCGACAGCAGCTGCTGGCACAGCTCATTGGGTGTCCCCGGACCAGACCTACCCCTTGTGCCCTCCAGCAGCTTTCCACTAACATCATTTTCCAGTCTTGGAAAAACACTCAGCCGGTGCAATGCTGAGAGACATCTCTCCTGCTCTCCCAGACCCTCTCCTCTTTCCTGGCTCTCATTTCAGTGCCTCGGGATGTTTATATCTCCCAGAAAACCTGTCAGCCTTGACCCAGCTGTTGCTGCTGCCCCAGAGGGTGATGTTTGTCCACGCTGCCACCACTCCCTGCGGTCCAGAGGCTCCAAGGGGCTGTGGGGACCTGCTGCCCTGCAGAGGGGACACGGCCAGACCAGGAGGCATCTTTCCAGCTCCAGGCTGTGGAGATACCTGTGGCGTGGATGCACCTGACGCAGGCTCCAGAGGAGGAGGAGAGTCCAGAGGAGGAAGCTCAGGTGGAAGCGGGGAATACAAAGGGAGGAGTTTCCCAGTGGGGTGCAGCCAGGGCTGGGGGACAGAAGGGAGCCGGAGGGGCTGAGGGGCAGGACCGGGGGAGGGGGGCTGTCAGGGAGGGGTGGCGATGCCCAGCCGGCGGGCAGGGATGCGGGCAGCCATCAGGCAGGCCAGCAGGATGCCGATGAGCTGCAGCAGTGCCAACCCCAGGGCAGCCGTGGCCACGTAGAACATGTTGCCGCTGACAAAGGCCGACACTTTGCTGAAGCACCCGTCGCGGTGCAGCCCGTGTAGGCCGGGCGGGCTGGGCCGGCAGCCCCGGCGGGCCCGGCAGCAGCTGAGGGGCACCGAGCCGTTTTGCTCCGGCCCCCAGGGCAAGGCGAGCCAGTCCCGGTAGCCCTCCACACCGCAGCAGGACAGAGCACGCTGCAAAGCGTCCAAGGCGTCCGCCATCCCCTCGTCCTCCCTGTAGGCGAGCAGGGCTTGGTGCAGCCCTTCCTGGAAGCCCTGGGCAACGTTCTGGCGATAGAGGAGGGCCGAGAACCCCGCCGTCAGCCCAGCCACCAGCACGGCAGCCAGGAAGGTGCCGTAGGCACGCAGGAGGCCCCGGTGCTCCGTGGCAGCGCCAAAGCAGCCCAGGAAGCCCCAGATGATGACGGCAGCGCCGGTGGCCAAGAGGATGGCAGGGGCGCTGGGGTAGTCATTGGCCGACAACGCCAGGTAGGTCCCCAGAGACACCTTGGCCCAGAGCCCGATGATGAGCATGGTCAGCCCCGCTGCCCAGAAGATGAAGCTGAAGGCCATGAGGGACAGCTTGAGCATGGTCATGGCGCCCTCAAGCCCCAGCGCCGGTGGCCCCGGGCTGTGGTGGTTGCGGTGAGGGGGATCCCGGAGCCCTCGGTGCCGGCGGGTGGTGCAGAGGGTCCCGCGGCCGTCGGTGCCGCCGCTCCCTGGGGGTGCCGGTCCGCGGGGCGGAGAGGGCTCCCTGGCGGTGCCGGGGCTGCCGTCGGGTGCCGCCGGGTGCTGGGACCGGGGGCAGCCGGTGAGAGTCGCACCGCCCCGTCCCCTTTTCAGTGCCCGGCGCGGGGGCGCGGCCCGCGGAGGCGCGTGTGGGCGCTGCGGGGTTCGGCGGGACGGGGCGGGACGGGACGGGACTGGAGGGGGGTCCCCTCCCCGCTCCCCGAGCCCTCCTCCTCTGGGGTGTAGCGGGTGTGCAGAGCGGCCGTTCCCGCTGCCTGCGGCGCCGCCGGCCCTCGGATGGAAAAGTTCTGCAAGCTGACAGCTGGAGGTTAATTAACTTTTACTGGAATATGCTGCAGCCCGGGTTCATCCTGGGTCAGGGACTAAACTTCTTCTTGCAAGCATGAGGAGTAGCAAATAAAACCCCCGCAAATAATCCACTGGAAGCATAAGAAATCTCTTAAACCAGAGGTTTTATTTTCATTGCTTATACTTTCATATAGCTGTGCTATTAGGGCACTTTGTGAAAACAAGCATAAATCCATTCCTGAATATTAACTAACTATGCAGTCAGTCATTCAGTCAATCGTCTTGATTTTCCCAGCTGGAAACTATTTTCCAAGGGGCCTGACTGTTAAATATTCACTTGATTTAGCCCATGATAACACTGAGCCACAGGTAAGGCATTAAATCACAGCGCAGGAATGCCCCCGGATAGATACTGTGACACAACAAGTGGCCCAGGAAGGTCTGATGTGAGATTCCACCATCCCTACAGCCTCATTGCAAAAGATAAGCTAGTCCTACAAGCCAGATAAGAAAAAGATAAAAAGGAAGCCATAAATGAGGCAGGATCTCAGGCACAGGTAGAATTAGCATCCCCAGAGCCAGTTCATTGCTTAGGGAGTCTTTGACCATACTAAGCAACTGATTTCTCTTTAGCATTTCTTGACAACAGCACAAGAGGTATGTAGTACTATGGGACGTTGCACTGAGCACAGAAACTACTCAAAGGCATTGGAAGCCATACCATTGACTTTCATATGCCTTCAGGTGTTCAAGAAATGAAATTTGTTATATACAAACATACTATTAGATCTCTATAAAATGTTTATATTGCTTTTTAAAAATGTGTTAGTAAAATGTTTGTTATTACAGTTTCACTAGTTGTTGAAAGATCTTTAACCTGTGCAGTTTACTGGATCACTGTGCACTTCAAACTGTCAGCCTTTTTTTAAAATTATTTTTCTTTAATTCCTTATCCTGGGACAATACTACTCTTGTTTGAATTGCCACTGGTATAACTTTGAGTGAAACTGGGGGTTTTGGCATGTGCAATAGTCACCACAAAAAATCAGGTCACAATAACCTGTTGTTCACATCTTTATCAAACTTTTTTTTGAGTGAATTTTGAGGTTTAATTGTGTTTTGATGGTAATTTTTATGTGGAAGTTTGAGAAAAAACATTTTGCTGGTTTCTTTCTGTTACAGAATTGTGGAAAGGCAGTGCTTTATGTATCACATTTTAATACATCTGTTTGATATATAACCAGAAAGTCATAGTTGTCAAAGCATTAATACAGCATAATCATCATTGAAACATCCTCTGGTCTTTATTAGATGCCTCAAGGATTTCATTAGCAGAAGACATTTTACATTCTTCTGCATTTTACAGATTCTCTTCTTTTGCCTTTTTACAAGATTAAGCTCTTCATCAGTTTCTTGGCAGATCAAGTCTGTGCTAGTTCCTTTGATTCTCAGATCTTCTCAGAAGTTTCCCAGATTTTCATGTCAAGATGATTTAGGAACGATGGTTTCCATGCTCTAGATTGCATTACATTATCCATTTTAGCACTAAATTGTATGACAATATCCACAGTGAAGATTAAAAGCTCAGGGCAAAGACAAACTGGAGGTCTGCAGGTACGGAATTTCGTAGCCAAGGGCTAAAAAGTGATGGTTTTCATGGTTTCACGCCTGAATGAACACACGGTGTTGGGAGGGAGGCTCTGAAGGTGACATTCATGAAGCTGTTTCTTCTGAAGCAGCGAGTCTCTACTGGCCAGCCAGTTGTCAGCCACGTGGGGAAAAGTCCTTGCTGTCCTTGGAATGGGCTGATCACTGCTGCATTGCCATCTTCCAAACACCTGCTTTTTCTCTTAGGATTTTACAACTTTTCATAACAGTGTTTTTTCCTTTTGAATCCTTGACCTGCAAGCTATCCACATCTCAATACTCCCTGCTACTGTTTTGCCTTTCTTATCTCGCGTGCTTCTGTGTACTTTCTCATGACAGAGAGATTTTTTAAAAAGTCTCCCAGAGCTAGTGCTATCACAACTAGGTCCTGGATCACAGACAGCTGAAAATGTGGGAGAGGGGGCAGACTACCCACATTAGGCTACAGCCCCTCTTCTCAGGACAAACCTACCAATGCTCTCTCCGGATACTGTCTCAGATTTGAAGCTACATTTAACTTCAACACCAATAAAGAATCCCTAAACCAACACCAGTAAGTGTTTTCTGTTACCCTTGCCTTTCCTTAAGCAAAAGCAGCGGGGGAAAAGATTAGCTTTAGAGCAGGCTCATACAAGTATCTTGGGATGCGTTATGCCAGGTCAGACCTATCAAAATACAGGGCGTATGGGCAGATCTGTTGTCACCCAGGTTCCTCTACTATGCGTCAGAAATGAAGGATGGTGCTAATATTTAAAAATACCTCCATAAGGATGTTTTATGATCTGTTGGTGCTGTTGTGAAATATTTGGCAGATAATAACTATTGGTTTCACTGGCAGTTCAGTGCTGAACTTCCTCCAAGAATCATGTTAATCTTTCAGTGTTAGAAGATGCCAGATGATATCAACATTTGAGCTTTTTCTAACCAGGGTGAAATGGGTATACAGGGCCAAATTCTGCCCGTTCTCATAAGCTGTGCCACTGGAACTGTTTGGGTAAGTGAGGGGAGAAGACTGGGCTCGTTGAGTGTATAAGAAGCCATAAATGATGAAATGGCTTCAGTGTCTGAAAAATAGTCTTACTAGAATAGCTTTATTTTTCAGACATTAGCAGAATCATAAAATATGTTTACATCTTAGTAAGAAAACTGCTAAAGGATCTCATGAAATCATACCAGTGAATAAATGTTCGTGATACCGCATGTGATATGTGGACTGACAATTTGATGAAAGAGAAGTGATATTCCTTTACACCTCATTCTGGAAATCAAAATGTCACGGACATACTGTAAGAATTTCACTGAATTTCACTGAATTTTTGGAGTTGGAAGGGACCATAGAGATCATCTAGTCCAACTCCCCTGCC